>VZQC01012905.1:783072-827736 GCA_009823505.1 Rhizomys pruinosus
CAAGTCCCAGAAGTCGCACATGGAGCACATGGACTTGGTGTTTGCCCTGCAGGTTTTCGGTCTTGTTTTGGTCCAGTATTTCCTCACTATGCCTCTAATTCCTCCCTTTTGGAATGGGAATGTGTATTGGGTTCCACTGTACATTGGGAGTATGTAATTTGTTTTTTGATTTTACAGGAGCTTACAGTTTAGGAGATTGGCCTGAGTCTCAGAAGAGACTTTGGACTGTAGACTTTTGAATGGCATTGAAACTGGTAAAGACTATGGGGACTTTTAAGGTTGGACTAAATGCATTTTGTTTTGCATTTTATACGGTCAGGAACCTATGGGGGCCAGGGAGTGGAATGTGGTGGTTTGAATGAGTGTCCCCCCATAGGCTTTAAGTATTCAGACATTTTGTCTCCAGTTGGTGGCACTGTTCTTGGAGGTCTTAGAAGGTGTGGCCGTGCTAGAGGAATTATGTCACTGGGGGTAGGCTTAGTGAGTTTAACAAGCCTTGCAGTCTCCAGTCGCTCTCTGCTTCCTGTGCTCATTGCCAGATGTGACCCTCGGCTTGCTTCTCCAGCTCCAGCCGCCGTGCCTCCCGCCACAGTGGACTCTGATTCCCTGGAACCGTCAATCGTAAGCTCAAATAAACTCTTCCTTTGGTCATGGTGTTTTGTCACAGCAACAGAAAAATGACTAATACATATGCCTTCCTGTCCCCTGCTCTCTGCTTCCTGTGACTTGAGCAGCCTCTAGCACACACTTCTGCCACCCTAGCGGTCTCCTCCACCAAAGGCCATGACCAATAAGGCCACGAACCCAGGATGAAAGTCCCTGAAGCCGGGAGCCAAAATAAATCATTCTTCCCTTAATTTGTTTCATTCTGGTACTTGGTCACAACGATGGTAAAAGTGTCTAAGACACCATCCCTCTCTAAGTAAGTAGTCCCTTCAGTAAACTCAAGGGCTTAGGACACACAGGCAAGTGGGAGAACATCACCTAGCATGTGCAAGGTCCTAGGTTCAACCCCCAGTAACACACACACACACACACACACACACACACACACACACACCCCTCTTCTCAACTCTGCCCCTTCCAAGGAAGTCACCTATCTGACCCAGCTATCCTTGGGTTGTCAAGACTTCAGAACAGGGGCTGGGGGGACGACTGGGAGGATGAAGGAAGTCTCAGGACCAGAATTCCCACCCCTAGCAGCTACATAAACGGCAGGTAGGGGTGGCCGCCTGCCTGTGATCCCAGTGCTCCAGAAGCAGAGATGGGAATCCGGGAGGGGCAGGCTAGCCCAACTGCAGAATTCTGGGTTCAGCAAGACCTCTTATTTCAGTAAACATCAAGATTGAGGAATACACCTGGAATCAACCAACCCGTGCTCTCCACAAACACGTGCAAACTCATGTACCTACACTGTGCACATGTGCCCACATGCATACACATCACACATACATACACATCTATGTTCCATATTATGCTCAGATTAAGTTCTTTTTCCTTTTTTGTTTTATTTATTCATTTCATTTTCTGTGTACGAGTTTTGGGCTTTGGGGATTTTGTTGTTGTTGTTGTTTTGTCTTTTTGAGACAGGGTCTCCCTGGAGTCCCCGCTGTCCTGGAACTCGCTATGTAGACAGGCTGGCCTTGAACTCACAGAAATCTGCCTGCCTCTGCCTCCCAAGTGCTGGGATTAAAGGTGAGCGCCACTACACCTGGCCTGCTATGCCTAGCCTGTGTATGAGTGTTTTGCCTACATGTACGTAAATGCATCCATGTTTTACAATGCCCAAAGAGGCCAAAAGAGGGTGTTGGATACCTGGGTAACTGGAGTTACAGACAGTTGTTAGTCACCGTGTGTTGGAACTCCTCTGCAAGAGCAGCCAGTGCTCTTAACCTCTGAGCCATCTCTCCAGTCCCAAATTAAGTTCTTTTTTATTATTGTTCAAGTTTTTTTTTTTTTTTTTTTTGTCTTTTTGAGACAGGGTCTCCCTGTAGTCCCAGCTGTCCTGGAATTCACTCTGTAGACCAGGCTGGCTTTGAACTTACAAAGATCCGCCTGCCTCTGCCTCCCAAGTGCTAGGATTAAAGGCGTGTGCCACCACGCCCAGGTTATTGTTCAAGTTTTGAGACAGGCTCTCACTATGCTGCCCAGACTGGCCTTAAGCTTGCAAACATCATCCCCATGCTGGATACCCATGCTGGAGTTTGGGGTGAAGATCCTGTATACCATGCCCAGTTCATTTCCATATCCTCTCAACTGTGTGGATCACCAAACACTAAGGATATAGATTTCCTCAGAAAATTAATTTATTCATAGATATAAGACATTAAAACTTTCACAGTGCAAAGCCAGGCATTGCACACTTGGCGTCCCAGCTCTTAGGAGCTGGGGGCAGGAGGACCAGGACTTCAATGGCATCCTCAGCTACACGGTGAGTTTGAGGCCAGCCTGGGCTATGTGAGACTCTGAATTAGGGGAGAAAAAAAAGGAAAGGAAAGAAAACAGAGCCAGAGAAATGGTTTAGAAGGTAAAGGGGCTTGCTGCTAAGACTGATGATCTAAATTCAATCCCCAGAACCCACACATGAGCATGTGCATACACACAAAAATAAATAAATGTAATAAAAACATTTTTGGTTGTTTTGAGACAGGGTCTCCCTGTAGCCCCAGCTGTCCTAGAACTCACAGAGTTCCTCCTGCCTCTGCCTCCAGAGTGTTGGGATTAAAGGCATGTGTAACAACACCCAGACTTCTGATTATTTATTTACTTAGTTTAAAATTGTATCAAGCCAGGCTTGGTGGCACACGCCTTTAATCCTAGCACTCAAGAGGGAGATACAGGCAGATCTTTGTTTTTGTTTTTCTGTATGTGTATGAATGTACTGTCTGCATGCAGGTTTGTGCACTCGGATCATGCAATGCCACGGAGGTCAGAAGAGGGTCTCGGATTCCCCCTGGAACTGGAGTTCTCCTGGAATTGGAGTTTCAGACGGTTCTCAGCCGCCATGTGGGTGCTGGGGATCGAACCCGGGTCCTCTGTAAGATCGGTCGGCGCTCTTAACCGCTAGGCCATCTCTCCAGCCCACGGGCAGATCTTTGTGAGTTCAAGGCCAGCCTGGTCTACAGAGTGAGTTCCAGGCCAGCCAGAGCGACAGAGAGACCCTGTCTCAAAAAGATCAAAAAATAAAAAATAAAAATAAAATTTTATCTATTATCACTGTGTGTGTGCATGATGTAGGGTGAGGGGAGCACATACCACAATGCACGTGTGGCGGTCAGACGACAACTCTGTGGAGTCAGTTCTCTCCTTCCACCTTTACATGAGTTTGAGAGATGGAACTTGAGATGTCAGGTGCACACAGCAAGTGCCTTTGCCCGCCCAGCCATCTGGCCCTTCTCTCGGTGTTATGAAGAAGCAAGAGGCTCTCCCCAAGCTGAGGCTATGCTTCTTTTATTTTTATCTTATTTTTATGTGTATGCGTGTATTGCCTGCCTTATGTGAGTGCTATGGAGTTCAATGCCCAAGGAGTCAGAAGAAGATGTCAGATTCCCCTGGAACTGGAGTTTTGCACCGTTGTTAGTGGTACACATGTGTGCTGGGAATAGAACCCAGGTCCTCTGCAAGAGCAGCCAGTGCTATTAACTTCTGGGCCATCTCTTCAGCCCCAATACGTTTTATTATTTTTTTTATTTTATGTATATGAGTGCTATCTCTGCATGTTCATAAAGTGTACTTTACAGACATGCAATACCTGCAGAAGCCAGAAGAGGGCATCAGATGCCCTGGAACTGGGGCTACAGACAATTTTTAACCGCCATTTGGGTGCTGTAATTCAAACCTGGTTTCTCTGCCAGAGCAGTTAGTGCTCTTAACTGCAACCATGCAGCCAGTTCTCCAATGTCATGGGGAGGGGTTCTTTCTCTCTCTCTCTCTCTCTTTCTCTCTCTCTTGTTCTTTCACGTTGAACTCTGTAATTCTGAGGATTCAACCCATAGCCTACTATCTATTCTTTATAAATGACTCAGTCTTAGATATCCAGTTATAGTCAGCTATAGCAGCAACTGTAATGTACATCAACAGGTGAATGGATAGACTGTGGTATATCCACACTGTGGAATACTATACAAGAAGGAGTAGGAAGTCACAAGTATAATGTTGAGTGAGTAAAACTAGACATAAAACAGTGCAGTATGCTACTTCTGTCATCACAGTATTCAGGAATCAAACTGAAAGTTCAAGGCTAGCCTAGGCTGAAAGAATGAAGCTGAATGTGGGGCCTCATGCCTGGAACCCCAACACTTGAGGAAGTAAGGCAGGAAGGTTACCTGGAGTTCAAAGCCAGTCTGGGCTTCATCGCATGTCCCTGGCCCAATAACAGGAGGCCAGGGCAAGCACAAGGCATGACTCCATCCATTTCTACAAAGTCCCAAACTAGGGGGCTGGAGAGATGGCCTAGTGGTTAAGAGCGCCGACTGCTCTTACAGAGGACCCGGGTTCGATCCCCAGCACCCACATGGCGGCCGAGAACCGTCTGAAACTCCAATTCCAGGAGAACTCCAGTTCCAGGGGAATCCGAGACCCTCTTCTGACCTTCGCGGCATTGCACGACACGGGTGCACACACCTGCATGCAGACAGTACATTCATACACATACCAAAATAAAAAAAAAAAGAAAGAAACAGGTGCATCCCAATTTTAAAAAATAAATAAATAAAATAAAGTCCCAAACTAGCAAACCATTCAGTGCTGCTTGATGACCTGGAAGTCGGTCCCTGGGGCCTTCTCTAAGGCTGTCATATGCAGGTTCTTGATAAGAATGCTGCTTACAAAGAGAGTATTGGGCCAGGGAAATGCCTGAGCAGGTAAAGGCACTTTTGGCAAAAGCCTGACAACCTGAATTCAATCCCCAGAACTCGCATAATGACAGAGGAGAGAACCAGGTCCCCAAAGCCGTCCCCTGACCTCCACGTGCGTGCCCCGTGTATGACCATTCTCCTGCACACATATAACAAATAAATAAATAAATGTAATAAAAGTTTTCTTTACAAATATGCAAGAGGAGCTGGAGAAATGGCTCAGTGGTTAAGAGCAGGTACTGGTTTTGCAGAGGACCCACACAGGTGGCTCTGATGCCCTCTTCTGGCCTCTGTGGACACTGCAGTCATATGTATACACACACACACACACACACACACACACACACACACCACAACTAAAAACATGTACAAGAGGATGTTGCAGATTGTCTGCAAATATTATGCCATTTAATTGATTGTGGATTAAGACAAGGTCCCTCTATTTAGCCCAGGTTGGTCTCAAACTCAAGATCTTTCTGCCTCACCCTCTGGAGTGATGATATTGAAAGGCATGCGCAGCTGCTTCCATGTCACACCACTTTACACAAGGTATGTGAGCGTCGTCAGGCTTTCCTGGACCCAAAGCCCTGAGTCACCAAAAGAGGGTTGTGGAGGATAGGATAGAAGATCCTATGGCTGTAAGAAAGCTCACTTTAGAGTTGTGAGAAGTCATGAGTATCCGTCAGTATTTCACGACTACAGTGCATTATGCTTCAATGATGTTAAGGTCCCCAGAATCAAAGGTTTAATGTTCTAAAATCTTGTGATTACAAAGGTACACAAGTCTGAGACTTTAAGCCAATGGTTAGCTTGTCTCCATGCATGTAAGTGTACCATGTGCTTGCAATGCCCACAGGGGCTAGAAGTCCCTGGAACTGGAGTTAATGACAGTTGTTAGCCACCATGTGGGTGCTGGGAACTAAACCCTGGTACTCTGCAAGAGCAGCCAGTGCTTTTAACTGCTGAGCCAACTCTCCATTTCCAAGTTTAAATTTCTAATCTTTGTACCTCCACCTCCCAAGTGCTGAGATTACACTGGTTTAACATGTCCTGGTTATGAGATACAGGGGATCAAAACCAGGGCTTTGTCCATGCTGGACAAACACACTACCAACTGAGCTGTTCCCCAGCCCAGTTCTAATCCCTGAATATAAAGTCCTAAGGTTCAATGATCTGCACACATGAAGATCAAACCTGCTGAGATTCTCTAACTGTAAAGCTCTTTTTTTGCTCATTTTTCTATTTGGGGTACAACTGGGTTTGTAACCCAAGCCTTGGCTCCTGCTAGGGAAGTGCTCCAAAATGAGCCATGCCCTAGTCCATCAGTGAGAGATATAGGCAGGTGCTCTACCACTGAGCCACACCCCAGTCCATCACTGGAGGATTCTGGGCAGGTGTTCTACCTCTGAGCCATGCCCCCAGCCCCTCACTGGGGGATTCTAGGCAGGTGCTTTACCAAGCCATGCCCCCAGCCCCTCACTGGGGATTCTAGGCAGGTGCTCTACCACTGAGCCACATCTCAGCCCCTCACTGGGGGATTCGAGGCAGGTGCTTTACCACTGAGCCACACCCCAGCCCCTCACTGGGGATTCTAGGCAGGTGCTCTACCATTGAGCCACACCCCAGCCTCTCACTGGGGGATTCTAGGCAGGGGCTCTACCACTGAGCCACACCCCAGCCCCTCACTGGGGATTCTAGGCAGGGGCTCTACCACTGAGCCACACCCCAGCCCCTCACTGGGGAGTCTAGGTAGGTTCCTTACCAATGAGCCACACCCCAGCCCCTCACTGGGGGAGTCTAGGTTGGTCCTCTACCACTGAGCCACACCCTAGCCACTCACTGAAGGATTTGGGGGGGGACTTTTTGAGAGAGGGTCTCTCTTTAGTCCCAGCTAAAGGCCAGCCTGGAACTCACTCTGTAGACCAGGCTGGCCTTGAACTCACAGAGATCCACCTGTCTTTGCCTCCCAAGTGCTGGGATTAAGGCGTGTGCCACCACGCTCGGCTAGGGTAATGCTGAGTAATGCTTCTTGCAGTTATTTCTTTCTCTGTTTAAAAAAAAATTTTATTTTCATCTGATCAACTTGATTGAACATACAAGCCCCGCCCCCCAGCTGGATGGTGGGACCCATGGGCTGTGTGGGTTTGGGCACAACTGCTTGCAAATTGGTTTTACATGAAGGATGCTTGTACTCATAAATCATTACTTATTGTTAAAAAATGAAAAAAAAGAAGTAATTAATTTTTAAAAATTTGAAGATTGAGGGATCTAAGGAGATGGCTAGGAAGATAAAGTGCTTACTACACAGGAAATCCCACGTGTGCATCTGTAACTCCAGCTCTGGAGTGTGGAGCAGAAAGCTCCACTGGTTCAGCAAGAGATCCTGTCTCGAAATAAGGTGGAAAGTGATCAAGTAAGATACCTGTGCTGGACGGCTTTAGCGTCAACTTGACACACCTGGGTTGAGGGAGCCTCAGTTGGTCAATTGCCTCCATTCGACTGGCCCGTGGCCACATCTGTGGAGTATTATCCCCACTGCTGAGTGATGTGGGAGGGCCCATCGACTATGGGTGGTGCCCGCCCTGGGCAGGTTGTTGTGTATTGTATAAGAAAACAGGCTGGGCGTGGGCCAGGGGAGTAAGTCAGTAAGCAGCATTCCTCCATGGCCTGTGCTTCAGCTCCTGCCTTCAAATTCCTGCCTTGAGTTCCTATGTTGGGCTCTCTCATTGATGAACTGTGACCCAGGAGATGTGAGCCCAATAAACCCTTTCCTCTCCAAAAAAAATATATATTTTTTTATTTTATGTGTATAAGTGTTTGCTAGTATGTATGTAAGCAGAGGCCAGAAGAGGCCATATGATCCCCTGGAACTCTAGTTAATAACTGTTGGTAGCCACTATGTGGGTGTTGGGAACCAACCCTGGGTCCTCTGCAAGAGCAGCCAGTGCTCTTAACTGCTGAGCCATCTCTCCAGTCCCCACCCACTTTTTCTTTAAGACCCCAGAACAGAGTGTACACTCCAGTTACCCTGAGAGTTTCAGCCTTAAACTAGGAAGGCCTGCTCTCTGGACCTCAGCATCTCAGGATCCACATTTCTGGAACTCTGGAGGTTTAGTATAATGAAATCCTAAGGATTTTATGATTATTAGAGTTTAGGTTACGAGGACTTTAGAATCTTAGGAGCCGATTATTAAAGTTTCTAAAGCCTGTGGCTATAATATCCTTTATTTCCAACTCCATTTTTATTACATATTTATTTATTTTGTGCGTGTATCTGGGAATCGGGGTGGGCCTGGTGCTTGCCTCGATGTACATGTGGAAGTCTGAGAATAATTTCAAGAGGTCAGTTCTCTCCTTCTATCAAGTGGGTCCCAGGGATTGAACCCAGGTCACCAGGCCTGGTGACAGGCACCTTTACCTATTGAGACATTTTGGCAACCCAAATGTCTCCTTTTTAATTTAATTTAATTTAATTTTTTTGGTCTTTTTGAGACAGGGTCTCCCTGTAGCCCTACCTGGCCTGGAACTCACTATATAGACTAGGCTAGCCTTGAACTCACAGAGATCTGGTTGCCTCTGCCTCTCAAGGGCTTGGATTAAAGGCGTGTGTCACCACACCTGGCCCTCCTTTTTATATTTTTTTATTTTAATTTTTGTGACATTTTATTAATTCTTTGAGAATTTCATACGTGGAAACAATGTATTTTTTATTTTATTTATTTTTGTATGTGTATGAATGTACTGTCTGCATGTAGGTTTGTGCACCCGTGTCGTGCAATACCCCGGAGGTCAGAAGAGGGTGTAGGATTCCCCTGGAACTGGAGTTTCAGACAGTTCTCAGCGGCCATGTGGGTGCTGGGGATCGAACCCGGGTCCTCTGCAAGAGCAGTCAGCGCTCTTAACCGCTAGGCCATCTCTCCAGCCCACAATGTATTTTTAATATATTCAACACTTCACCCTCCCCAATTCCCCAACTCTTTGTCTAATGTTCTTTGTTTTATCTCTAGAAGTTCAATTAGGTGCTTTGCATTTCCTGTAGGACTAGTGAAGGTAACTGGGGCTGTAGAAGAGGAAGAGAAAAATGATGGAAAACCTGTTGCTGTCTGGGAATGGGAGAGGTCCAAGGTCAGGGTCCAAGTGCCCAGGACCACGTGTGGATTCAGGACCATGGCTGGCCCTCGGGAGAGGTAGGAAGTCCATTCTGGAGAATCAGTCCTTCCAAGTCAGGAACCTCCCCTGTCCCCATCGTAAGTCTAACACAGAGGCAAAGCCACTGCCATAAACAACCCGGACCTCAGGGGACAGGGCTGTGGAGAATACAGCCTCTCAGCAAGGCTGGAACTGCATCCTCCATCATTGCTCCACCACTAGAGGAATGTGGAACCGTGGCCACAGTTGACGACCAGAGTTCCAGGTTCACAGGAGGGGACCACAGCTCCAGGTTCACAGGAGAGGACCACAGCTCCAGGTTCAAAGGAGGGGATAACTATCTCCTTTAAATTTTTTTTATTTTTTATTTTCTTAATGTGTATGACTATTTGGCTTGCGTGTAAGTTTACTATATGCATGCAATGCCCATAGCAGTCAGAAGAGGGCATCAGATCCCCTGGAACTGGAATTACAGATAGTCATTAGCCACCAAGTGGGTTCTGGGAGTGAAACCCAAGGTCCTATGTAAGAGCAGCCCCTACTCTGAACTGCTGTGCCATCTCTCCACCCTCTCAAGGTCTCCTTTTTTTTTTTTTTTTTTTTTTTTTTTTTTTGTAGTTTTCAAGACAGGGTCTCCCTGTAGCCCTAGCTGTCCTGGAACTCACTCTGTAGACCAGGCTGGCCTTGAACTCACAGAGATCCAACCTGCCTCTGCCTCCCAAAGTGCTGGGATTAAAGGTGTGCACTCCCACACCCAGAATGGTCTCCATTTTTATTTACTTACTTATTTATTATTTATTTATTTATTTATTTATTTTTGGTCTTTTCGAGACAGGGTCTTCCTGTAGGCCCAGCTGTCCTGGAATTTGCTCTGTAGACCAGGCTGGCCTTGAACTCACAAAGATCTGCCTGCCTCTGCCTCCCAAGTGCTGGGCTTAAAGGCGTGTGCCACCATGCCTGGCAGAGGTCTCCATTTTTAAAGGTCACCATTCTGAGCTAGACGTGGTAGCACACACCTGTAATCCCAGCACTCTGAAGGCTGAGGCAAGAGGGCTGGAGTGCTAGCCCAGAGTGCTGGGCCCCAAATTGAAAAATACATCTCAAAAACCTAAGGGTTGTGGATGTGGCTTAGTAGTAACAACAGCTGCCTCCCTTGTACACCGGCCTAGGATCCTTTCCCAGTAGAAGGAAGCCAAGCAAAGAGGGAAAGGTACTCAAAGGTACCTGACAGCTGAGCATGGTGGTGCCACAGGCCTGTAATCCCAGCATTTGGGAGGTACAGGCAGAGGAATCATGCATTCAAAGCCAGCCTTGACTACATAGTTAGTTTGAAGCCAGCCTGGGCTACATGAGACCCTGTCTCAAAAAAAGACAAAATAATTAATAAGTTAATTAATTAGGACAGGGGTTGTAACTCAGCAGGTAGAGCTCTTGACGTGGGTGCGTGAGGTTCACATTCAATTTCCGGTCCTGCCAACAGTTAAATAATTATTAACTAGAATCATCTTTGCGTACAACATTCCAAAGTCTGGGCGTAGATATAGCTCAATGATAAAACACTTGCCTAGCATGTGAAAGACCTTAGATTCAATCCCCAATAAAAGCCAAGTTCAAGACCTTATTCAAATCATTGTGCCCCACAGTGGAAGATGAGAACCAACTACCAAAAGATGTCCTCTGACCTCCACATGTAAGCCCTGGTACCTACAGACTTGTACTCATACACATAATAATGAATATGAATCCATTTTTTAAATAAAAAAACAAAACATAAAGAAATAAAGTCCTAGGCTGTAGAGCTAGCTTACCAGTTAAGGGTGCTTGCTGCCCACACTGACGACCTGAGCTCGAACCCCAGGTCCACCACATGGCAGGAGAAAACTGACCCCCAAAAGTTGTCCTCTGAGTTCTACACACATGCTATGGTGTGCGCGCGCATGCGCACACACACACACGCACACGCACACACACGCACACGCACACGCTGCATTTGTGCTCTCCATAATGAAATAAAACAGAAGAGTGTTGGGCTGGAGAGATGGCTCAGCAGTTAAGAGTGCTGACTGCTCTTGGAGAGGATCTGGGTTCAATTCCCAGCACCCACATGGCGGCTAAGAGCCTTCTTTAAGCCAGACGTGGTGGCACATGCCTTTGATCCTAGTACTTAGGAGGCAGAGGCAGGTGGATCTCTGTGAGTTCAAGGCCAGCCTGGACTACAGAGTTCCAGGCCAGCTGGGGCTATAGGGAGACCCTGTCTCAAATTTTAAAAAATGTAAACAGTAGAAACAAAGTCCTAAAACTCAACTGTTTTGTCCCTCAGACTATACTCCAGCCCCTAGATGCTGAGGCAGGAGTAATGCCATGAATTCCTGGGCTACAGTGTGAGATTCTGCGTCAAAAAGACAAAACACGCTAGCTTTTAATCCCAGCATTTGGGAGACAGAGGCAGGTGGATATCTGTGAGTTCAAGGCCAGCCTGGTCTACATAGAGAGCTCCAGGCCAGCTGGGACTTAAGGGAGACCCTGTCTCAAAAAGACCAAAAAAAAAATGAAAAGAAAAAGAAAAAGAGAGACAGCTCAGCAGTTAAGAGCACTGGATGCTCTTGCAGAGAATCCAGATTTCATTTCCAGCACCCATGTGGAGGCAAACAACCATCTGTAACTCCAGTTCCAGGGGATCTGATGCCCTCTTCTGGCCTCTGTGGGCACTGCACACACATGGTACATATACATACATACATGCATGCAGGCAAAACACTCATACATATAAGGTAAATAAATCCTTTCTTAAAAAAATGTTTTAGTCAGGCATGGTGGTGCATGTCTTTAATCCCAGTACTGGGGAGGCAGAGGCAAGTTGACCTCTATGAGTTAGAGGCAAGCCTGGTCTACATACTGAGTTTCAGGCCAGCTAGAGCTACACAGTGAGATTCTGTCTCATGAAACCAAATTTTAAAAAGGACGAAACAAAACCAACAAAAACAAAACCCAGCACTTGGGGGATTGTGTGTTTTGAAAGTTCCATGGCAGCTGGCTGGGTGTGGTGGCGCACGCCTTTAATCCTAGCACTTGGGAGGCAGAGGCAGGCAGATCTTTGTGAGTTCAAGGCCGGCCTGGTCTACAGAGTGAGTTCCAGGACAGCTTGGGGAAGGTAATCTGAAAAAACTGCTGATCCTGCCGGGCGTGTTGGTGCAGGCCTTTAGTCCTAGCACTTGGGAGGCAGAGGCAAGTGGATCTTTGTGAGTTCAAGGCCAGCCTGGTCTACAGAGAGAGTTCCAGGACAGCCGGGGCTACAGGGAGACCCTGTCTCAAAAAGACCAAAAAATAAAAATCAAAAAAGAAAGTTCTATGGCAGCTACCCACACAAAAGCTTTAAGTCCCATCTTGCTATTTTTTTTTGTAATTTTTAAAAATTTATTATTTTTTATGTGTATGAGTGTACTGTCTGCATGTAGGTTTGTTCACCCATGTCGTGCAGTGCCTCATAGGCCAGAAGAGGGCATCGGATTCCCCTGGAACTGGAGCTAAAGACAGTTCTTAGCCACCATGTGGGTGCTGGGAATCGAACCAGGGTCCTCTGCAAGAGCTGTCGATGCTCTTAACCATTAAGCCATTTCTCCAGCCCCTATCTTGCTATTTCAATTCAAATAAATTAGAACTAAATAAAATTTGAAACATTCCCTGGAGCAGCACTGTGGCCCCGCTTTAAGTGCTTGGGGCAACATCCAGGAGTGGTGACTCCATTATTCACCACAGATACACAACAGCTCCGTCTTTGTGGCAAGTGTGTTCAACTGAGCAGAGTTGCTCTAAGAATTCTAGAGTGACTCTCTTCAAGACCCCTTACCATCAAATTTCTCAGGCACTGAGAGACACCATTGCTGCCCACAGCCCCCTCTGACTCTCCTGTTACCCGCACACCCTCCCAGCCTTCCTCCTGATACCTGCTAAGGCCTTGATCCGAGAGCACTCAAAGAGTGAGCCGGCTGCAGCTGGAGGCTCCCGCTCCCAGCCCCGATCAGGGCTCTCCCAACGGGATGCGGGGGGGTTGTTGTTGTTGGAGGCGGGAGCACCCTCCATGTTGTCCACTTCCCCTGGAAGTTGTGCCATCTGGGAAGCTGAGACCTGGGGGGAGGGAGAGGCAGGTTAGAACTGGACGCCAGGCCAGAGCCCTGAGAACCTACTTCTCCCAGTGACCATCCATGAACTCCGTACCTGTCTCAATCTATGTTTCCCCGTCATTCAAGGGAATGTTAACAATAATACAAAAAATAAAATAAAGAAATAAATAATAAAAATAGTGGCATACATCTTTAATCCCAGCACTCAGGAGGCAGAGACGGGTGGATCGCTGTGAGTTCAAGGCCAGCCTGGTCTACAGAGTGAGTTCAGGCCAGCTGGGGCTACAGGGAGACCCTGTCTCAAACAAACAAACAAACAAACAAACAAACAGTTTATCTTTGGCCTTCCCTGAGATGAGCACACAGTGTGCACCTACAGGCACACATAAACACAAACACAATGATGATGATGATGATGATGATGATGATGATGATGATGGGCTGGCTGGGTCAGTCAATAAAGTGACCACAGCACAACCAGGAGGACCTGTGTTTGAGTCCCCAGCACCCATGTAAAAGGTGGGACATGGTGGTGTGCATTTGAAACCATCGCTAGCACTGGACAACACAGAGACAGGTGGATCTCTGGAGGTCACCGGTCAGCTAGTCAGTGAGTTCTGGGTTCAATGAGGAGACCCAAGAAGGTGGAGAGCAATAGAGGAAATCCCAACATGGACTCTGAGGTATACACATATATACACTAATGTGTGCATGCATGCATTCACCTGCAGGAACACAAGCACAGATGCATACACCACACACACACACACACACACACAAACACACACATATACACACAAACACTAATAATAATAATAATTAGCTGGACTTGGTAGAAGATGCCAGCACTTGGGAGGTGGCAGCAGGCAACCTGTGAGATTGAAGCCATCTTGGTCTACATAGCGAATTTGAGACAGGGAGACCCTGACTCAAAAAAGCAAAAACCAAAACCAAAACAAAAGGGCTAGAGAGATGGCTCAGCAGTTGAGAGCCCTGGTTGCTCTTGCAGAAGACTGGAGATTGGTTTCCAGCACCCACATGGTGGCTCACAACCAACAAACAGTTAAACAATAGTTCGTAACTCCAGCTCCAGGGGATCCGCGGGCACTGCACAACAAACACAGGTACACTTAAATGCATCCAGGCAAAACACTCATACACGTAAAATGAAGATAATTTTTTTTTTTGGTCTTTTCGAGACAGGGTCTCCCTGTAGCCCCAGCTGTCCTGGAACTCACTCTGTAGACCAGGCTGGCCTTGAACTCACAAAGATCCGCCTGTCTCTGCCTCCCGGGTGCTAGGATTAAAGGCATGCGCCACCATGCCCAGCTCGAAGATAATTTTTTTTTTAAAAGAACAATTATTTTTTGATCTTTTGAGACAGAGTCTCCAGGCCAGCCTGGTCTACATAGCAGACCCCAGCTGGCCTGGAACTCACTAAGTAGATCAGGCTGGCCTTGAACTCACAGCCTCCTGAGTGCTGGGATTAAAGGAGTGTACCACTATGTCTGACAACAATTTTTTAAAATCCACAATAATAACATTCACCCTGACCACTTCAGAGAACCGTGACCTGACTTAGCGCCTACAGCTCAGCAAGTGGTCACTGTATTATTAGAATGCTAACATTCTGGCCGGGCGTGGTGGCACACGCCTTTAATCCTAGCACTTGGGAGGCAGAGGCAGGCGGATCTTTGGTAGTTCGAGGCCAGCCTGGTCTACAGAGTGAGTTCCAGGACAGCTGGGGCTACAGGGAGACCCTGTCCCGAAAAGACCAANACCAGTTCAATCAACAAGGACAAGGCAGAGGCTCAGGAGAGCCTTCTGATACCAACTGTGTCCCTCTTTGCTTGACAGGATAGAACTAAGACAGACAGCATTTTCCATTCCTCCCAACTATAGCACTCCTCAAGACTCCAGTTCTGGTTTTACTTAATCTGTCAGCTTTTAAGAAACAGATACTGCCATGAAAGAAAACAGCCAGAACTGATAGAGTCCAAAATGACATCTCAGCTCCATAGAAAGTAGAGTGTTTTGCTCTCATCCCACCTGGCCCACTTTTCTAAGCCTGGGAAACAATCTGCGGAAGAGAGGGCGTGATAGAATGTAAGGGCTTCGATTGGGGTTAATGGTGACACTAAAACAATATAGACTGGACACGTCATATGTATTCAACTTGGGATTGAAACATACAAGCCCCCCCCCAGCTGATGTGGGACCCATGGCTGGTGGGTTGGGACAACTGCTTGCAAATTGGTTTACATGAAGGATGCTTGTACTCACAAAATTTACTGATTGTAAAAAAATGAAAACAAAACAAAACAAAAAAAAGCAAGAAAGATGCAATGAAAACTTATGCAAACGAAGATGACGATCGTGCAGAATGGGTAGGGTTGGGGATGGGGGAAGGAAGGGGATAATATGCCTGAACTGAATTCAAAAATGATGTATATAAAACACAAGCAGCCATAAAAGTAAAATATTAAAAACAAAATAAAAATAAAATTAAAAAAAAAGAAACAGATACTCCTCACTATGCCTTACATTAGAGTAATTTGGATAGCTTAGGACTCAAAAGACAAGCTCATGTGTACAAAAATTCACTTTCTTTTCTGTAGAAGAAGTAGCTAGAACCTGAGTTTAGAGCAAGGTTTTTGCTTAGAACACCTGCAAGGTACTCAGAAATAGACTGGAAGTTTCACCATATCTGTCTGAGTTTTTCGCCGATGCTACTTAATTTTCCCACAAAGTCAAGAGGATAATAAAGTGTGTCATATTAGTTTTGTACAAAGTTCCAATAATGGTTTCAGATGTTAGTGTTTTGGCAAGTTTGTAAAGCATAATGAGAGTCTTATTGGCATTTTTCTACCTCTTTGCCTACGAGCAATAAGAATCCCTGGGAATGTATTGCATACACTTAATGACTATGAAAATTAAGACAATACAGAGGAAAGATGTTCACTAACACAATGGGAAAAGGATATCTGAAGAAAATAAAACTGATATGGTTAAATTTTTCTTACTTTAAAATTAGATAAGATTTCAATATATTTGTATGCTTGTGTTAATCCAGTACATGGTCTGGCTCATGCTTAGTGAATGTGGGCAGACAACCGATTTGTTGAATGTGCCGAGAATATGGCAACTTAAGAGTGATACAGAAGGGGCAAATTAAGGGCTCTTCAACCATTTGGATCCAAGATGAGTTAAAAACATGAGATCGATGCTGAACTTAAAATGCTCCATATGGGTCGGGCCAATTAAAAATCAACTGGCCTGTCTGAAGTAAGGCAAGTCATAGATGGTCTGCTATTAAAACAGGTCATATGCAATCATCTCCAAGCCCCGGAGGAAAATAGTTGAATTTTTTTATGATTCGCTCTGTTTGCTCTGTTAGATTTTAAATGTAATTTTTGACATTAAGGACATTGCTAAAGGTATTCACTAGTGATGGGGGCAACCACGATTCCGGATGTATTTTCTCAATGATAATAAATTATATTATGAAGGGAAATGCCCAGGATTTATATAAATCTTAATATAAGCTCAATTTGGTTGTGAGGGCTTTTAAGAGTAAGCAAGGAATACTTTGGAAGTTATAGGAAGCTTGCTTCATTTTAGTTGTTGATTGTATGTACATTTTTGCTGCATGTATTTTTTATGTTAGGTATCGATAATATGGCTGTGCAAGGATCAGGTTTTGAAGTGACACCTCATTGGATATGGGATGGCAATTTGGCCTTGATGGTCGGCTCGACGGTATAGAAGGATATCATTGATGCCCCTGAACAAAGAGATAGCTTAGGACAAGGATTTTAGCTGCATTGGATAGGATGCTGGTGAAACTACGACCGACAGGTGCCTCTGCAAATGAGAAGCAGCCAGCAACCCTTCTTTTAAAACCCACCCTGGAGCCAAGTCTCTTCCAAGCCTCTTGGAAACTACCTCGTAAGAGGACCTGTTATCAACTATACCTTAAAATAACGCGCTCCAAAACATGCCTACCTTATAGTTCTAATGCCTAGCAAAAGCATTTATAATATTTTTACCGCCCCCCTCACTAGCTCAATCTCTTATTATATGGTGTGTATAACATTTATGTGAATAGTAGTATCTTAGGAGCAGTATTGCATGTTTGCAAAAGAGACCGGAGAGTCCGATCCAGCATCCACATAGGCAAAGCTAACAAACTAGTAATCACATAGCTCTTGTTCCAGGGAATCTGATACCCCTCTAATCAGACTATTTCGAACAAGGCATCTTGCAACATATAACTCTCGACTAAACTTGCTTTAGCCACAGAGTTGGGTGGGACGAATGGGCAGGGCAGTATGAAGCTTCAGACTCTGGAGACATGTAGCCATTTGTGCTGTGATCCAGAGGCCCAGTTTCACCAGCCTCAGCCAGCTACAGCAGACATGATACCCCCTTTACTGTGCCCCCCAACATTTGAGTATGCCCAGCTAAGACCTGAAGAACTGGCCAACAGATCCAGCCTAAATCACTGAACTCCAACTCCATGGCTAAATAAATAGCGTTTTTTTTTTTATTTCTGTATGTGTATGAATGTACTGTCTGCATGTAGGTTTGTGCACCCGTGTCGTGCAATGCCTCGGAGGTCAGAAGAGGGTGTCAGATTCCCCTGGAACTGGAGTTCTCCTGGAATTGGAGTTTCAGATGGTTCTCAGCCGCCATGTGGGTGCTGGGGATCGAACCCGGGTCCTCTCTGTAAGAGCGGTCAGTGCTCTTAACTGCTAGGCCATCTCTCCAGCCCCATAAATAGTGTTTTAAGACAGTTTGGGGACTGATTTGTTACACAATATTCTTGTAACAATAGCTAGCTGATTGATAAATTGTCTGCCTCCAGAACACTGATAGATTAAATATACCTATTTTCTGAGGGTACATGACATCAGATATGTCTCCACCCCACATCTGGACCCCAGGCCTGGTTCTAAGACAAAGCAGAAAAATGGAGAGCCGGCAGGGCGTGGTGTCGCACGCCTTTAATCCTAGCACTCGGAGGCAGAGGCAGGTGGATCTTTGTGAGTTCAAGGCCAGCCTGGTCTACAGAGTGAGTTCCAGGACAGCTGGGGCTACAGGGAGACCGTATCTCGAAAAGACCAAAAAAAAAAAAAAATTAGAACAATGCACTTTATTTATTTATTTATTTATTTATTTGTTTATTTTGGTCTTTTTGAGACAGGGTCTCCCTGTAGCCCCAGCTGTCCTGGAACTCACTCTGTAAGAACAGTGCACTTTTAAAAAATGTTTTTTAATTTTATTTATTTATTCACTTATTGGCTCCACGTATGTAAGTGCACCTGTGTCATCCAATGCCCTCACAGGTCGGAAGAGGGTGCTGGATACCCTGGAACTGGTGTTGGAAATGGTTGTGGTCTGCCAAGTGGGTGCTAGGAATCAAACCCGGGTCCTCTACAAGAGCAACCAGTTGCTCTTAACTGTTGAGCCATCTCGTCTCTCCAGCCCCTTTTTAATATTCGTCAGAGGAGAGCATGAACACAGTCCTCAGTTACCACAAATCCTGTTGTGGAGTTTCCCTCGTTTGCGCAAATCGTAAGGGTCTGAACGTCCACAGTGCAACAGAGGAGCCTCGCCTGGGAAAACCACCATCTGGATCGCAGTATCTCCCCTGAGGGGTAAGTCCAACTTCAGCGGTTAAGAACACTGGCCGCTCTTGCAGAGGACCCTGGTTCAGTTCCCAGCACCCACAAGGTGGCTAACAACCATCTGTAACTCCAGTTCCAGGGGATCCAACACCCTCCTCTGGCGTCTGCAAGCATGCAATGCCATGGGTACACTTGCATACATGCAGACAAAACATTCAAACATATAAAATAAAAATAAATTATTAAAATGTAAAAGACCCAGGGCTGTGGTCAAGGGGTGTCAGCACCCTAAAGTCCATCACTATTTTCCCTTCTTCCTTTAGAAAGCTGTAACTAGGCCTGTACCACCTGTGTGACTTCACCAAGTCACGTCCCTTGTCTGGGTCCTCAGTTTGTCCATCTGTAAAAACTCTAGGGATGTTTGATGAGGAAATGCACTGGTCACCATTGGTACCCTAGAACCTCTCAACACATGCTTCCCGTTATCCCCCACACCCACCCACCTGGCACTGCCAGGGATTTCATCACGGTCCTGCTCTGATTTTTTCACCCTTCAGTCTCATATTTTACCAAGTCGGGGGTGGGGGTGGGGTGGCGGTGTCTGTCTGAGTTGAAAAGAAATGAATTCAAGTACTGCTTTGTTCTGGCAGGCTGGAATTCTGGTATCTTCAACTCTGTGTTAAACTGCTTCCTCCATAGAGGATACGTGAGGAAGGGGAGGCGCCTAGGCACTTGACCAGCAGCTCTGGGCTCCTTTCCCAGGGATTGAATGGAGATTTAAAGGTGGTGGTGGTGGGGAGGTGGGAATGGGGGTCCTGCACGGGCTGGCGGGGTGCTGAGCTGCCGGTGAGAGCCCAGGCTTTAACCCTTCCAAAGCCGCGTCTCTCCATCCCTGCTCTAGTCACCGGGAGGAGAGAGGGGACCTGGGAGGACGAGGCCTTCGGGGTAACCCACGCCTGGCTCAGAGGCTGGGCTAGGCTGGGGACCCGAGGTTCGTCCTGATCCGTCGCGGACCCGGGGTCTCCACCCAGCTCCACAGCCCTCGCTGGCAGGTTTCAGGCCGTGCGTCCCGGTGCGGGGGAGGACGCCGGGCGGCTGGGGTGCTGGGAGGGGCCGCCGCGCGCTCACCTGGGCCCCGGCCGCCGCCGCAGCCGCTGCGGTCCCCGCCGCTCGCCGCGCCGCACAGCCCTCCCTTCGGGCATCGGCCGCGGGGCCCGGCCCGGCTCCGCTCGGCCCCGCCGGCCCTCCGCTCGGCCAGATCCGCATGCGCCGCCGCTGCCGCCGCCGCCGCCGCGCCTCCCCCCAGCAGCCCGCGCCGCCGCGTCCGCGCGCCCCCGGGACACCCCCCCGCCCGCGCGTTCCCGGCCCCCGCCCCCCGGGATGCCCGGCCGCGCCGGCCAGCAACGCGGAGCGTCACGCACAGGCACACACTCCCACACTGCCACGCACACGCCGGGTCACCGGCAACGTCACACACGCGCTCCCCACTGGCACACACTCACCGTGTCACGCCTCCGCGCGGGGGTCACTCGGGGTCAGACCTTCACACCTCACCGCTCCGAACAGCGCCCTGCAGGGTCATGCACACGCGAGTGTGACTCCTACAGTAGCACGTGTCACCCACTCCCGGGGTGCCTCGTGCAGTTCACCATCTCAGTGTCACACACTTGAGATGGCACGCGAGGTGACAGAGCCTGCGTGGACTGCTACGCACCCCAGCAGCACAGCCACAGACAGTCACAAAAGCAGGCACGGGAACAGTCCCATCCCTCCACACACTCCTATGGGCCACACACTCCCGGTGCGCGCGGGACGTCACCGCATCCCCATGCAACTTCCACACTCCGCTATAGCTTTCCCTCACACGTGGACGCTCGTACCCTGTCCCACAGGCTGATTGACACAGGGGCGACGCAGTGTCACCACAAGGTCACCCGTGCTCTCCACTCGTGGGGTCACACACAAGTCACACTGTCACACACGGGTTGTGCGCACAGTCAGGCTCTCTCCCTTGTACTTAGGGTTACATGGGTACTCACAGTAACAGTGTCTCTCACACACACACACACACACACACACACACAAGCACGCAGATGCACACCTTGCTAGTTGGAGGAAGGTGCCACTTGCCTCAGATTGGAGACATGTGGACAGGGGGCGTGGGCCAGAAGAGCCCACGAGGCGTGACGCCCCGCCCGGCCCCGCCCACTTTTGGTTGCTGGAGCACGGAGGCGGGGCACTGAGTGACAAGCTCCCCTAGCCCCGCCCGCCACCCCCTTCCTTTCCCAGATAGAGGCGTGGCCTATCCAGGTCTAAGCGCCTATGGGAGACCGCGGTCAGGAAAAGCAAGCGGACTCCTGCCCTGCCCATCCTCCAGCCCCCCCCAGAGGGGCGTGGCCTGGGTAGTTCCGCCCCTTGTCAAGCTCAGCGGGCCCCGCCCCTCTCCCCGCCTAGCCAAGGGCTGAGAGCGCGCCACTCTGCAGCCATTCGCTTCCCGCGCGTGCTGGGAGTTCTCGGCCCCCACGTCCACAAGACCCCGCAGCATGACAGTGAAGAAGATCGCGATCTTCGGTGCCACTGGCAGGACCGGGCTCACCACCCTGGCGCAGGCGGTGCAAGCAGGCAGGAGCCGGGGCGGGTGGGGGGATTCCTGGGGGTGGGAACAGAGCACTGGCAAGAGTCCTCCCGGGGCCCCGGAGGAGACGCTTGGGGTCGTGTGTGCTCCAGCGTAAGAGCCAACGAGTGGGGGCGGAAATGGGAGACTCTGTGGGATTCAGTTTATTTTTTATTTTTTGGTCTTTTTTTGAGACAGGGTCACCCTGTAGCCCCAGCTGGACCTGGAACTCACTATGTAGACCAAGCTGGCCTTGAACTCACAGATATCCACCTGCCTCTGCCTCCTGGGGATTCAGGTTTTTTTAATTAATTTTATTTATTTCTGTATGTGTATGAATGTACTGACTGCATGCAGGTCTATGCACCCGTGTCGTGCAATGCCGCCGAGGTCAGAAGAGGGTATCGGATTCCCCTGGAACTGGAGTTCTCCTGGAATTGGAGTTTCAGACGGTTCTCGGGCGCCATGTGGGTGCTGGGGATCGATCCAGGGTCCTCTGTAAGAGCGGTAGGCCCTCTTAACCGCTAGGCCATCTCTCCAGCCCCCCCCCTTTTTTGGGGGGATTCAGTTTTATATGAGCCCATGACATAGAAATTAGCCATGAGAACCTAGGGGACTTCTCTGACAATTACATGTAAACCCGCGGCTCTTAGGAACTGGTGGTGGTTCTTGTTAGCACACCCAGAAAGGGTTTACTAAACCAGCTTGCCACCCATCAGTCTGTGCCATCTCCTCCACTCGTGTTAAATCCTGGCGGGCCTCTTTGAAATGGGAACTAATATTACCCTCACTTGACAGATGAGAACACTGAAGCAGAGAAAGCGTGCTGGGATTTGAATCCTGTTGGTGCTCTTCAACACCAAAAAAGTCCATAGGCCCTTAGCTTGGTCACTGGGAACTGGAAATTGAAAAGGTTAGCGGGCAGGTGGTGGTGAAGAGAGGTCCTTCTAGAGAGTGACTCAGAGAGTGACAGCTGATGAACACCAGTCCTGGCAAGGTCAACAAGGGCTAAAAATTTGGAGTTGCCCCAGGAGAAGGCGTGGGATCCCCAACATGACCTGCCCCCTTCATCTCAAGAAGTTAACTCTGGGCCAGGCCTGAACCTTCCAGATAGAAGGGCCACACCCCTGCTAGCCCTGAGGACCCTGGAGATATTTACTATCTGACTGTCCCAAAAGGGGACCAAGATCCCAGAACTTGGTGTTTCCCAGCCCTGCTGTCTCCCCCCTTACCCCCCTCCTTGGAGGGGCTCCTTCTAGAAGTTTCTCTTTGGGCAGTTTGTGGATTTAGTAAGGAAAGGGCCTTGGGTCTTCTCGTAAAAACCAAATTGCTTCTAGCTGGGCATGGTGGCACATGCCTTTAATCCAAGGACTTGGGAGGCAGAGGCAGGCAGATCTTTGTGAGTTCAAGGCCAGCCTGGTCTACACAGTGAGTTCTGGGACAGCTGGGGCTACAGGGAGACCCTGTCTCAAAAAGACCAAAAACAAACAAACAAACAAACAAACAAAACCTAAATTGCTTCTAGGTGTAATGGTGTGCATGTGTGATCTCAGCATGGGAGAGGCAAGGGTAGAGGAATTCAAAGCTATCCTTGGCTATGTAGCAAGTTGAAGGCCAGCCTGGGCTACATGAGACCCTGTTTCCAAACAACAAAACCAAGTTGCTGATAAATCATTTCTAGACAGGAATGAGGGAAGAGCAAGAAGTTGAGAAGTGCTGAGTCACCCTGAACTTGTAGATTATCATGTTACAACATTCTGTTTAAGGCCCAGTGCCAGTTTTCTACTGGCCCCCCTGCTGGTCACAGCTAGAATTGCACACGGGAATTGAGAGCAGTGGTTGGGGAGGGGAAGGGGGAGCGGGAACTGCCTTTTTTTCACTGTGATTCAGAAAAGCACCTGTCAGAAATAGGAAGGGAAAAAGGAAAAATAAGAGATAAGGAGTCTGAGAAAAGAGCTCCACCAAAGAGCTCTTGAGTAGAATCCCCCAGTGAGGGGCTGGGGATGTGGCTCAGTGGTAGAGCACCTGCCTAGAATCCCCCAGTGAGGGGCTGGGGTGTGGCTCAGTGGCAGAGCATCTGCCTAGAATCCCCCAGTGAGGGGCTGGGGGTATTGCTCAGTGGTAGAGCACCTTCCTAGAATCCCACAGTGAGGGGCTGGGGACATGGCTCAGTGGTAGAGCACCTGCCTAGAATCCCCCAGTGAGGGGCTGGGGACATGGCTCAGTGGTAGAGCACCTGCCTAGAATCCCACAGTGAGGGGCTGGGGGTGTGGTTCAGTGGTAGAACACCTGCCTAGAGTCCCCCAGTGAGGCCTGGGTTGTGGCTCAGTAAGAGGAGCATTGCCTAGCATCTCAAGGTGGTGAGTTTCATCTCCAGCACAGCAAGGAGAGAAGTGCCTAGGAAGGGCTTGAATGAGTTGGAGTTTTATTTCTCTTAATGTCATTTTGTAGAGTCAAAAGTTCTGAGGAGCATGGACTCTGGTTCCCTTCTGGTCACATCTGAGCAGCCAACTCTGCCGTCTATCTCCCCAGTGTCCAGATGCCTTGTTTTTTGTTTTTTAATGATTTATTTATTTATTTATTTTGGTCTTTTTGAGACAGGGTCTCCCTGTAGCTCTGGCTGTCCTGGAACTCACTCTGTAGACCAGGCTGGCCTTGAACTCACAGAGATCTGCCTGCCTCTGCCTCCCCAGTGCTGGGATTAAAGGAGTGCGCCACACACCTGGCCTTATTTTTTTTAATAATAGGCCATAAGTAATGAATACAGGCATCCTTCATATTTACTTTTGTTGTTGTTGTTGTTCATATTTACTTTTTATGTGTATGAATGTACTGTCTGCATGTAGGTCTGTGCACCCAAGTTGTGCAATGCCTCAGAGGTCAGAAGAGGGCGTCGGACTCCCCTGGAACTGTAGTTCTCCTGGAATTGGAGTTACAGACAGTTCTCACCCGCCATGCGGGTGCTGGGAATCGAACCCAGGTCCTCTGCAAGAGTGGTCGGCACTCTTAACCGCTAGGCTATCTCTCCAGCCCCCTGGCCTTATTTTTTCTGTGTATGAGTGTACTGTCTGCATGTAGGTTGGTGCACCCGTGTCGTGCAATGCCACTGAGGTCAAAAGAGGGCGTCGGATTCCACTGGAACTAGAGTTACAGACGGTTCTTAGCCGCCATGTGGGTGCTGGGAATCGAACCCAGGTCCTCTGCAAGAGCAGTCTGCCCTCTTAACCACTGAGCCATCTCTCCAGCTCCCCAAATGCCTTGTTATTACAGCTAAGTACCTAAGATCTGCAGAGTGGGGAGGGGGCATTCTTGTGGGCCATCTAGATTGCTAAGTGGGTAAAAGAGCCAGCTGCCAAGCCTGAGTTCCATCCCTGGAATCCAGATGATGGAAGGAGATACGCATGGCTGCACGCACGCACGCGCGCGCGCACACACACACACACACACACATACAAATGGCTGTCTTGGCGGCTAAGAACCGTCTGTAACTCCAAATCCAGGAGAACTCCAGTTCCAGGGGAATCCAACACCCTCTTCTGACCTCCGCGGCATTGCACGACACGGGTGCACAAACCTACATGCAGATAGTACACTCATACACATACAAAAATAAATAAAATTAAAAAAAAACAAAAAACAAATGGCTGTCTTGGGCACTGATTAAATGAGGTACTATATAGAAAGTTTGGCCCTGCGTAGTTGGTGTTTGGTTGACATTCCTTGGCTAACTGAACGCAGATTGTAGATCGTAGCCTACCACTGAATTCAGCAGTCTCTACCCACTAGCTGCTTGACAGTCACATAGACATGATAATAACAGCTACCTTGAAGTCAGGTGTGGTAGTGCACACCTTTAATTCCAGCACTGTAGAGGCAGAGGCAAGAGAATCTCTGTAAGATGGAGGCCAGCCTGGTCTACGTAGGAAGTTCCTGGCCAACTGGGGCTACAGGGAGACCCTGTCTCCAAAAGACAAAAAATAAAAATTAAAAATAATAACTAAAAAAAATAATAATAACTAGCCGGGCATGGTGACACACGCCTTTAATCCCAGTACTCGGGAGGCAGAGGCAGGTGGATCTCTGTGAGTTCAAGGCCAGCCTGGTCTACATAGTGACTTCCAGGACAGCTGGAGCTACAGGCAGACCCTGTCCCCAAAAAAACAAAACTAAATAAATAAATAAATAATACCTTGAGGAATCCTCACGGTCTAGTACTTCTCAAACTGTGAGTCATAGTGAATTCTGAAAATTGGTCACAGCACATTCAATATCAAGTTGCTGTGGGAGTTCTTAGAGTCAAAGCCTGGGCCTGAGTGCTGAGATTTAAAGATATGCACTACCACATCCAGCTAATTTATTTGGTTTTTGTTTTATGTATATAAGGCTTTTGCCTGCATGTGTGTAAGTGCACCCATGTCATGCAATGCCCATGGAGGCCAGGAGAGGGCACTGGATCTTCTGGAACTGGAGTCACAAAAGGTTGTTAGCCATCATATGGGTACTGAGAACCCAAACTGATCTGTAAAAGTAACCAGTGATTTTTTTTTTTTTTTTTTTTGGTATTTTGAGACAGGGTCCCCCTTTATTCTCAGCTGGCCTGGAGCTTGCTATGCGTGTAACCATGATGGCTTTTAACTCAGAGATCCACTGCCCCCTCTTCAGTGCTGGGATAAAGGGCAGTGCACCACCATACCACATTGATGATCTTTCATTAAATTATTACCGAAAATTCATTATATTTAATAAAATTAAAATAAAATAAAATAAAAATAAATTAAAAAAAAAAATAAATAAATAAAAATAAAAAAATTTTAGGGCCAAGAAGATTTCTCAGTAGCTAAGGGCACTTGCCTCCGATCCTAATTACCTCCATTCCATACATAGCACCCACCAGGTAGAAGGAAGGAACAAACTTGCACAAGTTGTTCTTCAATGTAAATAAATAAATAAATAAATAAATTAATAAATGGTAAATGATTTTCAAAAACATTTAAAAAAATTATTTCACAAAAGCTGCTTTTGATAAAGAGTAAAATCTGAATCTCTGTTATTCCGTAGGGTAGCTGCTAGCCACAGGTGACTCTTTTAATTTAAATATGAATTCTGTGGGGGGGGTTGTTGTTGTTTTTTGAGACAGGGTCTCCCTTTAGTTCCAGTTGGCCTAGAGCTTGCTGTGTAGACCAGGCTGGCCTTGAACTCACAGAGATCTGCCTGCTTATGCCCCCCAAGTGCTGAGATTAAAGGCGTGTGCGACCACACCCTGATTAAAGACTATTCTTGGCCGCCACGATGGGCGCTGGGAATCAAACCTGCGTCATCTGCAAGAGCAGTCAGTACTCTTAACTGCTGAGCCATGTCTCCAGCCCATGAATCGTGGTTTTTTTTTTTTTTTTTGGTCTTTTCAAGACAGGGTTCCCTCGTTTCTGTTCCCCAGCTGTCCTGGAACTCACTCTGTAGCTCCAGCTGGCCTTGAACTCACAAAGATCCGCCTGCCTCTGCCTCCGGAGTTGCTAGGAATAAAGGCTTATGCCCAACCTATGCCTCGGTGGAATTTGTGGTTGTTTTTTTTTTTAATTTTTTTATTAACTTTTATTTATTTCTGTATGTGTATGAATGTACTGTGTGCATGCAAGTCTGCGCACCCGTGTCGTGCAACGCCGCGGAGGTCAGAAGAGGGTCTCGGATTCCCCTGGAACTGGAGTTTTCCTGGAATTGGAGTTTCAGACGGTTCTCAGCCGCCATGTGGGTGCTGGGGATCGAACCCGGGTCCTCTGCAAGAGCGGTCGGCGCTCTTAACCTCTAGGCCATCTCTCCAGCCCGAATTGTGTTTTTTAAAAAACCTTTTTTTTTCCTATTTGTTTTGTCTTTCTGGGGATGAAGACTAAACAAAACCAAAAATATGACCCGCTCGGTAGTAAAGGCCTGCATGTCAAATGCCCTGTGTTCTAGCCCCAGGGACTGCAAAACAGATAGCCTGGTGTGGTGGAGCATGCCTTTAATCCCAGCACTTGGGAGGCAGAGGCTGGTGGATCTCTGTGAGTTCAAAGCCAGCCTGGTCTACAGAGTGAGTTCCAGGACAGCTGGGGCTACAGGGAGACCCTGTCTTTTTTTTTTATTACTTCTCTATTTTTTTTTCATTTTTTAAAAATAAGTAATAATTGGGGCTGGAGAGATAGCCTGGCAGTTAGGGGCACCGACTACTCTTGCAGAGGACCTGGGTTCGATCCCCAGCACCCACATGGCGGCTAAGAACCATCTGTAACTCCAATTCCAGGAGAACTCCAGTTCCAGGGGAATCCCAGACCCTCTTCTGACCTCCGCAGCATTGCACCATGCGAGTGCACAGACCTACATGCAGACAGTACATTCATACACATACAAAAATAAATAAAATTTTAAAAAAATTAAAAAAATAAGTAATAATTTATAAGTACAAGCATCCTTCATGTAAAACCAATTTGCAAGCAGTTGTGCCCAAACCCACACAGCCCATGGATCCCACCATCCAGCTGGAGGGTGGCTTGTATGTTCAATCAAGTTGAGTATGTTCAATCAAGTTGAGTTGTATGTTCAATCAAATGAGTGTCCAGACTATATTGCTATAGTTGGGAAACCCTGTCTTAAGAAGACTAAAAAAAAAAAAGAGGACAGATTCCTGTTTTGTTTTTGTTTTTCTTTTAGAACAGATTCCTGAGCAGGCTGAGCAATTTAATGTCACCTTATCTCCAAGTTAAAAATATGAAAAGAACTGGCTCAGAGAGACTTGTGCTGAGTCCAGAGTTCAATTCCCAGTGCCATAAAAACAACCTAAAAAGAAAACAATGCTGGGTGTGGTGGCGCATGCCTTTAATCCCAGCTCTTGGGAGGCAGAGGCAGGTGGATCTCTCTGTGAGTTCAAGGCCAGCCAGACTGGTCTACAGAGTGAGTTCCAAACAGTTGGAACTACAGGGAAACCCTCTCTCAAACTTGGGAGGCAGAGGCAGGTGGATCTTTGTGAGTTCAAGGCCAGCCTGGTCTACAGAGTGAGTTCCAGGACAGCTGGGGCTACAGGGAGACCCTGTCTCAAAAAAACCAAAAAAAAAAAAAAAACCCACACCATACTCATTCCTGGGAAAAATGTGGCAAGGCACCTGGTTTCTAGAAGGTTGTCTTGTCACTAATAAGTGCCTGCTACTGTGCCTGTGTCAAAGTTCACAACACCATAAGAATATATGTTTTAGTCCATTTGGGTTGCTGAAACAAATACTTTATATTTATATGACTTGTAAACTTTTTTTTTGTCTTTTTGAGACAAGGTCTCCCTGTAGCTCCAGCTGTCCTGGAACTCACTATGTACACTATGTAGACCAGGCTGGACTTGAACTCACAGAGATCCGCCTGCCTCTGCCTCCCAAGTGCTAGGATTAAAGGCTTGCGCCACCACACCCAGCTCAATTTTTTTTTGAGACAGGGTTTCTCTATGTAGCCCTGGTTAGCCAGGAACTCAATATGTAGAGCAGGCTAGCTCATAGAGTTCTGCCTGCCTCTACCTCTCAAGTATAAGGATTAAAGGCATGCA
Source organism: Rhizomys pruinosus (assembly GCA_009823505.1). Lineage (NCBI taxonomy): Eukaryota > Metazoa > Chordata > Mammalia > Rodentia > Spalacidae > Rhizomys > Rhizomys pruinosus. Next base: position 812,001 of record VZQC01012905.1, read on the forward strand.
CCATCACAAAAGCTACAATAGAAATTTATGTTGCAGCCAGGCATGATGAAGAAGGAACTGTAATCTCAGTACTAGAGAGATAGAGACAGGAGGATGGGTTATCCTCTAACAGAGCAAGTTCAAGATCAGTCTGAGTTACATGAAACCTTGTATCAAGAAATGAAACAAGCCAGGCCTGGTGGCAGCACAACCAGGTGTGATGGCACATGACTTTAATCCCAGCATGGTGCAGGCCTTTAATCCCAGCATTTGGGAGGCAGAGGCAGGCGGATCTCTGTGAGTTCAAGGCCAGTCTCGTCTACAAAGTGAGTTCCAGGACAGCCGGATCTTCAGGGAGACCCTGTCTCAAAAAGACCAAAAAAAAAGAAAAAAAGAAAAAAAAAATGAAACAAGGTCTGGGCATGGGCATAGTGGTCCACACCTTTAATCCCAGCACTCAAGAGGCAGAGGCAGGTGATCTCTGTGAGATAGTCTGATATACATATTATTAAGTTCTGGGCCAGCCAAGGCTACCTAGTGAGACCCAGTCTCAAAAACAAACAAATTAATTTTTTTTTTAATTGGGAAAGGGAGAGGAAAGAAATTTATTTTGCATGGCTCTGGAAAGTAGAAGTCCAAGATTAGTCACTGGTGATACCGGATCAGGGTCAGCCTCCTCTAGATCTTCCTTCTGTGTCTCACCTGGTGGAAGAGGCTAGCTAGCTCTCTGGGGTGACTGGGTTTCAACATAGGAATTTGGGGGAGGGGACTCAAACATTCAGATTATAACATGTAACATGTTTCTCAAAAATATATACGCGCCATATGTGGGGGCACACACCTGTGATCCTAGTCCTTGTATGGCGGAGGCAGGAAGACCTGAAGTTTGAGACCAACCTTTGCTCTATTGTAAGTTCCAGGCTAGCCTGGATTCCATAGTAAGAGCCTGCCCCAAACTCAAAAAGGGGGGGGGGGAGGTTTGCTAGTTCCCAGCGTGTATTTTAACGAATACCCTGGTTAGGTAGGGCTCTTATGCGCCCCCGCTGCTCCTCTGGTGCAGACTAAAGCAAACTCAGGTATGTTGACATCGGTCATAGATAATGGGGGCTTGGGATGTCGTAACAATCATTTTAGAGCTGGAGAAGCTGAGGTCCAGTCAGCAAAGGTGTTACCTGAGTTCCTCAGCTGTAAGCGACAGAGCCAGCTTGAAACCCAGATCCATGGGCTAAAGGTTGAGCTTTGTGTTTGTAAAGGGATCAGGAAATGCCAGTGAATGTGACGAGCAGTCCCTGCACTCATGGGGCTCTTGGCTGACTCTAGGTCAGCAGAAAAAGTCATGATGGTGCAGAAAGAATGACTTAGGGATGGGGGGGTGAGAGGGGAGTTGAGGGAGAGGGTAGAGCATGGCCAAAGGCCAGGAGGCAGGAAGCAGGATGATGGATTGAGGAAGTACAGCGGGGGTAGGGGGAGGGGTGGGCGTGGGGGGGTGGAAGAGGCAGGGACTCTGGAGAGGAGAAGCCAAGTATGAGAGGCTCAGAGGGCTGTCCGAGGCCACGTGAGGATTACAGCAGGGCGTGGAGGGGCCATGAGGGATCTAGGCAGGGAGTTGCTGCAGTCTAGACAGTCTAGACAAGCAGGACAGGGCCCAGTGGTCCAGGAAAGACCCAAGGAGCAAGAGAGAAAGAAGAGTCCACAGCGGGGGGGGGGGGGGTATAAAATTATGGTGAGATGCTCAAAATGCATAACGGATCATTCCTGATGTCTTAGCTGGCCTATCGCTCCTAAAGTTAAGATGCTTAAGTGGAAGGATTGCCTGAAAGTTCAAGGCAGCCGAGTTCCACTCCAGATTGAGCTGCAATGAGAGACATTTGTCTTAAAAAAAAGTAGCAGCCGGACGTGGTGACACACGCCTTTAATCTTAGCACTTGGGAAGCAGAGAGATCTTTGTGAGTTCAAGGCCAGCCTGGTCTACATAGTGAGTTTCAGGGCAGCTGGGGCTACAGGGAGACCCTGTCTTAAAAAAAGACCAAATAGGGCTGGAGAGATGGCTCAGCAGTTAAGAGCGCCAACTGCTCTTGCAGAGGACCCGGGTTCAATTCCCAGCACCTATATGGTGACTAAGAACCATCTCTAATCCAGGCATGGAGACCCTGTCTCAAAAAACCAGGGGTGGTGGCACATGCCTTTAATCCTAGCACTTGGGAGGCAGAGACAGGTGGATCTCTGTGTGTTCAAGGCCAGCCTGGTCTACAGAGCAAGTTCCAGAATATAGGCATAATAACAATAGCAAACAATCATTACTTATTTCTTTGAGAGAACTTTTGTTTCATTTGTTTTATTACTTGGTTTTTGTTGTTTTGTTTTGTTATTTATTTATTTTTTTGTATGTGTATGAATATACTGTCTGCATGTAGGTTTGTGCATCCGTGTCGTGCAAATGCCGCGGAGGTCAGAAGAGGGTCTCTGATTCCCCTGGAACTGGAGTTACAGACAGTTCTTAGCCGCCATGTGGGTTCTGGGGATCGAACCCGGGTCCTCTGCAAGAGCAGTTGGTGCTCTTAACGGCTTGGCTATCTCTCCAGCCCCTGTTGTTTTGTTTTATGGATTTTATGGGGATTTGGTTTTGTTTGGGTAGGGTCTTTTTTTTGGGGGGGGGGTCTTTTTGAGACAGCGTCTCCCTGCCAACCCGGCTATCCTGGAACTCGCTCTGTAGACCAGGCTGGCCTTGAACTCACAGAGATCCGCCTGCCTGTACCTCCCAAGTGCTAGGATTAAAGGGGCACGCCACCACGCCCAGCTTGCGTAGGGTCTTTTTTTGAGACAGGGTCTCCCTGTAGCCCTAGCTGGCCTGGAACTCACTATATAGAGTAGGCTAGCCTTGAATGCTTAGAGATCCACCTGCCTCTGCCTCTGGAGTGCTGAGATTAAAGGGTTGCACCACCATGCCCGGCTGGGCTCTGGTTGTGATTTTGGTTTGGGTTTTGGTTTTGGTTTTGGTTTTAGTTTTGGTTTGGTTTGGTTTTGGTGTCTGCGTGTGCTAGGGACGAAACCCTCAGGACCTTGCACTTGCAGGAAATCTACAGCTGAACCATCTTGACTGTCGAGTTTGTTGTGTTTTGTAATTTATAGTTTGTCAGTGTTGGGTTTTTTTCCTTGTCTCTTTGATTGTTTCTTTCTTTTTATTGTTTGTTGTTGTATTGTTTTCAGACAGGTTCTCCCAGTAGCCTCAGCTGTCCTGGAACTCTCTATGTAGACCAGGCTGGCCTCTACCTCACAGAGCTCTGCCTCCCTCTTCTGAAGAGTGCTGGGATTAAAGGCAGTTGCCACCACACCAGGCTAGTTGTTTGTAAGACAGGGCCTCACTTTGTTGCCTAGGAAAGACCTAGAGCTCCTGATCATCCTGCCTCAGCTTCCCAAGTGCTGAGATTACCGGATGGGTAACCATGCCTGGTGTGACTTGGCTTTGTTTCAGGCTTCAGTTATGTTGTAGCATGCATCAATATTTCTTTTTTTTTTCCTTTTTTTTCAACTTTTTTTATTTATTATTTTTTATGTGTATGATGTTGGTGCACCTGTGTTGTGCAATGCCTCGGAGGTCAGAAGAGGGCGTCGGATTCCCCTGGAACTGGAGTTAAAGACGGTTCTTAGCCACCATATGGGTGCTGGGAATTGAACCCAGGTCCTCTGCAAGAGCAGTTGGCGCTCTTAACTGCTGAGCCATCTATCTCTCCAGCCCCAAATCAATATTTCATTTGATGTTTTGGAGGTTTTTTTATTTTTTATTTTTTTAGGGGGGGGTGGCTTGAGACTGAGTCTTTCTGTAGCCCTGGGTGTCACCATGCCCACTTGCCATTTGTTTTTATTGTCTAATGATAGTGTATTATATGGATGTGGTGTATTTAACTTCTGTTACCATGAATATGCATGTGTAAATTGAGGGATCAAAACACGTTTTCACTTCCCTTGTTTCTAAGAGTGGAGCTGCTGGGTCACGTGGCCAGGCTGCGCGTTATCTTTTGAAGCACTGCCAGAATGTTCTCCAAAGCAGCTGCTGCATCTTTCAGTCTTCAGTAAGAATGAGGGTTCATTGCCCGGTGTGGTGGCGCACACCTTTAATCCCAGCTCTCAGGAGGCAGAGTCCGGCAGATCTCTTTGAGTTCAAGGCCAGCCTGGTCTACATAGTGCGTTCCAGGCCAGCTGTGGCTACAGGGAGACCCTGTCTCAAAAAAAAAATCAGTTCACACCCCACAAACACCCCACAGTCCAGCCAACACCTAAACCTGTCTTTTTCATTACAGATGTCCTAGTGGGTACAAATGTGGTAGTCCACTGTATATTTTGTTTTTTTATTATTTGGTTGGTTGGTTTTTTGAGACTGAGTCAGGCTGTCCTTGAACTCACTGTGTAACAAGGCTGGGCTTGAACTCAGGATCCTCCTGCTTCTGCCTCCTTCCTGGTGGGACGATAGGCATACGTCACCACTTCTGGCTCTTGGGAGGAAGGGAAGGGAGAGCAAGTCTTGCCATGTAGCCTTGAAGCCCTCGCTGGCCTGACACCAGGTAGAACAGGTTGGCCTCAAATTTGAGGTGATCTGCCTGCCTCAGCCTCCTAGGTGACAGGATTACAAGCCACCAAACTCAGCTAGTTTTCTTTTTTGTTATGTTTCTTTTTTGTTTTGTTTTGAGACAGGGTCTTCCTGTAGCCCCTCCTAGCCTGAAACTTGCAGTGTAGACCAGGCTGACCTCGAACTCACAGAGACTCACCTGCCTCTGCCTCCCAAGTGCTAAGATCAAAGGTGTGTGCCACCATGTCCAGCCCTTATGATTTTTGTGTTATCTTTAGTTTTTTTTTGGGGGGGGGGTGAGACTAGTTCTCCCTGTAGCCCCAGCTGCCCTAGAACTTGTTATGTAGACCAGGCTGGCCTCCATCACTCAGAGATCTACCTGCTTCTACCTCCCAAATGCTGGGATTAAAGGCGTTTACCACCATACCAGCCTGTTTTTTCTTACATTTTATTTATTGTCGTGTGCCCACTTGTGAAGATCAGAGGAATCGGTCCTCTCCTTCCACCGTGCAGGTCCAGGGGATCAAACTCTGGTGCTCAGATTTCATGGCAAGCCCCTTTAGCCATTAAACCATGTAGCTCACTTGTTTTTCTTCCTCCCAATCCCCCCTCCCTGTCTGAGACAGGGTCTCATGGATCCAGGCTAGCCTCAACTGACTGTGTAGCTAAGAATAGCCCTGAACTCTTTTTTTTTTTGGTCTTTTCGAGACAGGGTCTCCCTGTAGTCCCAGCTGTCCTGGAACTCACTCTGTAGACCAGGCTGGCCTTGAACTCACAAAGATCCGCCTGCCTCTGCCTTCCAAGTGCTAGGATTAAAGGCGTTCGCCACCACGCCCGGCAGCCCTGAACTCTTGACTCTCCTGCCTCCACCCCCAGAGGTACTAAGCTTACAGGCATTCATCATCATACCTAGTTTATCTATTTTTCTTTTTCTTTAATTAAAATTTTATTATAGGCAGGGCATGGTGGGATATACCTTTAATCCTAGCACTCTGGAGGCAGAGACAGGTGGATCTCTGTGAGTTCAAGGCCAGCCTGGTCTACATAGCAAGCTCCAGGCCAGCTGAGACTAAAGGGAGACCCTGTCTCAAAAAGACAAAAAAAAAAAAATTTATTTATTTATTTATTTATTTTGGTCTTTTTCGAGACAGGGTCTCCTTGTAGCCCCAGCTGGCCAGGAACTCATTCTGCAGACCAGGCTGGCCTTGAACTCACAAAGATCCACCTGCCTCTGCCTCCCAAGTGCTAGGATTAAAGGCGTGCACCACCACGCCCGGCTTTATTATTTTATGTGTATGAGTGTTATACCTGGATGTATATAAATGTACCCATGTTGTACAATCCCCATGGAGAACAGAAGAGGGCGTCAGATCCCCTGGAACTTCAGTTACAGACGACGGTTAGCTGCTGGGAATTGAAGCCGGGTCCTCTGCAAGATCAGCCAGTGCTCTGAACCACTAAGCCAACTCTCCCCCTTTTTCATTTTTTTATGTGCTGGTGTGTGTGTGTGTGTGTGTACATGGATTGTGTTCATGTGAAGGCCAGAGGTTAACCTCTGGTATTATTCCTCAGGAAACATCCACTTTGTTTGTAGAGGCAGAGTCTCCCCCTGGGACCAGCAGCCCAGCTGATTAGGCCTGGCTGGCTGCCCACTGATCCTGGGATCCACCCACTTGAGCCTTCCCAGTGCTGGGGTCACAAGCTTGCGCCACCACACCCAGCTTTTTTCTTGGGTGCTGGGGACAGAATTCATGCTTGTGTGCCTCGTTGCCTTACCCTGGAGCTCTCCAGGTCTGTATTTTAATTTCTTTATATTGATCTCCTTTATTTATTTTTTTTTTAATTTTTTTTTTTATTTATTTCTGTATGTGTCTGCATGCAGGTTTGCGCACCCGTGTCGTGCAATGCCGCGGAGTTCAGAAGAGGGCGTCGGATTCCCCTGGAACTGGAGTTCTCCTGGAATTGGAGTTTCGGACGGTTCTCGGCCGCCATGTGGGTGCTGGGGATCAAACCCGGGTCCTCTGTAAGAGCGGTCGGCGCTCTTAACCGCTAGGCCATCTCTCCAGCTGATCTCCTTTAAAGGACCACAGTTTGTTGTTGTTTTTAAAGGGGAGGGGATGCTTTTTGAGACACAGGCTCCCTATAGCCCCAGCTAGCCTGGAACTCTATGTAGATCAGCCTGGACTTGAACTCACAAAGTTGTCCCTGCCTCTGCCCCTCCGGTGCTGGGATCACAGGTGTGCACCACACTCTTGCCCATGTTCTCATTGCTTTGGGAGTAGCTAAGAAACCATGTAAAATTGAAGTCATGAAGATTTGTTCCCATGTTTTCTTCTAAGAACTTTCTCTTACATTATCTGTGTCTTTGATCATTTGAGGTTAATCATTTGGTTTGTAGGTTTTTTTGTTTGTTTGTTTGGTTGGTTGGTTTATTGGTTTTTGAGACAGGATCTCATTATGTAGATAACCCCAGACAACACGCCTTTAATGCAATCACTCGGGAGGCAGAGGCAGGCAGATTTCTGTGAATTTGAGGCCAGCCTAGTCTACATAGAGTGAGTTTCAGGCCAGTCAGGCCTATAGAGTGAGACCTGTCTCAAAAAGACTAAAAAGGGGCTGGAGAATTGGCTCAATGGTTAAGAGCACTGATGGCTCTTGCAGAGGACCCTGGGTTGGATTTCCAGCACCCACATGGTATATATAAACCATCCTAAGTCCAGTTCCAGGGGATCTAAAGCTGTCTTCTGACCTCCGTAGGAATTGCATGGCATGGTGCATTTACACACATGCACACACTCATGCACATAAAATATAAATAATAAAAAATTTAAAAAGACAAAAAAAAAGAACTTGCTGGACATTAACTGTAGGTTGCTAGCTACCCCAGAAAACAGCCAGGAATGGAGAAACCTGGGGATAGTAATGGATTTAGGGGCTCCTAATACCCTCTGGTTGAGATAACCCACAGGCCCACTGACCCTGACCTGCCCCTCTGCCTCTCTCTGCCCACAGGTTATGAGGTGACGGTGCTGGTGCGGGACTCCAGCAGGCTGCCCGCGGATGGGCCCCAGCCTGCCCACGTGGTGCTGGGTGATGTTCGGCAGGCAGCTGACGTGGACAAGGCTGTGGCTGGGCAGGATGCTGTCATCGTATTGCTGGGCACTGGCAACGACCTCAGTACTGAACCCCCCCTCTGCCCGAGGCCCCTCCCTGCACCTCGGCCCCCAGCACCACCCCCACCCCCGGCCCCACCCCTGCCACCCCTGCCACCGCCACCACCACCAACCACCAGTGACAGCCACTCTCTGTCCCCTCTAAGGTCCCACTACAGTGATGTCCGAAGGGGCCAAGAACATTGTGACAGCCATGAAGGCTCATGGAGTGGACAAGGTCGTGGCCTGCACCTCGGGTGGGTGGTGGGGTTATGGAGGTGGGGCTGAACTGAGGGGTGGGAATTACACAGGCAACCAGGAGTCCTCCAAAGGAGGTATTCGAGCTATCCCAAGTTACTGTGCATTTATTGAGTACCAATTATATGCATGTTAGTGAGCCCTGGATTCTGTACTCATGTGGCTCAGTATAACAGTGAGGTGCCAAATATATCCACGGGAAAACTGACATCTTAGATCAGAAGAACCAGGATAGAACAGGCATTGGCAGACAGGTCAGGGCCAGAAGTGGACAAGACTGTGGTACACAACGCTCTGTCCTTCCCAGTTATGGAGAGACAGACCTTAAATACTGGGTTCCTGAGTGTCTGGGGCCTAGCTCAGCAGTAGAGCACTAGCTTAGAATCCCCCAGTGAGGAGCTGGGGCATGGCTCAATGGTAGAGCACCATCTAGCATGCACAGGGTCCTAGGTTCTATCCTCAGGACTGCATAGAAAGAAAAACTGTTTTCAGTAGTCCAAAAAGTTAACAAGAAATTGCTAAGAACATTTATTGAACACTTACTAAGTGCCAGGGAGTGAAGCCACTTAATCCTCCCCAAACTTCTTTGAATATAAGATACCCATAGAAAGTGTCTGCTTAGAACAGGCTGGCTATTACCTCCCTTTGTTGGCTCAAGGCTGCAGCACAGCCAGACTGACTAGCTGATGTGCGCATATCACTGTGGCCTACCAGGCCTGGGAGATGCTCCAAGCTCTGTCTCCACAGCCTGTACTCCCCATCTCTTGTTGACTCCCACGGATCACCTCCCTAGGAAGGGAAGGGGTGCAGGGGTGGGCACCGCATGGTGGGAGTAACTGTGTTCTAGTCACCCACTATAACAAATGCAAAAGCCACAAGCTCAGACCCAGATGGAGGCCAAAAAGGAAGCTCATTTATAGCTGCTTCCCGGCCAAGCTTTGCAAGAGAAAATTAATCTTAAACCTACAATTTTAGAATAATTGGTTCTTAATTTGTTGTTGTTTTTTCATTTCATGTCTTAGAGACTACTGTATTTAATACAAGTTTTCTTTCCATGAAGCAAATCGCAAAATTAATTTAATCTGCATTCCCTGTTCCTCACAAAAGTAGCATTGGGCTCCATGAGATTCTATCAAGAAAAGGAAAAATTATTCCTGCCACCTGAATTCAGAAAGTTCTTACTGGCCAGGCATGATCGCCCCAGACTTTAATGGCAGCATACCAGATCCATCCTGTCTTCCTGGTCACTGGTTTACCCAAATTCATGACTTTTAGGTTCAGTGAGACACCAGGTCTTTAAAAACAAGGTAGGAGAAGACTGGCATGGTGACACACGCCTTTAATCCCAGCACTCAGGAAGCAGAGGACCCAGGTTTGGTTTCCAGCACCCACACCCACATGGCAGCTCACAACTGTTTGTAACTCTAGTTCCTGGGGGTCCAGCACCCTTTTCTGACCTTCATTGGATGACATGAATATACTTCCATGCATGCAGCCAAAACACGTACGTAAGATATAAATTAAAAAATAAATAAATTCTTTTTTTTTTTTTTTTTGGTCTTTTCGAGACATGGAGCTCCTTGTAGCCCCAGCTGTCCTGGAACTCACTCTGTAGACCAGGCTGGCCTTGAACTCACAAAGATCCACCTGCCTCTGCCTCCCAAGTGCTAGGATTAAAGGCGTGCGCCACCATGCCCGGCAAAAATAAATAAATAAATAAATTCTTTTAATTATGGTAGAGACCAATTGAGGAAGGCACCCCGTGTCCACTTCTATACTCCACTGGCAGCACACACAGTGTCCCTCATCTATAATCCCAGCATTTGGTTGCTGAGGCAGGAGGATAACTAGTTCCATGTTAGCCTGAGTTTGAAGACTGTTCCCAAAAAAATCAAATCTCATATATGTTAGGGAAATGCTCTACCCATGAGCTGTATCTCCACCCAGCCATGAGGGAGGAAAGATCTGCTGGCAATGGTCCATGGGCATGATAAACACCCACTGAGCTTTACCAAAGCCACAACTTCCATGTAAATAATTCATATTTACAGTCAGGAAATACAACCAGCTATTATGGCTTGCACCTATATTCCCAGAATTTGGCAAGCTGAAGCTGGAGGTTTGGTTCTAGGCTCTGAGATGCAGTATGAAACTGTCTAAAAACACAGGATGGGAATCTAACTTAGTTGGTAGAGCACTGGCCTGTCATGCAGAGGGCCCTGGTTCAAATCCCCGGCACCCAAAGGAGTACAAGTTTTCTTTCCTTAATTATTTTTTTTTTTGCCGCGCATCATGGTGGCACTTGGGAGGCAGAGGCAGGCAGATCTTTGTGAGTTCAAGTCTAGCTTGGTCTACATAGTGAGTTCCAGGCCAGCTGGGGCTATAGGGAGACCCTGTCTCAAAAAGACCAAAAGAAATTTTTTTTACATTTATCCATTTTGTATATGGTATATGTGGGGGCAGTATTTACATGTCATAGTGTTCGTGTGGAGGTCAGAGGACCACTTTCAGGAGTGGGTTCTCTCCTGAGAAAGAGTGGAAGGAGCCTGGGGATCAAACTCGGGCTTGGCAGCAAGCTCCTTTGTACACCGAGCCATCTCACTGACCCTTCTCAGGTCTTCTGAGACATGATTTCATGTATCCCAGGCTGACCTCAAATTCATAGTGTAGCTTGGTCATGGCCAGTTTCTCTGGCTCTGGCGGTGGAACCCAGGGACTTGGGTGTGCTCGGCAAACATTTTACCAACTGTCCTACGTGCCCACCCCCCTTTCTCCTGGGCCCCCCTTTTGTTTTCCCATACTAGAAATTGAACCACATCCATCATATCCTTTTACCTTGCCATTTTATTTTATTTTATTTTTTTACTTTTTTGTCTTTTTGAGACAGGATCTCCCTGTAGCCCCAGCTGGCCTGGAGCTCACTACGTAGACCAGGCTGGCCTTGAACTCACAGAGATCCACCTGCCTCTGCCTCCCAAGTGCTAGGATTAAAGGCGTGCACCACCACCCCTGGCCTAAGATGGGTTTTTATGTGCCGTGTGGGTGCTGAGAATCGAACTCAGGTCCTCTGTAAGAGCAGTCAGCGCTCTTAACCACTGAGCCATCTCTTTAGCCCCAGCCATCTCTCTAGCCTCGGTTGCCATTTTAAAACGGTCAGAGGAAACGGGGCTGTCAAATGACCCTTGAGTCACTGTGCTGTACAGCATAGCTAGTACAGAGCGACTGAAGAGAAGCATGCTGGGTAGGGATGTCAGACAGCCAGATCCGGTGGGGCTTTATGGGCCAACCATGGTGAGGATCTGGCTTTGACCCTGAGTGAGTGAGATACAGAGGCACTGCTGGGTCTGAGCCACGTTTTCATAGGACCCTCTTGCTATGATTGGGGAAGGCTGGGTCAGAGATAAGGACCAGGCAGGGTGGGAAGAGACTGGCTCTCGAATGACTGGTGTGCTGACACTTTGAACTGAGGGTATAAAAGTGATGGGGCCAAGGCGCCTGCATTTTGGAAGCTGGGAGGCAATGGTGAGCCACTGAATGACTTGTCTAGCCCTGCCTGGCTGACCTTGCTCGGTCTACTTCCCACCAGCTTTCCTGCTATGGGACCCAACCAAGGTGCCCCCACGCCTGCAGGACGTGACTGACGACCACATCCGGATGCACAAGGTGCTGCAGGAGTCGGGCCTGAAGTACGTGGCTGTGATGCCCCCCCACATAGGTGAGTGGAGTGGGAACCCCAAGTCTCTGTTGCTATTAGCAACAGCTGCCTAACCCGTGAGAGAACTACCTAGCCTTCCTTTGCTCTTTTTTTTTTTTTTTTTTCCTCCCGAGACGGGGTCTCCCTGTAGCCCTAGCTGTCCTGGAACTCACTCTGTAGACTAGGCTGGCCTTGAGCTCACAAAGATCCGCCTGCCTCTGCCTCCCGAGTGCTAGGATTAAAGGCGTGCGCCACCACGCCCAGCTTCCTTTGCTCTTCTAAAACTGCAAAACTGCACGGTGGGGGCTCCTGGGCTGGTATCCTGGTGCACACCCATAAGAAAAGGAAAATGGGCTGGAGAGATGGCCCAGCGCTTAAGAGCACCGACTGCTCTTGCAGAGGACCTGGGTTTGATCCCCAGCACCCACATGGCGGCTGAGAACCGTCTTTAACTCCAGTTCCAGGGGAATCCGATGCCCTCTTCTGACCTCCGAGGCATTGCATGACATGGGTGCACAAACCTACATGCAGACAGTACATTCATACAAATAAAAAATAAAATTTAAAAAAAAAGAAAAAATTTTTTAAAAATAATAATAAATTAAAAAAAAAAAAGATAGGAAAAGGCAAGATGGCTGGGTGAGTTAAGGTGCTTGCAGCCAAGACTGGTGATCTGAGTTCAAGCCCAGGGATCCATGTAGTGAAACGAGAGGACCAACTCTTGCAACTTGTCTTCTGGCCTCCATATGTGTACTGTGTGGAGTTCACCACCCCCAGATATCTAAAAAAGTAAGAAAAAAAACAAAGAAAAGTGGAAGCCAGGTGTGGTGCTCACCTGTGATGTTAGCATTTGGAGGCTGAAGCAGGAGGATCACTAGTTCCAGTATAGCCTGGGTTTTGAGACTGTTCAAAAAATTCAAAAAGGAAACAAACAAACAAAAAAGATAGTAAACACATTTTATTTATTTATTTATTTATTTATTTATTTATTTATTTATTTAGTCTTTTTTGAAACAGGGTCTCCCTATAGCCCCAGCCAGCGTGGAACTCACTATGTAGACCAGGCTGGCCTTGAACTCACAGGGATCCGCCTGCCTCTGCCTCCCAAGTTCTGGGACTGAAGTTGTGTACCACCATACCCTGGTAACCTTGAGTTCCATGTAGCTCACTGAACTTCTGCTCCTCCTGAGTGGGGAGTTTTACAGATGGCCACTCTTCCTGGTTTGTTTGATCTCCATTCCCTTATCTCTGTTTATAACAAATCTCCTGGTATTTGGAAAGTAAAATGACCATCATTTATACCAGAAGAGGACCAGGTTCAGTGGATGGCTCTTGCACAGGATTTCTTTCACTTGTGCAGTGAGATGGCAGGGACACATCTGGGGACAGATGCAGATGCTCTCCTAGAACACCTACAAGTGGCCTCCCGCTGTGGCCAGCACTTCCTCACAGCATCCAAAGTTGGGCTCCCAGAGAAAGAAACTCAGAGGATGCCAGACATGGCAGTGCTTGCTTGCCAATGGTCACATTAGGGAAGGTGGAAGGACGTCCATCTCTGGTGACACAGCATGGAGGAGGTTATGGCAGGAGGATTGCTATAAGTTCAAGGCCAACCTAGGGTCCATAGTAAGTTCCAAGCTAGCCTGACCTATATGGTGTGATCCTGTCTTTAAAATAAAGAAAAGGGGCAGGAGAGATGGCCCAGTGGCTAAGAGCACTGGCTGCTCTTGGAGAGGGCCCCGGTTTGATTCCCAGCACCCACATGGTGACTAAGAACTGTCTTTAGTGTCAGGTGTGGTGGTACATGCCTTTGATCCCAGCACTCTGGAGACAGAAACAGGCAGATCTCTGCGAGTTCAAGGCCAGCCTGGTCTAAACAGGGAGCTCCAGGCTAGCTGAGACTAAAGGGAGGCCCTGTCTCAAAAATACCAAAAATAAAAATAAAAATAAAGAAATAGCCGGGCGTGGTGGCGCACGCCTTTAATACTAGCACTTGGGAGGCAGAGGCAGGTGGATCTTTGTGAGTTCAAGGCCAGCCTGGTCTACAGAGTGAGTTCCAGGACAGGGAGACCCTGTCTCGAAGAGACAAAAAAAATAAAGAAATAAGAAAGAAAAAAATAAAGAAAAGAGGGGCTGATGAGATAGCTCATTGCATAAAAGCATACAAGCCTGACAGCCTGAGTTCAGTCCTGGGGTCCATGGTGGACACACACACACACACACATCATACACAAAATTATAGTAGTCAAGCACTCAGGAGGCCAGGACAAGTGGATCTCTATGAATTAGAGGCTAGCCTGAACTACATAGCCAGTTTCAGGCTAGTCAAGGCTACCTAGTGAGACCAAGGCTCAACGAAAAAAATGGGGGCTGGAGAGATGGCTCAGCAGTTAAGAGCACTGGCTGCTCTTGCAGAGGACCTGCGTTTGATTCCCAGCACCCACTTGGCAATGAACACCTGTCTGTAATTCCAGTTCCAGGGGGATCCGACTGCCATCTTCTTACCTCCACAAACTCTTCAGGACACCAGTACCCCTAGCTACGTACAGGCCATACAGTCATACTCATATGATAAAAATAATAAATATTTTTTTGAAAAGCTAGGGAAAAAAAAAAAGAAAAACCAGGAAAGCTTCATTCATCCCTCATCTTTATCATTTCACAGGGGACCAGCCGCTAACTGGAGCCTACACTGTGACCCTGGATGGACGAGGGCCCTCAAGGGTCATCTCCAAACATGACCTGGGCCACTTCATGCTCCACTGCCTGACCACTGATGAGTACGATGGACACAGCACCTATCCCTCCCATAAGTACGAATAGGACCCTGGCCCCGGCTGGAACAGTGGCATTCTGGGAAATGAGACACAGAAAGAGAGAAATAAATTCTGAGCCAAGAGCTTCAAATTATTTCAGAAGACCTGACCCCTGGTTTCTCTATCTCTCTCTCTCTCTCTCTCTCTCTTTCTCTCTCTCTCTCTCTTTCTCTCTCTCTCTCGGCCTTTCTGAGACAGGGTATCCCTGTAGCCTCAAGCTGTCCTGGAGCTGACTATGTAGACCAGGCTGGCCTTGAACTCACAGAGGTCTGCCTGTCTTTAACTCCGGAGGGCTGAGATTAAAGCTGTGTACTACCACACCACATTATTTAGAGATAAGGTTTAGCTAATTTCCCAAGGTGGCTTTGAATTGTTGGTCCTCCTGCTTAGCCGGAATTATTGGTGCCATCTATGAAAATTTCAGTATTTCTCTGTGTGTGGATTCTGGATAAGAGTTTTTTCAGCTCCTCTGTGCCCAGCTTTGTATTGGAAGCCCAGTAGCGGCCTCGGCCCACGACCGAGCTCTCCTAGATCTCATAGACCGATGGGATAGATGTCTCTGCCCCTTCAGTGACAACTCAAAATGACAACCCAGAGTCCCAGAAAACTGGGCTGGGATAGCACAGGCAGGCCATCAGACCCAGCTTGAGGAGAAAAAAAGGCTTAGAAGACCTCCCCCTCCACCAACATTAATAAATATGTAATGAAAGAGATTTTTGTAGGCAGAGGCAGGTGGATCTCTGTGAGATGGAGTCCAGCCTTGTTTACATAACTAATTCCAGGCCAGCTGGGGCTACAGGGAAACCCTGTTTCAAAAAGACAAAAAAGAAAAATAAACAAAAATGTAAAAAAAAAAAAATTAAAAACAAAAAGGGGCAGATGGAGTGGAAAGAGTGCTCAGAGGCTCAGAGCACCCAATCCACTGCGCTTCACACGGACCTGAGTGCAATTCCCTAGCACCCACGTTGGGTGGTTAACAGTTACCTAGAACTCCCAACTCCAGGGGATCCAACACTCTCTCTGGCCTCCAAGTCCACCTTCACACATCTGTAGATGACACATACAGACAGACACACATATATAAATATAAATTAAAATTATAAATCTGCCAGGCATGGTGGTGCACGCCTTTAATCCTAGCACTCAGGAGGCAGAAGCAGGCAGATCTATGTGAGTTCAAGGCCAGCTTGGTCTACAGAGTGAGTTCCAGGACAACTGAGGCTACAGGGAGACCCTGTCTTGAAAAGACCAAAAAAAAAAAAAAAAAAATATA
>VZQC01012905.1:834456-869438 GCA_009823505.1 Rhizomys pruinosus
TTTTTTTTTTTTTTTGAGACAGTCTCTCTGTAGCCCCAGCCAGCCTGGAACTCACTATGTAGACCAGGCTGACTTCAATCTTACAGAGATCCACCTGCCTCTGCCTCCCAGTGCTGGGATTAAAGATTAAAGCCATGTGCCACTATGCCCAGCCATCACTCTTATTTTTGAGACAACGTAGCTCTCCTGTTTCAGTCTCCTTGACACTGGGATTATAAGAGTATGCTGCCATGCTCCAAACTTTTTTCTTTTCCTTCTTTTCATGTACATGTGTGAGTTTTCACATGTGGTGGAAGAGCATGTGTATATTTAAGGTATATGAAAAGACTCAATTAAGCTAACATCCTCACAACTTCCTGTCAACATTTTTTTATCATTGAGCATATCAGTTTTATTTATTTCACAAAATAAAGATTTAAAATGAAGTATATGTAAGTAAAGGGACAGATAAAAGGCAGTAAAAACCAATATTATTCTCTAACATACTCTAATACTAGAGTTTGTTATCTGACATTTTCAAAGATCTAGGGTAAAATGCCAATAGTACAATGGTAAAATCACAAGTTTTCTTTTTTCTTTTTTTTGGGTACTTTTGAGACAGGGTCTCTCTTTAGTCCCAGCTGGCCTGGACCTCACTCTGTAGACCAGGCTGGCCTTGAACACACAGAGATCCGCCTGCATCCACCTCCCGAGTTCTGGGATTAAAGGCATGCACCACCACGCCCAGCACTAAACACGGTTCTTAGCCTCCATGTGGTGCTGGGAATCGAACCCTGGTCCTCTATAAGAGCAGTCAGTGCTCTTAACTGCTGAGCCATCTCTCCAGCCCCAGGTTTTCTAATAATAGTTTTCACGTTTCTGTAACCACTCTATATATCTTTACTATGTCAAGGGTACTGAAAACATGTAACCGTTATTTGTTTTTTTGTTTTTTATTCACCACTATACTAACGAGGAGTAACCATTATTTGTATGGTACTATTCATTGCTAAATGTGTTGGATAACTTATTCTCCTCATTGAAATATGGGAAATGGCACATATCAAATACTAAAAATTGTCCCTTATTCCCAGAACACCTAACATCACACTAAAGTGCATTCTGTTTATCCAAAAAAAAAAAAAAATCTACATTCAGATTTTAAGTGAACAATTTTACAATGGTGGATGAATTATTTATGGAAGAACTTCATTAATCCATCTCTCCAGCCCCAAGGCCATCTCTCCAGCCCCAATGAAGTATTTCTAATGGGCAGTACATTTATTCTGATCTGAGTCAACAATTATAAACTAACATATAATTCTGCTTAAATAAGACCTTAATAGTGTTCCCTTCACTATTTTACTTTCTGGGAATAAAAGTGCTTAAAGAAACAAAGGTAAGTCTACATGAATATCATAAACTATTTCATTTAAATATAATAGAGACTAATGTCATTGTTTTGATTTGGTTTTCTGTAATCTAATTAGGTCATGCTGTCTTAACTAGATACTGAATGTTAACAGTTAACAAGATTTGAGGTCTGTATATGTAATGTTCCTACTTTATTGTGTAAAGATAGTTTTTCTTCATACTCAATGTATTTTCAAATTCTGTACATTCATGAATATGTTCACACATTCACAAGCAATTTTTGTAGCTGAATTTGTGTCAGAATGGTCTATCCACACTGTTAATTCCTTAAGAGTGAATAAATGAGGTTTTTATCAATGACCTTTCTGAGGTCTGTTCATTATGAAATTTCTGATGTTTTCTAAGTTCAGAGATGGATGTAAATGATGACTGACAGAGCTTCTTTGAGCTGTACTGATTCTTTACATTCTGGATTCTAGGATATTGAGTAAGACATGAAGTTCAAGTAAAAGCATTATCACAGTCTTTAGTTTTGTATTTTCTCCCACATATAAATTGCCTCATGTTGAATTAGACATAGCTTTTACCAAAGATTTTGCCACATTATTTTATATCTAAAATTCATCCTAAGTTTCAATTCTCTATGTTATCTAGTATTTAAAGAGTTTATTGGCCGGGCGTGTTGGTGCACGCCTTTAATCCTAGCACTCCGGAGGCAGAGGCAGGCGGATCTTTGTGAGTTTGTAAGGCCAGCTGGGGCTACAGGGAGACCCTGTCTCGAAAAGACCAAAAAAAAAAAAAAAGAGTTTATTACAGTTTTCATCATCTTTTATCTGCACTTTGAGTAGAGATTTTGATACTACTTTTGGGGGAAAAAATAAATAAATCCCCCACAACCATACCAACTTACCTGAAGTGGGGTCTGAAGGACCTGGCATTCAACAACTTGCCTCTCTTTTTCCCACAGGACATGGGAGGCTTGAAGAGGAAGCACTCGGATTTGGAAGAGGAGGAGAAGGAAGGTGAGAAGTGGGAGTGGAATCCTGCAGGTCTTCGAAGCTACCAGCAGGCCCTGCTCCGAATATCCCTTGACAAAGTGCAGCGCAGTCTCGGCCCCAGAGCACCCAGCCTCCGAAGGCATGTCCTTATCCACAACACTCTGCAGCAGCTCCGGGCTGCCATCCGCCTGTCCCCAGCACCTGCCCCGCCCCTGGAACCTCTCTTCCTAGGGGAAGAAGATTTCTCCCTGTCTGCCACCATCGGCTCTATCCTCCGGGAGCTCGATACATCCATGGATGAGACAGAACCACCTCCTAATGCAGTGGCTTCCCCAGGTCTCCAGGGTGAAATGATGCCCCAGGCCGATCCTGTCTTCTTAGAAGCTCTGAGCTCCCGGTACTTGGGGGACTCTAGTTTGGATGACTTCTTTCTAGACATTGATACATCTGCAGTGGAGAAAGAATCTGCCCTGGTACCCCCAGAGCCTCCTCACAGCCTCTTCTGTGCCCCAGGGTCCTGGGAGTGGAATGAATTGGACCATATTATGGAAATCATCCTGGGGTCCTAAGATGGATGGGGATCTCTCCTCACATCAGTCTTGATGGACTGGCTCCTTGGAAGTACTTCTGGATGAATGTTTGGTGGATGGAGGCTCTACTCACTGTGGCGTCCTTCCTTCCCCCCATCCCTCATTTCAGGGTTCCACAAACTTTCGAGCATGTGTGCGTGTCTGGTTAACCCAGCCTTCTGTGAAGGTGGGTCTTCCTTAATTTATCTCTTCCAAAGGCCTTAATGAGACTCTGTTTCTGGGAGTCTGAGTGCTCACACAGTTCTTCTGCCTCCAGTTCCCACTGCCCTTGGGACAACAAGGGCCTCAGGGTAGATAAAGCTGAGTCTGTCAAAGGGTGATGGGTGGGCTGCCTGGTTCTTCTGGAAACCCAGGCTCCACCTCCTGAAGACTAGGAGGGGCTGGTCTCCTCCCTAGGCTAAACCCTACTTCTTTGGCAGGACCCCAGTTCCAACAGCATCCCGATTCATAACCAGGCCGGACCATGTGCAATAGGGTGGAAGTCAACCTGCTTTATGCCATGTTATTTAAAAAGAAAGGCGGTGTTTGTAGTGGCTTTTTAAAAAACAATTTTTGTGTGTTCTTTTTTAATAAAAGTATTTTGAAAGTGTGCAGTTGTCTCATTTGTAAACTTCACAGGGATGATGAAAAGAACCTGGTTGGGGCTGGACAGATGGCCTAGCAGTTAAGAGCACTGAGTGCTCTTACAGAGGACCTGGGTTCGATCCCCAGCACCCACATGGTGGATGAAAACCATCTTGAACTCCAGTTCCAGGGGAATCCAACACCCTCTTCTGACCTCCGTGGCACTGCATGACACGGGTGCAAAGACCTACATGCAGACAGTACATTCATACACATATGAAAATAAAAAAAAAAAAACCTGGTTAACTTTCTCTTTTTTTTTGTCTTCTCAAGACAGGGTCTCCCTGTAGCCCCAGCTGTCCTGGAACTCACTCTGTAGACCAGGCTGGCCTTGAACTCACAAAGATCAGCCTGCCTCTGCTTCCCGGAGTGCTAGGATTGTGTGCCACCACACCCTGTTGAACCTGGTTAACTTTCTTAGACTAGTAAGTGTACCCTTTCTTTGACAAAGGTAGAGCAGGTATATCATTTATAAAACACTGTACTAAGCTTGCTAAGAGCCAGGTCATAACCATTTTGTGCAAATTAAGTTCTTCAGCATTATAAAGAGATACTATATTACGCTTTACATTTGCATAGGAAAAATTAAGAGGCTTGGAATATAAGTGAATAATAGAACTCTTGCCTAGTATATGTTTCTGTGAGGCCCTGGGTTTGACCCCTACCACTGCAAAAAAAAAAAATAAAACAATTTTGTTTTGTTTTTTGTTTGAAACAAGGTCTCACTATGTAATCTCGATTGGCCTATAACTCAAAGATCTACCTGCCTCTGCCTCCTGAGTACTGGGATGAAAGGTATGTAGCACTGCACCTGACACACATTTTGAAACCTTATGTTTAGAGCATCTAAATCATTTGGGCAGGAAAGCAAACATAAGAAGGGGAAAAGGACTACAGAAGCAGGATTCAAACTTAGTTGGCTGTTTTTTTGTTTTGTTTTTGGATTTTGGGGTTTTTTTTTTTAGTGCTAGGGAGAGGCAGCATGCCCTGAAAGCACACTGGCACCTGCCACTGCCCCAGCCCCTCACTAGTGGACACTGCTGCTGAGCTGCAGCCCCAACAAGAACTTTAGGTTTGTTGTTGTTGTTTTAGTCTTTTTCAGACAGGTTTCCCTTTAGTCCCAGCTGGCCTGGAGCTTGCTCTGTACACCAGGCTGGCCTTGAACTCACAGAGATCTGCCTACCTCTGCCTCAGGACTGCTGGGATCAAAGGTGTGGGACACAATGCCTAGCTAGTTTTTGGTTTTTTTGAGGAGTTTTTATGGGCTGGAGAGATAGCTCAAGTTAAGTGCACTGGCTGCTCTTGCAGAAGACCTGGTTTTGGTTCCTATCACCCACATGGCAGCTAACAACCAACCAAAATTCCAGTTCCAAGGGATCCGATGCCCTCTTCTGGCCTCTGCAGGCATTGCGCAACATGGGTGCACTTACATCCATGCACTCATACAGTTAAAGTAATACGATTTTTTTTTATTTTTTTTTAATTTTTTATTTATTTCTGTATGTGTATGAATGTACTGTCTGCATGCAGGTCTGTGCACCCGTGTCGTGCAATGCCGCGAAGGTCAGAAGAGGGCGTCAGATTCCCCTGGAACTGGAGTTCTCCTGGAATCGGAGTTACAGATGGTTCTCAGCCGCCATGTGGGTGCTGGGGATCGAACCCAGGTCCTCTGCAAGAGCGGTCGGCGCTCTTAACCGCTAGGCCATCTCCAGCCCATAATACGATTTTTTAATTAATTGTATGTTTTTTTTAAAGCTGCTTCTATTTCTTTTTTAAATTTATTTATTTAATTTTTTTTTAATTTTTTATGCATATGAATGTACTGTTTGCATGTAGGTTTATGTGCCCATGTTGTGCAATGCCGTGGAGGTCAGAAGGTGTCCGATTCCCCTGGAACTACAGTTAAATTCGGTTCTCAGTCACCATGTGGGTACTGGAGATCGACCTCAGGTCCTCTGTAAGAGCAGTTGGTGCTCTTAACAGCTGAGCCATCTCTCCAGACCCCATATGAGTGTTTTATAAGTGCATCATGGTGGCGCACGCCTTTGATCCTGGCACTTGGGAGGCAGAGGTAGGCGAATCTCTGTGAGTTCAAGGCCAGCCTGGTCTACAGAGCAAGTTCCAGGACAGCCAGAGTTCCAGGGAGACCCTGCCTCAAAAAGACAAAAAAAAAAAAAAAAGCNCTAGCATTGTGCCACCACACCCTGTTGAACCTGGTTAACTTTCTTAGACTAGTAAGTGTACCCTTTCTTTGACAAAGGTAGAGCAGGTATATCATTTATAAAACACTGTACTAAGCTTGCTAAGAGCCAGGTCATAACCATTTTGTGCAAATTAAGTTCTTCAGCATTATAAAGAGATACTATATTACGCTTTACATTTGCATAGGAAAAATTAAGAGGCTTGGAATATAAGTGAATAATAGAACTCTTGCCTAGTATATGTTTCTGTGAGCCTGGGTCTGCCCCCTACCCACTGCCCCCAAAAAAAAAAAAAATAAAACAATTTGTTTTGTTTTTGTTGAAACAGGATCTCACATGTAATTCGATTGGCCTATTAACCGCAAAGATATCTACCTGGCCTCTGCCTCCTGACCTCCTGGGGATGGAAACGGATTGTAGCACTGCACCTGACACACATTTTGAAACCTTATGTTTAGAGCATCTAAATCATTTGGGCAGGAAAGCAAACATAAGAAGGGGAAAAGGACTAAGACGCAGATTCAAACTTAGTTGGCTGGTTTTTGTTTTGTTTTTTGATTTTGGTGGGTTTTTTTTTTTTAGTTTCTAGGGAGAGGCAGCATGCCCTGAAAGCACACTGGCACCTGCCACTGCCCCAGCCCCTCACTAGTGGACACTGCTGCTGGCTGCAGCCCCACAAAGACTTTAGGTTGTTTGTCTGTGTTTTAGTCTTTTGAGACAAGTTTTCCCTTTAGTCCCAGCTGGCCTGGAGCTTGCTTCTGTACCCAGGGGGCTGGCCTTGACCTCACAGAGATCGCCTACTTCTGCCTCAGGGATGCTGGGATCAAAGGTGTGGGACACAATGCCTAGCTAGTTTTTTTGGTTTTTTTTTTGAGGCCGTTTTATGGGCTGGAGAGATCCGCTCAGTTAAAGTGCACGCTGGCTTTGCAGAAGACCTGGTTTTGGTTCCTATCCACCCACATGGCAGCAACAACCAACCAAAAATTCCAGTTCCCAGGATACGATGCCCTCTTCTGGCCTCTGCAGGCATTTGCGCAACATGGTGCACTTACATCCATGCACTCATACAGTTAAAGTAATACGATTTTTTTTTTTTATTTTTTTTACTTTTTTATTTATTTCTGTTAGTGTATGAATGTACTGTCTGCATGCAGTCTGTGCCACCCGTGTCGTGCAATGCCGCGACGGTGAAAGAGGGCGTCAGAATTCCCCTGGAAATGGAGTGTTCTTCTGGAATCGGAGTTACAGATGGGTTCTCAGCCGCCATGTGTGTGTGGGTGATCGAAACCCAGGTCCTCTGCCAAAGAAGCTGGTCGCTGCTCTTAACCCTCTAGCCATCTCCAAGCCCATAATACGATTTTTTAATTAATGATTGTTTTTTTTAAAGCTGCTTCTATTTCTTTTTTAATTTATTTATTAATTTTTTTTTAATTTTTTATGCATATGAATGTATGTTTGCATTTAGGTTTATGTGCCCATGTTGTGCAATTGCCGTGGAGGTCAGAAGGTGTCCGGATTCCCCTGGAACTACAGGTAAATTCGTTCTCAGTCCACCATGTGGGTACTGGAGATCGACCTCAGGCCTCTGTAAGAGCAGTTGGTGCTCTTAACAGCTTGAGCCCTCTCTCCAGCCCCCATTATGAGCTCTTATAGTGCATTCATGGTGGTGCACATCTTTGATCCTGGCACTTGGGAGGCAGAGGTAGGCGAATCTCTGTGAGTTCAAGGCAGCCTGGTCTACAGAGCACGTTCCAGGACAGGGCAGAGTCCAGGGAGACCTGCCTCAAAAAGACAAAAAAAAAAAAAAAAAAAAAAGTGCATCATGTGCATGTGTGTGCAATGCTTGTGGAGCCCTGAAGAGGGTGTGGGATCCCCTAGAACAAGAGTTGAAGTATAGATGCTGTCATGTGGTTGTTGGGAACCAAACCTGGGGTCCTCTGGAAGAGCCAACAAAGCTCTTAACCACTAAGCCTCCAGGCCCCAAAGCCTCCTTTGGTTGTTTTTGAGATAGAATCACCCTGTATCCCTAGTCTACCTGGAACTCACTATGTAGTCCAGGCTGGCTGGTGTCAAACACAGAGATCCACCTGCCTCTGCCTGCTGAGTGCTGGAATTAAAGGCATGCCTGCTCAGGCCCCACAGCCTTGTTAATCATGGTGTTTATGATAATTTCCAATGTAAACTCAGTCACATGGTGTGCACATGGCATATGTGTCACAGGCTAGGGCTCTGGCTACTGACAAGTCAACATTTTCCTCATTAGGAAATATGTTCCTGGGCTGGAAAGATGGCTCAGCGGTTAAGAGGGCTGACTGCTCTTGCAGAGGACCCGGGTTCGATTTCCAGCACCCACATGGCAGCTAAGAACTGTCTTTAACTCCAGTTCCAGGGGAATCTGACACTCTCTTCCACCTCCGCAGCATTGCACAAAATGGGTGCACCAACATACATGCAGACAGTAGTACACTCATACACATAAAAAATTTTAAAAGGGCTGGAGAGATGGCCTAGGGATTAAGAGTGGCTGACGCTCTTACAGAGGACCCGGGTTCGATCCCCAGCACCCACATGGTGGCCGAGAACCATCTGAAACTCCAATTCCAGGAGAACTGCAGTTCCAGGGGAATCCAACACCCTCTTCTGACCTCCACGGCATTGCACGACACAGGTGCACAAACCTGCATGCAGACAGTACATTCCTACACATAATAATAAAAATTTAAAAAAAGGAAATATGTTCCTGAGGTCCTAAAGGACACAAAAATGCCCCAAGATCCTCCAGGACTGAATACAGATCTTTAGGGTTCTACACTTGGAAGCCATGGCAGGTTTGGGTTGAGCAGTTCACACCTGCCTTGAGAGCTGAAACCCAGGACGCTGAGCATGAGGACAAAGAGAAGAGAAGCCACATGTCACGTGTCACTGAACTGGCAATGCCCAAGTGAGTTCATACCATGTTAGGGACTTTTCTGGAAAGGTTGCAGGGCAAAGATGGGAATTTTTGTCTGTGGTTTCTTGGCTTTCCAACAAATAATTTACTCCTGTGAGGTAGGGGGCATTGCATCTAAGTCAGAAAGCAGACAGGTTACCTGAAGATAGATCTAATCCAGGGAGAGGATAGAGGCTAGGAGATTTCTCAAGAAGGTAGCAGAAGAATGCATTCCAAAATGGCTGCCAAGCTGGGTATGATGGTGCCTGCCTATAACCCTAGCATTCAGGAGGCAGGGACAGGAAGATATGTTAAGCTACATATTCAAGGCAAGCCTGCACTGCATGAGACCCTGTCTTTAAGAAATAGAATCTTTAGGGCTGGAGAGATGGCCTCACGGTTAAGAGCACCAACTGCTCTTGCAGAGGACCTGGGTTTGATCCCCAGCACCCACATGGTGGCTGAGAACCGTCTTTAACTCCAGTTCCAGGGGAATCCGATGCCCTCTTCTGACCTACGACACAGGTGCACGAACCTGCATGCAGACAGTACACTCATATAAATAAATAAATTAATTAAAAAATAGAATTTAAAAAATATTGTATTATTTTTTATTGTGCATACCTGCATGTATATTAGTGCACCCATCTCATGCAATGCCCATGGGGGTCAGATCTCCTGGAACTGGAGTTATGGACAGTTGTTAGCCACCATGTGGGTGCTGGAAATTGAACCCAGGTCCTCTGCAATAGTAGTTAGTGCTTTTAACCCCTGAGCCATTTCTTCAGCCCCTAATTTTTTTTTAAAGGAGGTTATTGGAGGATGGCTNATATATATATAAGCAATACAAGTTGGAGGAAAAAATGGAATTTCCATGTTAAAGTATCACTGTATTTTAATGCTTTTTCAGTATTACATGTTTCATTTATGTTACTTTGATGCTATGTGTACTCTAAAGTTCAACTTAAAAAATAAAATAAAATAATGAAATAAAATAAAATAGAAAAAAATTTCAGGTATGGTGGCACCTGTCTTTAATCCCAGCCCTTGGGAGCCAGGAACAGGCAGATCTCTGTGAGACCAAGGCCAGCCTGGTCTTCTTAGGGAGTTCCAGGACAGCTGGGGCTTGACCCCATCTCAAAAAACCAGAAATATAAAAATAAAAGAAAGGCACCTGAAACCCTCCTCAGACCTCTCCATGCAAGCACAGATCATATATAAAACATATCTATACACACATATAAGTAAATTTTTGTGATTAATTCTAGTCATATCTATGTCAATGAATATAATTCTAAGGCAGCTAACTTTAAAATACCACTATCTGAAGAGCTTGGGAAATCTAAGCCCAGTCACCTTTTTCCTTAATTCCTTTCTGGAAGTTATAACTTTAAAATTCTCATTAATCCTCAAGCACTTCATTTGATTTGGTCTAAATGTTAGTGACAATTCCTAGATCGATTCCTAGTATACAGTTTGAACTCTGTAATAGTTAATAGTGAAAAAATAAATAGTAAAGAATGGAGTTGTGAAAATAATGAGAGTGCTTTATGCTACTGGGTATTTAAATAGTGAAAGCATAGCGGTTAAGAGCGCCGACCGCTCTTGCAGAGGACCCGGGTTCGATCCCCAGCATCCACATGGCGGCCGAAAAACGTCTGAAACTCCAATTCCGGGAGAACTCCAGTTCCAGGGGAATCCGAGACCCTCTTCTGACCTCCGCAGCATTGCACGACACGGGTGCACAGACTTGCATGCAGACAGTACATTTATACACATACAGAAATAAATAAAAATTAATAAAAAAAATTAAAAAAAAAAAAAATGTCCCCTGCTTTTGCTAGCTCAGTACACCAGGGTTCAATACATCACCTCACTGCATCCTGTTGAATTTGTTATTGTTAGGAGAAAGGGGAGGAAGGCTGGGCCTGGACTGCAGAGCCCTGCTGCATAAGCTGGATAAGTGCTGAGCTACCAAGCTGCACCCTAAGCCCGTTTGTTTGTTTGTTTGTCTGTTTGAGACAATCTCACTATAAGTCCCGGCTAGCCTCAAGCTCACTATGTAGACCAGCCTGGCCTCGAACTCCATCGTCCTCTGCCTCCTGAGTGTTGGAATTAAAGATATAAACCAGCATGCTGTTGACTGATTCAACCCTAAGTTATTTATTACCTGTTTATTATGGTCAGCTTCCTACTCTACTGACAACTCTCAGAAGAAGGACTAGGTTGGACTTTGCCCAGCTAAGCCCCCCCCCCCCAATCTTGCAACAGCGCTAGGCACACATGGGTACTCAAAAATTATTTGACTTGGTCTAGATAGGAAGTTCTAGATCTTGTTTGTCTCAAACAACTAAAAAAACAAAAAACAAAAAACTGGGCGTGGTGGCACAGGCCTTTAATCTCAGCACTAAGGAGGCAGAGGCAGGGAGATCTCCGTGAGTTCAAGGCCAGCTGGTCTACATAGCGAGTTCCAGGCCNCTAGCATTGTGCCACCACACCCTGTTGAACCTGGTTAACTTTCTTAGACTAGTAAGTGTACCCTTTCTTTGACAAAGGTAGAGCAGGTATATCATTTATAAAACACTGTACTAAGCTTGCTAAGAGCCAGGTCATAACCATTTTGTGCAAATTAAGTTCTTCAGCATTATAAAGAGATACTATATTACGCTTTACATTTGCATAGGAAAAATTAAGAGGCTTGGAATATAAGTGAATAATAGAACTCTTGCCTAGTATATGTTTCTGTGAGCCTGGGTCTGCCCCCTACCCACTGCCCCCAAAAAAAAAAAAAATAAAACAATTTGTTTTGTTTTTGTTGAAACAGGATCTCACATGTAATTCGATTGGCCTATTAACCGCAAAGATATCTACCTGGCCTCTGCCTCCTGACCTCCTGGGGATGGAAACGGATTGTAGCACTGCACCTGACACACATTTTGAAACCTTATGTTTAGAGCATCTAAATCATTTGGGCAGGAAAGCAAACATAAGAAGGGGAAAAGGACTAAGACGCAGATTCAAACTTAGTTGGCTGGTTTTTGTTTTGTTTTTTGATTTTGGTGGGTTTTTTTTTTTTAGTTTCTAGGGAGAGGCAGCATGCCCTGAAAGCACACTGGCACCTGCCACTGCCCCAGCCCCTCACTAGTGGACACTGCTGCTGGCTGCAGCCCCACAAAGACTTTAGGTTGTTTGTCTGTGTTTTAGTCTTTTGAGACAAGTTTTCCCTTTAGTCCCAGCTGGCCTGGAGCTTGCTTCTGTACCCAGGGGGCTGGCCTTGACCTCACAGAGATCGCCTACTTCTGCCTCAGGGATGCTGGGATCAAAGGTGTGGGACACAATGCCTAGCTAGTTTTTTTGGTTTTTTTTTTGAGGCCGTTTTATGGGCTGGAGAGATCCGCTCAGTTAAAGTGCACGCTGGCTTTGCAGAAGACCTGGTTTTGGTTCCTATCCACCCACATGGCAGCAACAACCAACCAAAAATTCCAGTTCCCAGGATACGATGCCCTCTTCTGGCCTCTGCAGGCATTTGCGCAACATGGTGCACTTACATCCATGCACTCATACAGTTAAAGTAATACGATTTTTTTTTTTTATTTTTTTTACTTTTTTATTTATTTCTGTTAGTGTATGAATGTACTGTCTGCATGCAGTCTGTGCCACCCGTGTCGTGCAATGCCGCGACGGTGAAAGAGGGCGTCAGAATTCCCCTGGAAATGGAGTGTTCTTCTGGAATCGGAGTTACAGATGGGTTCTCAGCCGCCATGTGTGTGTGGGTGATCGAAACCCAGGTCCTCTGCCAAAGAAGCTGGTCGCTGCTCTTAACCCTCTAGCCATCTCCAAGCCCATAATACGATTTTTTAATTAATGATTGTTTTTTTTAAAGCTGCTTCTATTTCTTTTTTAATTTATTTATTAATTTTTTTTTAATTTTTTATGCATATGAATGTATGTTTGCATTTAGGTTTATGTGCCCATGTTGTGCAATTGCCGTGGAGGTCAGAAGGTGTCCGGATTCCCCTGGAACTACAGGTAAATTCGTTCTCAGTCCACCATGTGGGTACTGGAGATCGACCTCAGGCCTCTGTAAGAGCAGTTGGTGCTCTTAACAGCTTGAGCCCTCTCTCCAGCCCCCATTATGAGCTCTTATAGTGCATTCATGGTGGTGCACATCTTTGATCCTGGCACTTGGGAGGCAGAGGTAGGCGAATCTCTGTGAGTTCAAGGCAGCCTGGTCTACAGAGCACGTTCCAGGACAGGGCAGAGTCCAGGGAGACCTGCCTCAAAAAGACAAAAAAAAAAAAAAAAAAAAAAGTTGCATCATGTGGGGGGGGGGGGCATTGTTGTTGTCACTGCTTGTGGAGCCTAGAAGATGTTGTTGGATCCCCTAGAACAAGAGTTGAAGTATAGATGCTGTCATGTGGTTGTTGGGAACCAAACCTGGGGTCCTTGACGATCCAACCCAAGCTCTTTCAACCCACTAAGCCTTCCAGGCCCCAAGCCTCTTTTGTTGTTTTTTGAGATAGAATCACCCTGTATCCCTAGGGTCTGACCTGGGAACTCACTATGTAGTTTCAGGGCTGGTGGTGTCAAAACACAACGCTTCCACTGCCTCGCCGCTGAGTGCTGGGAATTAAAGGCATTGCCTGCTAGGCCCCACCACCTTGTTAAATCATGGTGTTTGATATATTTCAATGTAAAACTCAGTCACATGGTGTTTGCACATGGCCTATGTGTAACAGGCTAGGGTATGGCTACTGACAAGTCAACATTTTCCTCATTAGGAAATATGTTCCTGGGCTGGAAAGATAGCCCTCAGGCGGTTAAGAGGGCTTGACTGCTCTTGCAGAGGGACCCGTGGTGGGTTGGTGGGTTCGATTTCCAGCCCTACATGGCAGCTAAGAACTGCTTTAACTCCAGTTCCAGGGGAATTGACCACTCCTCTTCCACCTCCGCAGCATTGCACAAAATGGGCGCACAAACCTACATGCAGACCTTAGTACACTCATTCACATTAAAAAATTTAAAAGGGCTGGAGAGTTGCCTAGGATTAAAGAGTGGGCTGACGTCTTACAGAGGAACCGGGTTCGATCCCCAGCACCCCACTGGTGCCGAGAAGGAGAACCATCTGAACTTCCAATTCCAGGACGAACTGCAGTTCCAGGGGAATCCAACACCCTCTTCTGGGACCTCACGCATTTGCATGACACACGTGCAACAAACCTGCATTCAGACAGTCCATTCCTACACATAATAATAAAAATTAATAAAAAACGGAACTATGTTCCTGAGGTCCTAAAGGACACAAAAATGCCCCAAGATCCTCCAGGACTGAATACAGATCTTTAGGGTTCTACACTTGGAAGCCATGGCAGGTTTGGGTTGAGCAGTTCACACCTGCCTTGAGAGCTTAACACCCAGGACGCTGAGCTGAGGACAAATGAGAAGAGACCACATGTACGTGTCCACTGAATCGGCAATGCCCAAGTGAGTTATACAATTGTTAGGGGACTTTTCTGGAAAAAGCTTTGCAGGGCAAAGAGGGGATTTTTGTTGTGGTTCTTGCTTTCCAACAAATAATTTACTCCTGTGAGGTAGGGGGCATTGCATCTAAGTCAGAAAGCAGACAGGTTACCTGAAGATAGATCTAATCCAGGGAGAGGATAGAGGCTAGGAGATTTCTCAAGAAGGTAGCAGAAGAATGCATTCCAAAATGGCTGCCAAGCTGGGTATGATGGTGCCTGCCTATAACCCTAGCCACTTCATGGAGGCAGGGGAAAGGAAGACAGGACGATATGTTCAAGCTACATATTCAAGCAAGCCTGACGCATGAGGACCCTGTCTTTAAGAAATAGAATCTTTAGGGCTGGAGCGATGGCTCAGCTGTTAAAGGCACCAACTGCTCTTGCAGAGGACCTGGGTTTGATCCCCAGCACCAACCTTGGTGGCTGAGGAACCGTCTTTAACTTCCAGTTCCAGGGGAAACCGCGACCCTCTTCTGACCTACGGGCACAGGGTTGCGACGAACTGTCATGCAGACAAGTTACACTCATATAAATACAATTAAATTAATTTAAAAAAAATAGAATTTTTTAAAAAATATTGTATATTTTTTTATGTGCATACCTGCTTAATGTATATCTATTGTGCACCACTCTCATGAATGCCCATGGGGGTAAGATCTCCTGGAACTGGAGTTAGGACGTTGTTAGCCACCATTTGTGGGTGCTTGGAATTGAACCAGGTCCTCTACAATAGTAGTATGCTCTCTTAACTCCTGAGCCTGAGGCCATGTCTTCGCCACTTAATTTTTTTTTCAAGTGAGGTATTGGAGGATGGCTTAGTGGGTAACATGTTTGCCACATGTAAGGACCTCAGTTCAGACCCCCAGAATCCGTATAAACATTGCATTGAATTGAAAGGGCTGGAGAGATGGCTCAGGGGTTAAGAGCACTGACCTCTCTTGCAGCGGACTTGGGTTTGATTCTTAGCACCAAGGTAGTGGCTAACAATTGTCCTGTCCCTACCTCCAGTTCCAGGGAATTCACCCTCTCCTGACCTCCCTGGGCATTGTATATGACCCGGGTACACTTACGTATATATGCAGGTAATACACTCATACACATAAAATAAAAATAATTTTTTTAAGTTGGACACAGTAGCATACATCTGTAATTAGGGATCCTCTGGCAAGATGGGTCAGCCTGCCATTCATATGCAGATGTGAGCAGGAGACCCTTTGTCCAAGTGGAAGATGGGAAACATACCCATGAAGATCTCCGCGACCTACACACAACACACACACACCCACACTACACCAACAAACTTACACCAAATAGTTGGTGTGGTGTCGAACTCCTTTTTTTTTTTTTTTTTTTTTGTTGTTTGAGACAGGGTCTACTGTAGATCCGCTATCCTGGAACCCCCTAGTAGACCAGGCTGGCCGTTTTGGAACTCACAAAAGATCACCTGCCTGCCTCCCAATGCTAGGATTGGTGTGCCACCACCACGCCCGGCGGTGTCGAACTCCTTTAATCTCAGCATTCAGCAGGACAAGGCAGGTAGAGTTCTGTGAGATGGAGGCTAGCCTGGTCTACAAAGTGAGTTCCAACTGAGGCAACAGGAAACCATCTTTAATAAACAAAAAACTAATTCACCCTCATTCCAGACCACTTCCTCAGCTTTATCCCCCCCCCCTTGCACAACTCTAATGTTGCTAGTCCTCCTACTTTAAGCTCATTTCTACCCCCCCAAGAACTTTGTACTCGTTATATCCTCCCAGAAGGCATTGCTCCACAAATATCACCAATCAAAAACACCCTGCTGGGGGCTGGAGAGATGGCCTAGCGGTATTTAAGAGTGCTAACGCTCTACAGGAGGACCGGGTTCGTCCCAAGCACCCACATGGAGGCTGAGACACGTCTGAAAGCTCCAATTCCAGGAGACTCCCGTTCCAGGGGCAGCCGAGACCCTCTTCTGACATACACGGCATTTGCACGACACGGATGCACAGATTGCATGAGGTTCAGTACATTTATACACCATACAGCAATTAAAAAAATTAATAAAAAAAATTAAAAAAAAAAAAAAAAATGTCCCTGCTTTTGCTAGCTCCAGTACACCAGGGTTCAATACATCACCTCACTGCATCCTGTTGAATTTGTTATTGTTAGGAGAAAGGGGAGGAAGGCTGGGCCTGGACTGCAGAGCCCTGCTGCATAAGCTGGATAAGTGCTGAGCTACCAAGCTGCACCCTAAGCCCGTTTGTTTGTTTGTCTGTTGCGACCAATCTCACTATAAAGTTCCCGTAGCCTCAAGCTCCACTTATGTAAAAAGGGGAACCAGGCTCTTGGCCTCGAAACTCCATCTTCCTCTGCCTCTGAGTGTTGGAATTAAAGATATAAACCAGCATGCTGTTGACTGATTCAACCCTAAGTTATTTATTACCTGTTTATTATGGTCAGCTTCCTACTCTACTGACAACTCTCAGAAGAAGGACTAGGTTGGACTTTGCCCAGCTAGCCCCCCCCCCCCCCATTTTTGCCACAGCGCTATGCACACATGGGTACTCAAAAATTATTTGACTTGGTCTAGATAGGAAGTTCTAGATCTTGTTTGTCTCAAACAACTAAAAAAACAAAAAACAAAAAAAATGGGCGTGGTGGCACAGGCCTTAATCTCAGCACTTCCGAGGCAGAGGCATGGGGATCTCCGTGAGTTCAAGGCCATTCTGTTCTACATAGCGAGTTCAGGCCAGCTGGGGCTACAGTGAGACCCAGTCTAAAAAAAAAAAAAAAAAAGGGGGGGGCGTGGTGGCACATGCCTTTAAATCCTAGAACTTGGGAGGCCGAGGCGGGAAGATCTCTGTAGAATCACGGCCCGCCCTGGTCTACAGAGTGAGTTCCAGGAGAGCTGGATACAGGGAGACCCTTGTCTCAAAAAAAAAAAAAAAAAACAAGACCAAAAATTATAAATAAATAACTAAATAAATAATCTATAAAAATATGTATATACAAAACAAAAAAAAAAAAATTATTTGTTCCATGTTACAATGAAAAACCCAGACCTTTGCAAATGCCCCGTCCTCCATCTTCCTCTGAATGGCAACCCCCATCCTGTGGTAACATCCATGCAGGAAAAAACACCCCCCCAATCCCCTCACACCTGTGGCACTCATAAACAACATCCAAACAGGTAAGCCGGGGCGTGGTGGTGCACGCCTTAATTCCTAGCACTGGGGAGGCAGAGGCAGGCGGATCTTTGTGAGTTCTGGCCAGCCGGTTTAACAGTGAGTTCCAGGACAGCTGGAGCACAGGGGCGACCCTGTCTCAAAAGCCCAAAACAAAACAAAAAAAAAAAAAAAAAAAAAAAAAAAAAACCAAAAAACACAGGCAAACATTTTTTTGTTAATGTAAAAGGGAGTCCAGATTTGGCCTCTCACCTCTGAACACACACTCCTCTCGTGATCCACCCCAGCCCAATCTCCAGCTGGATGATGGAAGCCGAGGTGAAGGCATATGTCTGTTATCCCAGCACTCTGGAGGCTGAGGCAGAAGGATCTTAAATTCTGGAAGGAAGTGATTGAGCTGGTGGTAGGCGATGGCCAGGGTGACATTTGAATAAAGTCCTAAAGGAGGTGAGGGGTGAGCCGTGCTGATCAGCCAGAGGCCCTGAAGTGTGGAAGGTTTGCCAGACAGCGAGTCAGTTGGTGTGACTGCAGCACAGTGAACAGGGGTTGAGCCGCAGGGGAGGAGGTGAAGGGTGAGGGCCCAACAGCTAACAGGTAATCTGGGAAGGCCGGGAAGGTTTTAGCTTTGCCCCAAAGCAGAGATGGACCCCACTGGGAGGGTGTTCAGCCGAGGAGGGATGTGCTCTGACTCACCTTTTTCTTAGAACTCCCTTTGACTTCCCTAAAGTGAGTGAGAGAAGTTGGGTATGCTAGTGCAAGCCTTTCACCCCAGCCCTCGGAAGTAGGCTGAGACAGGAGGATGGCAAAGAGGAGGAAGAGGAGGAGGAGGAGGAGGAGGAGGAGGAGGAGGAGGAGGAGGAGGAGGAGGAGGAGGAAGAGGGAGGAAGGTGGAGGAGGAAGAGCAGGAAGAAGAGGAAGAGGAGGAGAGAGAGAAGGAGGAGGAAGAGGAGGAAGAGGAGGAGGAGAGAGAGAAGGAGGAGGAAGATGAGGAGAGAGGAGGGAGAGGAGGAGGTGGGAGAGGAGGAGAAGGAGGAATTTAGCCCTGGCCAAGGACCAATCTGAGGAGCACCCCCAATTCCCAACTGAACATTCTGGGGCTCAGAGAGGCCCAGCTCCTTCCATAATGTCGCACCTGTTAAAAACTGGCCCTAGAAGTGGAAAGGCTGGCCCTGCAGAGGGACCAAGCCCCGGAGGGCAGAGTCCACCTTTCCCCAACCCGCCCCCCCTGCCGGGCCTCGGTGGGGGATGGGCCGCGGCGGCCCTGGGCGTGGCCCGGTGACCGGGTCCCGCCCACCTGCCCACCCGGGCCCACGCTGGCCAGCGGGCACTAGACCCGGGAGCCTGCGGTGGCCTGGAGCCTGCCTGGCGCCACCTCCCTCCCCAGAGGCCGGGTGGGGCGGCCGGCTAGGGGCAGGCTGGCTCCCCGGGACGGTCCTCCTTCCTTCTCTCTCTCTCCCTCCCTCCCAGCTGGCTCCCCCCGCCCCTCTGCCTGCCAGGCCTGGTGGCTTCGCTTCTGGTTTCACTTCTGAAGGCCTAGTCTCGCTCTCCCTTCCCCCCTCTATCGTTGGATTCCTGGCTCCTTCTCCACTTTCTGGTCCCGCTTCCAATGTCACCACCTCCAGTGGCTTCCTCAGACCACCCTGGCTGCAGACAGCTCTGCCCTGGCCTCTCTTGTCACCCCATCCTGGTCAGTCTCCTTATATCCAGAACTGGAAATGTTTTTATTCATTTAGCCTTTTCCAGGGTCTTGGTTCAATGTGGACAAAGAACCACCAAGTGGTCGAAAACTTGTAGCAACTTAACTTCCTCCCTAGGAGTTTCCAAGCCAGTTCTACTGGCTTACCCACCTGACAAACAGCACCTCGGGGCCTTTGCAGTGGCTCTACCCTGCGCTCTGAACTCTTCTGAGTTAGGGTACCGTACTGGTCATTTTGTTGTCTGCTTCAGTGTTCAATGTTCAATGTCACCTCTTACCTCTTCTCCCAGCAATGGAGAGGTTTAAGCTCTGTAATTCAATGTCACTCTATATAAACAGTTTTAGGTCAGTCTGGGCTAAAGCAAATGAATCCTCAAATCTCATCACTTCAGAGATCCTTTTCTCTCTGCCCAACCTTTGCTGGGATTAAAGGCCTGCACCACCATGCCAGCTAAATTGATTTTGTGTTTTACATTTATCTACTGTATGCATGTGGGTGCCAGAGAGCAACTTGGGGGAGTCACTTCTTTCTACTATGTGGGTTCTGGGGATCAAATTCAGGTCACCAGCCAGGTTCTGTGGCAAGCCCTTCTACCTGCTGAGCCATATTGGTAGCCCTATTTTGTTGTTGTTTGGTTTTATTTCTTAAATTAAAAATATTTATTTTAGCCGGGCGTGGTGGTGCACGCCTTTAATCCTAGCACTTGGGAGGCAGAGGCAGGTGGATCTTTGTGAGTTCAAGGCCAGCCTGGTCTACAGAGCAAGTTCCAGGACAGCTGGGGCTAGAGANTTTTGTATGTGTATGAATGTACAGTCTGCATTGCAGGTTGGTGCACCCGTGTCGTGCAATGCTGCGGAGGTCAGAAGAGGGTGTCGGATTCCCCTGGAACTGGAGTTAAAGATGGTTCTCAGCCGCCATGTGGGTGCTGGGGATAGAACCTGGGTCCGGCACTCTTAACTGCTAGGTTATCTCTCCAGCCCCTTCCTTTGGTTTTTTTTTTTAAAACCTCCCTCTGTAGCCCTGGCTGCCATGGAAGTCTCCATGCTGATCTGACTGGCAGTGAGCTTATAGAGGTGCATCTGTCTTGCCTGGCTGATACTGCTTCTAAATGAAGGAAGAAAAGAAGGAAGGAAAGAAGGAAGGGAGGGAGGGAGGGAGGGAGGGAGAGGGACTGAGACTTACTGTGTAGCTCAGGATGGCCTGAAATTCACTATGCAGACATGGCTGGCCTTAAACTTGAAGCAGTCACCCTACCTCAGTTCCCAAGTGCTGGGGTCATAGGTATGTACCAAAAAAAATGTTTTTTCTACATAAAGTACATAAAGCTAATGCTTCAATCTTTATTGATTGTTGAGGAGCTTTTTTTTTTTTTTTTTTTTTTTTGTCTTTTCGAGACAGGGTCTCCATGTAGCCCCAGCTGGCCAGGAACTCACTCTGTAGACCAGGCTGGCCATCAATGGATTTTAATCAAATGACTCCTATGAGCTATTTAGTCTGTAAACTTAGAGTGAGGCACGTGGAGCTTCTGGGACTTTTTTTTTTGGTGCTAAGGCTGACCTTGAACTCCTGACCCTCTTGCTTCTGTCTCCAGTGTTCTGGGGTGGTACGGGTGTGCCACTATGCCCAGCCCAGCTCTTTCAGAGCCTCTTATTTTGCTGGGTCATATAAATGGACTATGTAGCCAGGTATAGTAGTTGCAGTCTTTAATCCAAGCACTTGTAAGGTAGAGGCAGGTAGATTTTGGGGAGTTTGAGGCCAATCTGGTTTACATAGTATGTTCCAGGATAGCAGAAAAAAAAAAGAAAAAGAAATAAAGACTGTGTAGGGAAATCTTCGGAGTCACCTAGCAGAAGCCTGGTTTCAATGAGGATGTTCTCCTCTTTTGACCTCAGTCCAAAGGCCAGCAAGCAATTACTGTAGCCCCAGCTGGCCTGGAACTTGCTCTGTAGACTGGGCTCTCCTTGGACTCACAGACATCCATCTGCCTCTGCCTCCCAAGTGCTAGGATTAAAGGCGTGTGCCACCATGCTCCTTTGGTTTATTTATTTATTTATTTATTTATTTATTTATTTATTTATTTATTTATTTTGGTCTTTTTGAGACAGGGTCTCCCTGTAGTCCCAGCTGTCCTGGAACTCACTCTGTAGACCAGGTTGGCCTTGAACTCACAAAGATTCCTCTGCCTCTGCCTCCCAAGCGCTAGGATTAAAGGCGTGCGCCTCCATGCCCGGCAGTTGTCCTTTTTTTTTTTTTTTTTTTTNCTAGCATTGTGCCACCACACCCTGTTGAACCTGGTTAACTTTCTTAGACTAGTAAGTGTACCCTTTCTTTGACAAAGGTAGAGCAGGTATATCATTTATAAAACACTGTACTAAGCTTGCTAAGAGCCAGGTCATAACCATTTTGTGCAAATTAAGTTCTTCAGCATTATAAAGAGATACTATATTACGCTTTACATTTGCATAGGAAAAATTAAGAGGCTTGGAATATAAGTGAATAATAGAACTCTTGCCTAGTATATGTTTCTGTGAGCCTGGGTCTGCCCCCTACCCACTGCCCCCAAAAAAAAAAAAAATAAAACAATTTGTTTTGTTTTTGTTGAAACAGGATCTCACATGTAATTCGATTGGCCTATTAACCGCAAAGATATCTACCTGGCCTCTGCCTCCTGACCTCCTGGGGATGGAAACGGATTGTAGCACTGCACCTGACACACATTTTGAAACCTTATGTTTAGAGCATCTAAATCATTTGGGCAGGAAAGCAAACATAAGAAGGGGAAAAGGACTAAGACGCAGATTCAAACTTAGTTGGCTGGTTTTTGTTTTGTTTTTTGATTTTGGTGGGTTTTTTTTTTTTAGTTTCTAGGGAGAGGCAGCATGCCCTGAAAGCACACTGGCACCTGCCACTGCCCCAGCCCCTCACTAGTGGACACTGCTGCTGGCTGCAGCCCCACAAAGACTTTAGGTTGTTTGTCTGTGTTTTAGTCTTTTGAGACAAGTTTTCCCTTTAGTCCCAGCTGGCCTGGAGCTTGCTTCTGTACCCAGGGGGCTGGCCTTGACCTCACAGAGATCGCCTACTTCTGCCTCAGGGATGCTGGGATCAAAGGTGTGGGACACAATGCCTAGCTAGTTTTTTTGGTTTTTTTTTTGAGGCCGTTTTATGGGCTGGAGAGATCCGCTCAGTTAAAGTGCACGCTGGCTTTGCAGAAGACCTGGTTTTGGTTCCTATCCACCCACATGGCAGCAACAACCAACCAAAAATTCCAGTTCCCAGGATACGATGCCCTCTTCTGGCCTCTGCAGGCATTTGCGCAACATGGTGCACTTACATCCATGCACTCATACAGTTAAAGTAATACGATTTTTTTTTTTTATTTTTTTTACTTTTTTATTTATTTCTGTTAGTGTATGAATGTACTGTCTGCATGCAGTCTGTGCCACCCGTGTCGTGCAATGCCGCGACGGTGAAAGAGGGCGTCAGAATTCCCCTGGAAATGGAGTGTTCTTCTGGAATCGGAGTTACAGATGGGTTCTCAGCCGCCATGTGTGTGTGGGTGATCGAAACCCAGGTCCTCTGCCAAAGAAGCTGGTCGCTGCTCTTAACCCTCTAGCCATCTCCAAGCCCATAATACGATTTTTTAATTAATGATTGTTTTTTTTAAAGCTGCTTCTATTTCTTTTTTAATTTATTTATTAATTTTTTTTTAATTTTTTATGCATATGAATGTATGTTTGCATTTAGGTTTATGTGCCCATGTTGTGCAATTGCCGTGGAGGTCAGAAGGTGTCCGGATTCCCCTGGAACTACAGGTAAATTCGTTCTCAGTCCACCATGTGGGTACTGGAGATCGACCTCAGGCCTCTGTAAGAGCAGTTGGTGCTCTTAACAGCTTGAGCCCTCTCTCCAGCCCCCATTATGAGCTCTTATAGTGCATTCATGGTGGTGCACATCTTTGATCCTGGCACTTGGGAGGCAGAGGTAGGCGAATCTCTGTGAGTTCAAGGCAGCCTGGTCTACAGAGCACGTTCCAGGACAGGGCAGAGTCCAGGGAGACCTGCCTCAAAAAGACAAAAAAAAAAAAAAAAAAAAAAGTTGCATCATGTGGGGGGGGGGGGCATTGTTGTTGTCACTGCTTGTGGAGCCTAGAAGATGTTGTTGGATCCCCTAGAACAAGAGTTGAAGTATAGATGCTGTCATGTGGTTGTTGGGAACCAAACCTGGGGTCCTTGACGATCCAACCCAAGCTCTTTCAACCCACTAAGCCTTCCAGGCCCCAAGCCTCTTTTGTTGTTTTTTGAGATAGAATCACCCTGTATCCCTAGGGTCTGACCTGGGAACTCACTATGTAGTTTCAGGGCTGGTGGTGTCAAAACACAACGCTTCCACTGCCTCGCCGCTGAGTGCTGGGAATTAAAGGCATTGCCTGCTAGGCCCCACCACCTTGTTAAATCATGGTGTTTGATATATTTCAATGTAAAACTCAGTCACATGGTGTTTGCACATGGCCTATGTGTAACAGGCTAGGGTATGGCTACTGACAAGTCAACATTTTCCTCATTAGGAAATATGTTCCTGGGCTGGAAAGATAGCCCTCAGGCGGTTAAGAGGGCTTGACTGCTCTTGCAGAGGGACCCGTGGTGGGTTGGTGGGTTCGATTTCCAGCCCTACATGGCAGCTAAGAACTGCTTTAACTCCAGTTCCAGGGGAATTGACCACTCCTCTTCCACCTCCGCAGCATTGCACAAAATGGGCGCACAAACCTACATGCAGACCTTAGTACACTCATTCACATTAAAAAATTTAAAAGGGCTGGAGAGTTGCCTAGGATTAAAGAGTGGGCTGACGTCTTACAGAGGAACCGGGTTCGATCCCCAGCACCCCACTGGTGCCGAGAAGGAGAACCATCTGAACTTCCAATTCCAGGACGAACTGCAGTTCCAGGGGAATCCAACACCCTCTTCTGGGACCTCACGCATTTGCATGACACACGTGCAACAAACCTGCATTCAGACAGTCCATTCCTACACATAATAATAAAAATTAATAAAAAACGGAACTATGTTCCTGAGGTCCTAAAGGACACAAAAATGCCCCAAGATCCTCCAGGACTGAATACAGATCTTTAGGGTTCTACACTTGGAAGCCATGGCAGGTTTGGGTTGAGCAGTTCACACCTGCCTTGAGAGCTTAACACCCAGGACGCTGAGCTGAGGACAAATGAGAAGAGACCACATGTACGTGTCCACTGAATCGGCAATGCCCAAGTGAGTTATACAATTGTTAGGGGACTTTTCTGGAAAAAGCTTTGCAGGGCAAAGAGGGGATTTTTGTTGTGGTTCTTGCTTTCCAACAAATAATTTACTCCTGTGAGGTAGGGGGCATTGCATCTAAGTCAGAAAGCAGACAGGTTACCTGAAGATAGATCTAATCCAGGGAGAGGATAGAGGCTAGGAGATTTCTCAAGAAGGTAGCAGAAGAATGCATTCCAAAATGGCTGCCAAGCTGGGTATGATGGTGCCTGCCTATAACCCTAGCCACTTCATGGAGGCAGGGGAAAGGAAGACAGGACGATATGTTCAAGCTACATATTCAAGCAAGCCTGACGCATGAGGACCCTGTCTTTAAGAAATAGAATCTT
Source organism: Rhizomys pruinosus (assembly GCA_009823505.1). Lineage (NCBI taxonomy): Eukaryota > Metazoa > Chordata > Mammalia > Rodentia > Spalacidae > Rhizomys > Rhizomys pruinosus. Next base: position 859,176 of record VZQC01012905.1, read on the forward strand.
TAGGGCTGGAGCGATGGCTCAGCTGTTAAAGGCACCAACTGCTCTTGCAGAGGACCTGGGTTTGATCCCCAGCACCAACCTTGGTGGCTGAGGAACCGTCTTTAACTTCCAGTTCCAGGGGAAACCGCGACCCTCTTCTGACCTACGGGCACAGGGTTGCGACGAACTGTCATGCAGACAAGTTACACTCATATAAATACAATTAAATTAATTTAAAAAAAATAGAATTTTTTAAAAAATATTGTATATTTTTTTATGTGCATACCTGCTTAATGTATATCTATTGTGCACCACTCTCATGAATGCCCATGGGGGTAAGATCTCCTGGAACTGGAGTTAGGACGTTGTTAGCCACCATTTGTGGGTGCTTGGAATTGAACCAGGTCCTCTACAATAGTAGTATGCTCTCTTAACTCCTGAGCCTGAGGCCATGTCTTCGCCACTTAATTTTTTTTTCAAGTGAGGTATTGGAGGATGGCTTAGTGGGTAACATGTTTGCCACATGTAAGGACCTCAGTTCAGACCCCCAGAATCCGTATAAAAATTGCATGAAAGGGCTGGAGAGATGGCTCAGGGGTTAAGAGCACTGACCTCTCTTGCAGCGGACTTGGGTTTGATTCTTAGCACCAAGGTAGTGGCTAACAATTGTCCTGTCCCTACCTCCAGTTCCAGGGAATTCACCCTCTCCTGACCTCCCTGGGCATTGTATATGACCCGGGTACACTTACGTATATATGCAGGTAATACACTCATACACATAAAATAAAAATAATTTTTTTATAGTTGGACACAGTAGCATACATCTGTAATTAGGGATCCTCTGGCAAGATGGGTCAGCCTGCCATTCATATGCAGATGTGAGCAGGAGACCCTTTTGTCCAAGTGGAAGATGGGAAACATACCCATGAAGATCTCCGCGACCTACACACAACACACACACACCCACACTACACCAACAAACTTACACCAAATAGTTGGTGTGGTGTCGAACTCCTTTTTTTTTTTTTTTTTTTTTGTTGTTTGAGACAGGGTCTACTGTAGATCCGCTATCCTGGAACCCCCTAGTAGACCAGGCTGGCCGTTTTGGAACTCACAAAAGATCACCTGCCTGCCTCCCAAGTGCTAGGATTTAAGGTGTGCACCACCACGCCCGGCGGTGTCGAACTCCTTTAATCTCAGCATTCAGCAGGACAAGGCAGGTAGAGTTCTGTGAGATGGAGGCTAGCCTGGTCTACAAAGTGAGTTCCAACTGAGGCAACAGGAAACCATCTTTAATAAACAAAAAACTAATTCACCCTCATTCCAGACCACTTCCTCAGCTTTATCCCCCCCCCCTTGCACAACTCTAATGTTGCTAGTCCTCCTACTTTAAGCTCATTTCTACCCCCCCAAGAACTTTGTACTCGTTATATCCTCCCAGAAGGCATTGCTCCACAAATATCACCAATCAAAAACACCCTGCTGGGGGCTGGAGAGATGGCCTAGCGGTATTTAAGAGTGCTAACGCTCTACAGGAGGACCGGGTTCGTCCCAAGCACCCACATGGAGGCTGAGACACGTCTGAAAGCTCCAATTCCAGGAGACTCCCGTTCCAGGGGCAGCCGAGACCCTCTTCTGACATACACGGCATTTGCACGACACGGATGCACAGATTGCATGAGGTTCAGTACATTTATACACCATACAGCAATTAAAAAAATTAATAAAAAAAATTAAAAAAAAAAAAAAAAATGTCCCTGCTTTTGCTAGCTCCAGTACACCAGGGTTCAATACATCACCTCACTGCATCCTGTTGAATTTGTTATTGTTAGGAGAAAGGGGAGGAAGGCTGGGCCTGGACTGCAGAGCCCTGCTGCATAAGCTGGATAAGTGCTGAGCTACCAAGCTGCACCCTAAGCCCGTTTGTTTGTTTGTCTGTTGCGACCAATCTCACTATAAAGTTCCCGTAGCCTCAAGCTCCACTTATGTAAAAAGGGGAACCAGGCTCTTGGCCTCGAAACTCCATCTTCCTCTGCCTCTGAGTGTTGGAATTAAAGATATAAACCAGCATGCTGTTGACTGATTCAACCCTAAGTTATTTATTACCTGTTTATTATGGTCAGCTTCCTACTCTACTGACAACTCTCAGAAGAAGGACTAGGTTGGACTTTGCCCAGCTAGCCCCCCCCCCCCCCATTTTTGCCACAGCGCTATGCACACATGGGTACTCAAAAATTATTTGACTTGGTCTAGATAGGAAGTTCTAGATCTTGTTTGTCTCAAACAACTAAAAAAACAAAAAACAAAAAAAATGGGCGTGGTGGCACAGGCCTTAATCTCAGCACTTCCGAGGCAGAGGCATGGGGATCTCCGTGAGTTCAAGGCCATTCTGTTCTACATAGCGAGTTCAGGCCAGCTGGGGCTACAGTGAGACCCAGTCTAAAAAAAAAAAAAAAAAAGGGGGGGGCGTGGTGGCACATGCCTTTAAATCCTAGAACTTGGGAGGCCGAGGCGGGAAGATCTCTGTAGAATCACGGCCCGCCCTGGTCTACAGAGTGAGTTCCAGGAGAGCTGGATACAGGGAGACCCTTGTCTCAAAAAAAAAAAAAAAAAACAAGACCAAAAATTATAAATAAATAACTAAATAAATAATCTATAAAAATATGTATATACAAAACAAAAAAAAAAAAATTATTTGTTCCATGTTACAATGAAAAACCCAGACCTTTGCAAATGCCCCGTCCTCCATCTTCCTCTGAATGGCAACCCCCATCCTGTGGTAACATCCATGCAGGAAAAAACACCCCCCCAATCCCCTCACACCTGTGGCACTCATAAACAACATCCAAACAGGTAAGCCGGGGCGTGGTGGTGCACGCCTTAATTCCTAGCACTGGGGAGGCAGAGGCAGGCGGATCTTTGTGAGTTCTGGCCAGCCGGTTTAACAGTGAGTTCCAGGACAGCTGGAGCACAGGGGCGACCCTGTCTCAAAAGCCCAAAACAAAACAAAAAAAAAAAAAAACAAAAAAAAAAAAAAAAAAAAAAACAAAAAAACCACAGGCAACATTTTTTTGTTAATGTAAAAGGGAGTCCAGATTTGGCCTCTCACCTCTGAACACACACTCCTCTCGTGATCCACCCCAGCCCAATCTCCAGCTGGATGATGGAAGCCGAGGTGAAGGCTTATGTCTGTTATCCAGCACTCTTGGGCCTGTGAGGCAGAAGGATCTTAAATTCTGGAAGGAAGTGATTGAGCTGGTGGTAGGCGATGGCCAGGGTGACATTTGAATAAAGTCCTAAAGGAGGTGAGGGGTGAGCCGTGCTGATCAGCCAGAGGCCCTGAAGTGTGGAAGGTTTGCCAGACAGCGAGTCAGTTGGTGTGACTGCAGCACAGTGAACAGGGGTTGAGCCGCAGGGGAGGAGGTGAAGGGTGAGGGCCCAACAGCTAACAGGTAATCTGGGAAGGCCGGGAAGGTTTTAGCTTTGCCCCAAAGCAGAGATGGACCCCACTGGGAGGGTGTTCAGCCGAGGAGGGATGTGCTCTGACTCACCTTTTTCTTAGAACTCCCTTTGACTTCCCTAAAGTGAGTGAGAGAAGTTGGGTATGCTAGTGCAAGCCTTTCACCCCAGCCCTCGGAAGTAGGCTGAGACAGGAGGATGGCAAAGAGGAGGAAAAGAGGAGGAGGAGTGAGGAGGCGGAGGAGGGAGGAGAGGAGAGAGGAGGGAGGAGGAGGAGGAAGGGGAGGAAGGTGGAGGCGGAAAAGAGCAGAGGCAGCAGAGGAAGAGGAGGGTGATCGAGAGAGAAGGAGGAGGAAAGGAAAGAGGAGGCAGGGAGAGGGAGGGAGAGAGAGAAGGAGGAGGAAGATGAGGAGAGGGAGGGAGAGGGGAGGCCGGATGGTGGGAGATGGAGGAGGAAATGGAGGAGGGGGAATTTAGGCCAGGGCCAAGGCAAATCTCGAGGAGGCAACCCCCAATCCAATGAACATTCGGGGGCTCCGAGAGGCCCAGCTACTTTCATAACTTCGCTACCTTGTTTACAAACCTGGCCCCCCTAGCCCCCTGTAGAAGTCGGATAAGGCTTGGCGCGCCCCCCTTGCAGAGGACCAAGCCCAGGGTGGATGGGTAAGAGTAGTCCACACCTTTCCCACAAAACCCGCCCCCCCCCCCCTGCACCGGGCCTCCGTGTGGGGGATGGGCCCGCGGCGGGACCTGGGCGTGCTCCGGTGACCGGGGTCCGCCCCAACTGCCACTCTGGCCCACCCGGGCCAACGTGGACAGCAAGCGGGGGGGTCAACTAGTATCCCGGGGAGGCCTGCGGTTGGCCTGGCATGGAGCCTGCCTGGCGCCACCTCCCTCCCCAGAGGCCGGGTGGGGCGGCCGGCTAGGGGCAGGCTGGCTCCCCGGGACGGTCCTCCTTCCTTCTCTCTCTCTCCCTACCTCCCAGCTGGCTACCCCGCCCCTCTGACTGCCAGGGGGCTGGGTGGTGGCTTCGCTTCTGGTTTCACTTCTGAAGGCCTAGTCTCGCTCTCCCTTCCCCCCTCTATCGTTGGATTCCTGGCTCCTTCTCCACTTTCTGGTCCCGCTTCCAATGTCACCACCTCCAGTGGCTTCCTCAGACCACCCTGGCTGCAGACAGCTCTGCCCTGGCCTCTCTTGTCACCCCATCCTGGTCAGTCTCCTTATTTACAGAGAAAAGGGAAATGTTGGTTTAATGTTGTTTTAGCCTTTTTCAAGGGGTCGGGTTCAAGGGGGAAAAGGAACCACCAAGTGGTTTTCGCGATAAAAGCTCTTGGTTGTAGAAAAGTAACTGCTTTCTTCTATTAACTTACTAAATCGGAGCGTTGCACAGCACGGCGTACTGGGCTAAACACAGGACAACAGCACCTCGGGGCATTGATAGTGGTCTACCCTCGCTATGAACCGAGTGATTGTTAGGGGTACCGCTACTGAGGAAGTTTGGTGTTTGCTCAGTGTTCAATGTTCAATGTCACCTCTTACCTCTTCTCCCAGCAATGGAGAGGTTTAAGCTCTGTAATTCAATGTCACTCTATATAAACAGTTTTAGGTCAGTCTGGGCTAAAGCAAATGAATCCTCAAATCTCATCACTTCAGAGATCCTTTTCTCTCTGCCCAACCTTTGCTGGGATTAAAGGCCCCTGCACCACCATGCCGCTTCTTCAATGGCTTTTGGGTGTTTCCATTTTATCTCCTGTAGCATTGTGGGTTGCCAGAGAGGCAACGTGGGGGAGTAGTAAAGGTCACTTCTTTGCTACTATGGGGGTGCTGGGGAGCTATAATTTTCATTGTGGTCTACAGCCAGGGTCGGTGGCACTCCCTTCTACCTGCGAGCCCCTGAGGGGGTTCGCCCGAGGTGGGTGGGGGGTGGGGTTGGTTGCTGGCGGAAAGTAAAAATAAGGAGTAGGGGAGGGCCGGGGTCGGGGGGGTTGTGGTTGGGTGGGTCACGCGCGTCGGCTGGGAATCCAGTATGCATCACGGGGGGTGGTGGGACGGGCAGAGGCAGTTGGGAGCGGGGGGAGTGGGCTAAGGCAAGGGCCTGGCTACAGAGCAAGTTCCAGGCCAGCTTGGTTTACAGAGTGATTTCCAGGACGGTTGGGGCTAAGGGGAGACCCTGGCTGGAAAAGAACCAAAAAAAAAAAAAAAATGTTCTCTTAATGTGATTTTGTAATCGGTACTGTTGTTATTTCTTCTTTTAAAAGCTATTGGTAGGGGGGCTTGGAGAGTGGCTAGCGTGTTTTAAGGAGTTGCCAACACGTGGTCTGTACAGAGGACCCGGGTTCGGAGCCCCAGGCACCACTGGCGGCTTAGCGTAGGTGGAGAAATCCGTTCCTGGTCTTGCGGCATCTGAACGTGTGTGATGTGTCTGCTGAATCTGAAAGCACACGCTCTTTCTTCCAGGAGGAACTCAGTTCCAGGGGAATCGACACCCTCTCGGACCACCGCAGCATTGTACGACACGGGTGCACAACCCTAAATGCAGACACGTACTTATTCATACACATACAAAAATAAATAAATTAAAAAAAAATAAACTCAATGCTTTAAAAATATATATATCGATATATATTTATTAGATTGTTCTTAAACTTTTTCATTTTAAATCATTTGCGCATACAATTTAGAGTCAAATTTTCCCTTTCATGCCCCTCAAACACCTCCGAGTTAATGCACTTTGGACATTAATGGTATTGGCAGAGTTTCTGCAGGACGGACAGACGTTGATGGATTTAGTGACGTACTCTCCTTAATTTCTTACTGAATACAGTCCTGACTTCCTTCATTCCTTAATCTCCTCATCCTGTACTCCCTAAATCCCCTCCCTCCCTCCCTCCCTCACCTTCCTTACTTCCTTTCTTTTGTCTTTTCAAGACAAGACAGAGTCTCTCTGTAACACCAGCTGGCCTGAAACTCGCTCTGTAGACAGGCTGGCCTTGAATTCACAGAGATACCAACCACTCTGCTTCCGAGTCTCGGATTACATGGGCATGGCCTCGCACATGGCCCAGCCCAGATCTTTTTTCAAATTAGAGGATTATTGTTTTGGGGCGAACTTCACTGTTAGTCCATTTTTTTTCCCATTCTTTTGTTGTTGTTCTCTCCCACTTGCATTGCATATAATATATCTATATATTATAATATATATACACATACACATTCACACAAACAAAAACACACAAAAAATATTTATTATTTTTTATGTGTAGAGGGGTATCAGCACATTTACGTAATTGCCCCCATGTCATGCGTGCCTTTGGCAAAGAAGCTCAAAAAGAGTGTGGATCCCTCTGGAACTGGAGTTATGGATGGTGTTAAGCGCTTGTGGGTGTGGGAATGGAACCCGGTCCTCTGCAAGCGCGCCCGTTATTCTCAAGAGTGAGCCATCTCATGAGACCCTGTTTTTGTGTTTGTTTTAAACGACAGAGTCTGGTTTTCTAGTCTGGACTGGCCTCAATCTCTTTATCCTCTTTCCTCAGATTCCTAAATGGAGGATTCAAAGTAGCCTGTGTTTTTTCAAATTAATTTTTTTTTAATATATATTATCTATATATAATATAATTATATATGGTTATTAAAACTGAATGATCACCACGCCAGAACATGGATTTTAAGGTATTGTTTTATTTTTTGGTTCTTTTCGATACAGGGTCTAGTAGCCCCAGTGGCAGGAACTCACTCTGTAGACCAGGCTGTCATCAATGGATTTAATCAAATGACTCCTATGAGCTATTTAGTCTGTAAACTTAGAGTGAGGCACGTGGAGCTTCTGGGACTTTTTTTTTGGTGCTCGTCTGACCTTGAACTCCTGACCCTCTTGCTTCTGTCTCCAGTGTTCTGGGGTGGTACGGGTGTGCCACTATGCCCAGCCAGGCCTTTTCAGAGCCTTTCTTATTTTTGCTGCGGTCATATAAATGGACATGTCAGCAGGTATAGTAGTGCTAGTTTAATCCAAGCACTTGTAAGGTAGAGGCAGGTCCGATTTGGGGGAGTTTGAGGCCAACTGGTTTACATTAGTCTGTTCCAGAAGCAGAAAAAGCAAAAAAAAAAAAAAAAAAGAAAAAGAAATATAAGGCACTGTGTGGGACATCTTCGAGAGTCACCTAGCAGAAAGCCTGGTTTCAATGAAGGATGTTTCTCCTCTTTGAACCTCAGTTTCCAAAGGCCAGCAAGCAATTACTGTAGCCCCAGCTGGCCTGGAACTTGCCTGTAGAATGGGCTTCCTCCTGGACACAGACATCCCATTCTGCCTCTGCCTCCCAAGTGAGAGGATTACAGGCCTGTGCACCATGCTCCTTTGGTTTATTTATTTATTTATTTATTTATTTTTATTTATTTATTTATTTATTTTGGTTCTTTTTGAGAAGGTCTCCTGTCGTCCAGCTTTGGAAACTCACTCTGTGACCAGGTTGGCCTTGAAACTCACAAAGATTCCTCTGCCTCTGCCTCCCCAAGCGCTAGGATTAAAGGCGTCGCCACCATGCCCGGCCAGTTGTCTTTTTTTTTTTTTTTTTTTGTATGTGTCTGAATTTACGTCTGCATGCAGGTGGTGCACCCGTGTCGGCAATGCTTCGGAGGGGTCAGAGAGGGTGTCGGATTTCCCCTGGAACTGGAGTTAAAGATGGTTCTCAGCCCGCCATATGGGTGCTGGGTATAGAACTGGTACGGCCACTATTAACTGCTAGGTTATCTCTCCAGCCCCCTTCCTTTGTTTTTTTTTTTTAAAAATCTCCTCTGTAGCCCCTGCTGCCATGGGAAGTCTCCATGCCTATATTGACTGGGCAGTTGTGAGGCATTATAGAGGTTGCATCTGTCTTGCCTGGTGATAACTGCTTCTAATGCAGGAAGAACAGAAGGAAGGAAAGGAAAGAATGACAGGGAGGGAGGGAGGAGGGAGGGAGAGGGAACTGAGACTACTGTGTAGCTCAGGATGGCCTGAAATTCACTATGCAGACATGGCTGGCCTTAAACTTGAAGCAGTCACCCTACCTCAGTTCCCAAGTGCTGGGGTCATAGGTATGTACCAAAAAAAATGTTTTTTCTACATAAAGTACATAAAGCTAATGCTTCAATCTTTATTGATTGTTGAGGAGCTTTTTTTTTTTTTTTTTGTCTTTTCGAGACAGGGTCTCCCTGTAGTCCCAGCTGTCCTGGAACTTGCTCTGTAGACCAGCCTGGCCTTGAACTCACAAAGATCCACCTGCCTCTGCCTCCCAAGTGCTAGGATTAAAGGTGTGGGCCACCAAGCCCAGCTACTTTTTTTGTCCTCTCTGAAACTTGCTATATAGACTAATCTCACTGATATCCACCTGCCTCTGCTTCCCCAGTGCTGGGATTAAAGGCATGCATCACCACACCTGGCTTAGAGTAGCTTTTTAAAAATATTATTTATGGGGCTGGAGAGATGGCCTAGCGGTTAAGAGCGCTGATTGCTCTTGCAGAGGACTGGGGTTCGATCCCCAGCACCCACATGGCCGCTGAGAACCATCTGTAACTCCAATTCCAGGAGAATTCCTGTTCCAGGGGAATCCGATGCCCTCTTCTGACCTCCAAGGCATTGCACGACATGGGTGCACAGACCTATATGCAGACAGTACGTTCATACACATAAAAAAATATTATTTATCACCCTGGAGGCTGAAGTGGGGGGATCTCTGTGAGTTCAAGGCCAGCCTGGTATACATAGTGAGCACCAGGCCAGCTGTGACTAAAGCGAGACCCTGTCTCATAAAAGGACAAAAAAATTATTTATTTTAAAAATATTTTTTATTTTTATTTTCATGTGTATGACTGTATTGCCTGCATGTATGTAAGTGCAATGCCCATGGAAGTCAGAAGAGGGCATCCAGATTCCTCTGGAACTGGAGTTACAGAGGGTTGTTAGCTGCCATGTCAGTGCCGGGAACTGAACACAGGTCCTCTGCAAGAGCAGCCAGTGCTCTTAACTGCTAAGCCATCTCTCCAGCCCTTAAAAGGTTATTTTTAAAAAATTATTTATGTATTTAAGTGTGCGTGTGTGTGTGTGTGTGTGTGTGTGTACACAAAGGTGTGCAGTAGAGGTCAGGAGACCTCAGAGATTAGGCTCTCTCTTTCTAGTATATTTGACCTGGAAATTGAACTCCGGTCATCAGGCTTGGCACCAGGCACCCTTACCCACTCAGCCATCCTGCCTGCCCCACACTCTACTGTTTTAGTTTCTTTGTTTTGAGAGAGGGTCTCTCTGCAGCCCCAGCTGGCCTGAAACTCTATGTAGTCCAGGCTGGTCTGGATCTCATAGAGATCTGCCTGCCTCTGCCTCTGAGCACTGAAATTAAAGGCATGAAGCCATCATGCCCAGAAGGAAACATAGTTTAAGGAATTCAAACTGTTATTTTGATTTTTTGGGGTTTTTTTTTTTGTTTTTTTTTTTGGTCTTTTTGAGACAGGGTCTCCCTGTAGCCCCAGCTGTCCTGGAACTCACTCTGTAGACCAGGCTGGCCTTGAACTCACAAAAATCTGCCTGCCTCTGCCTCCCCAGTGCTAGGATTAAAGGCGTGGAATTCAAATTCAAACTGTTACCCAAGGTCACACAGCTACTCAGGCACGGATGCCCAGGATGTTACCACAGTGACATTCTGTCCCTATCTTGCTCCAGTCTTTAGTTACAACTGAGTCCAACTGTCCAGCAGTAGCTAAATCTGTCTCCTACTGAGATAACCTTGTTTTAAGGGTTTTGTGGGGTTTTTTGTGTGTGGTTTTTGTTTGTTTGTTTGTTTTTTGGTCTTTTTGGGA
>VZQC01012905.1:869756-909992 GCA_009823505.1 Rhizomys pruinosus
AGCCGGGCGTGGTGGCGCACGCCTTTAATCCTAGCACTTGGGAGGCAGAGGCAGGTGGATCTTTGTGAGTTCAAGGCCAGCCTGGTCTACAGAGTGAGTTCCAGGACAGCTGGGGCTACAGGGAGACCCTGTCTCGAAAAGACGAAAAAAAAAACTGACTTAAAAAAAAAATAAATAAATAAAAAGAGAGATCCACCTGCTTCTGCCTCCCAAGTGCTGGGATTAAAGGCGTGCGCCACCACACCTGGCCAGAACCGGGCGTGGTGGCGCACGCCTTTAATCCTAGCACTTGGGTGGCAGAAGCCGGAGGATCTTTGGGAGTTCAAGGCCAGCCTGGTCTACAGAGTGAGCTCCAGGACAGCTGGGGCTACAAGGAGACCCTGTCCCAAAAAGACCAAAAAAATAAAAAAAACCGTACGGACGAATCTCTGTGAGTTCAAGGCCAGCCTGGTCTACATAGTGAGTTCCAGGACACCTGGGGCTACAGGGAGAAAAAGTTCAAAACCCCTATCTGTCACCGTTTGAGAGGGCTAATCGCTACCAGTCTAGGCAGCTTTCCCTAAACAGCTGCAGGGGTATGGTCTTAAAGCCAACCTCCCCTCCCTTGGACCTGCCCCACGCAGACTCCGCCCATCACGGCCAAGAGCCAATCACTAAGGGAGGAGGGCGGGGCCGCCACGCGAGTGGGCGGGAACTAAGGATAGTCAAGTGTCCCGAGTGGTGAGCCGGAGTCAGAACAGCGTCTAGCGAGACGGGCGGCGGCTGCCGGAGGAGAGCGAGCCGGAGATGCTGCCGCTGCCGCTTCCTGATTGGCTGCAGGCGTCTCCCCCTGCGATCTGATTGGTAGCGAGTAATCTGGGTATGTAAATGAAGGGGCCTGGTGGGGCGAGAGACAGGGGTACCGGCGGCTGGGTTCTTCGGCGTGTTCGATCCTCTGCTTAGGGAGATGCTCTCTGGGGTTGCCCGGGACCGGGACGCCCAGGGCCTGTACGTGCCGGGCTGGGTGAATCACGCCGGAGCCCGAGAAGGGGGCGGAGGCGCCGGCTCTCTGGCTCCGGCTGCGTGACTCACCCGCCCCCGCCGCCGCCGCCGTCGTCGCCGCCGCTTCGGGAGGAGCTGCCTCCGCTGCCTTCCGGAAGCGAGGGGGAGGCCCGGAGCGCGGAGCCGACCGCCGGGGTCCCGGCTCGTAACGGCCCCGGGAGGCAACGGCGGGACCCTGCGTAGTGAAAAGGATCCCGGGATCAAAGGGACCGGAATCCCCGGAGGGGGGGGGTTGTCAATGCAGGCCCGGGTGCCGCTAGGGGGCGCCGGGACCCCAGGGGGGCGGAGTCGGGGTGGGGGCTGAATTCCTGCGGTTCCTCGGGTCTTCGGCGAAGAGGGCAAAGACTCAATTTTAAGTGTTCTGCCAGGTCACCTTTCTGATCTCGCAAGGCTCCATCCCGGGGATCGGTACCCGGCAGCGGAATCCGAAACTCCAGCCCCCCCCCCCAACCCTGGGAAAAAGTAATAGATTTCAAACTTCTGTCCACGCCTGACTCCCGCCAGCCCTGTCTAGACTCTGTCTCTTGAATAAGTTCTGAGTCCACCAACTTCCTTCCAGGACTACTACCAGCGAGCCTAGGTTCTAAACGCAAGCCATCAGCATCGCGCGTCCCACTTGTCCCCCTCAAACCCGCACCCTCACCCTCATCTTCACCTTCCTCCACTAGTCTTCCTCCAGGCAAGCCACTGGATCCTCTAGAAACCTTGCCAGCTGACTTCACCGCCTCTCCCTCTGTTCCAACCCTCCTCCATGACTCTGGCCTGCCACTCTGAAAATCCCAGCTCCCTCCCAGCCTGCGCCTCCTTTCCCCACCCCCACCGGGACTCCTGCCGTGTCACTCGGTGAGCCAACCCACACCGCTGTTGCTCCGGAGTGTTTTCGGCGCAGGAACTTATTTTTCTATTTACATCTTCCCTGGAATACTTTACCCCTGGTTTTTCCATAGCCTACAGCTGATATATATCATAGCTCCAATGTCACCCCATATACAAACCTGTGCCCCAGTCACCTCCAGGATAGTGGCTTCCTAGCACTAGTTCCTGTATTTTATTATTTCTTGTTTGATATAAAGCAGATACTCAATGTATATTGAACCGTATGAAACAGCTATGTTTGTCAGTTAGGAGGTGAAAGCATACTGTGGTGTGCATATCTGTAATCCTAGCCCCTGGGAGGCTGAGGCAGGAGGATCACCTGGAGGTTTAGGCCAGGCTGGACTACACTATGAGACCCTGTCTCAAAAAAGCAAAACTTCCGGGCCTGGTGGCCCACACCTTTAATCCCAGCACTTGGGAGGTAGAGGCAGGCAGATCTCTGTGAGTTCAACACCAACCTGGTCTACAGAGCAAACTCCAGCCCAGCTGGGACTAAAGGGAGACCCTGTCTCAAAAATACCAGAAAAAAAAAAAAAGAAAAGCAAAACCGAAAAGTACGAAAAGTACTTATTAATAAGTACTAATTAGTGGAGCTGGAGAGATGTCTCAGTTAAGAGAGCTTGCTGCTCTTGCTGAGGACAGAGCACTCACCTTAAGGGTCTGACAGCTACCTGTACCTCCATCTCCAGGGGGATCTGATTCCTCTGACCTCCAAGGGCACCTTCACTCCGGGGCCTGTATCTACACAGATATACACATAATTATCCTGCGCCTGCTAATGTTGCTGCAAGTGCTTCTTCATTTTATTTAATCCTTATAACAACTTAGGATGTAAATATTACCCACATCCTAAAAGTTTGCCTAGGGTACTGGGGTATTGCTGTAAGCAGAGGGCTTACCTAGCATGCATCAACTCCTGGGCTCTATCACCACCACCATATTTCAGGTATGTTGGCACACACCATACCAGATGGAAGATCAGAAGTTCAAGGCATCCTTGGCTACATAGCAAGTTTGGGATCAACCTTGGGGAAAAAAGAATATACATGAGGCTGGAAAGATGGTTGTTTCCCATCCTATGGCACTGTCCATAGTCCAGTTCTAGGGGCTTGATTCTATTCTGTCCTCTGGGCACTCACTGTATGAACCTGATATACTTACATACCTACAGGCAAAACATTCATTTTTAAAAAGTTCTTAGCCAGGTGTGGTGGTGCACGCCTTTGATCCTAACACTTGAAAGGGAGAGGTAGGCAGACCACTCTTGAATTAAAGGCTAGCCTGGTCTCTGTCTTGAGCTCCAGGCTAGCTGGGGCTACAGGGAGACCAGCCTCTGAGGGTTTCAAATACACACCACAAGTTCTTAGTGCTCCTAGGGCAGAGGCATGTGGATCTCTGTAAGATCCAGGGCAGTTTAGGCTATAGGGATACCCTATCTCAATGAAAAAAAAAACAAAAACAAAAAAAAAACACGGGCTGGAGAGATGGCCTAGCGGTTAAGAGCTCCGACCGCTCTTACAGAGGACCCGGGTACGATCCCCAGCACCCACATGGCGGCCGAGAACTATCTGAAACTCCAATTGCTGGAGAACTCCAGTTCCAGGGGAATCCCGACACCCTCTTCTGACCTCCGAGGCATTGCACGACATGTGCACGGGTGCACAAACTTGCATGCAGACAGTACATTCATACACATACAGAAATAAATAAAAATAAAAACAAAGAAACAAAGCAAAACAAAAACACATTCTTAGAAAACTTACACTTCAGAGAGGTTAAGAGACTCCTCCAAATCATATCAGCCAGCGAGTGAATTGAGTATTTGCTTTATGTAACTGATGGCTCCTTCTTCCCTGCAGACAATGCTGAGCAAGGGTCTGAAGCGCAAGCGGGAGGAGGAGGAGGAAGAGAAGGAGGAGAAGGAAACCCTTGCAGTGGACTCCTGGTGGCTGGATCAGGGCCACCCAGCGGCAGCACAGACCCCTCCACCAGTGGCCTCCAGCTCTCTCTTTGACCTCTCGGTGCTCAAGCTCCACCACAGCCTTCGGCAAAGCGAGCCGGATCTCCGGCACCTGGTACTGGTGGTGAATACACTGCGGCGCATCCAGGCATCCATGGTACCTGCAACTGCTCTGCCACCCGTGCCCATCCCACCCTCAGTTCCCACTTCAGCAGACAGCCTGCTGGCTAGCTCTGATGCTGGTCTCTCAGCCTCCGTGGCCAGCCTTCTAGAGGATCTCAGCCATATTGAGGACCTGAACCAAGCTCCCCAACCCCAAGCAGATGAGGGTCCTCCTGGCCGCTCTGTTGTGGGGGGCCCACCCAACCTGGGTGCTTTGGACTTGTTAGGCCCAGCTACAAGCTGTCTGCTGGAGGATGGGCTTGAAGGCCTATTTGAGGACATTGATACCTCCATGTATGATAGTGAACTTTGGGCACCAGCCTCTGAAGGTTTCAAACCCAGCCCTGAAAATGGACCAGCCAAGGAGGAAACTCCAGAGTTGGATGAGGCTGAGCTGGACTACCTCATGGATGTGTTGGTGGGCACTCAGGCACTGGAGCGGCCACCAGGGCCTGGGCGCTGACCCCTAGAGTTGGGATGGTTGTCTGGCATCTAAGCTGAGCCTGGTGGCTGGTCCAGTTCACCTTAACAGGAGGGGCAGGGCCACCTTGGAGAGACAGAATCAAGTCCTGGACAACTTCATATCCATCTTCCTGTCTTGGACGGCTGAGGGAGTTGGGATTGGCCCCAGTGATGGAAGAAAGACAGAGCCTGGTGGCTGCAATGTGTGTGGGCCAGGCCCCACGCTGGACTGATGCCCTGGGATGATAGTCTGGGCTATTCCGTTTCCCCTTATGTGGAAAGAAACCTCAGCCCAATTTTTGAAATTAAAACCAGCTTTGGGAAATATCAAGTCTGTGTGCATCTTTTGTGTCTGGGCTAATCAAGGGTTGAAATAGCATTCAATATCACAGTCTACCTTCACTTCTGGGGCCCTGAAGTGTTAGCCCCTGTAATCCTGTGACAGTCCTACAGATAGATAAGTGCACACACTCCCTAAAACATACTCCGGCTTTCCACATTGTGTTGGTGTATGCCGGAGGCAGAAAGCCCTGGGCTACTTTTTTAAAGAATTAGAGGCATTGGGTAAGGTGTCCAACACCTTTAATCCCTGCGTTTTAGGAGGCAGGCAGATCTCTGTGAGTTCAAGGCCAACCTGATCTACATAGTGAGTTCCAGGCCAGCTGGGGGTTACAGGGAGACTCTGTCTCAAAAAGACCAGGAAAAAAAAAATTCCGGCCAGGTGAGGTGGTTCACACCTGTAATCCAGCTTTTAGGAAAGCTGAGGCATGATGGTCAGGGGTCCAAGGCCAACCCATGATCCACAGCTTAAGGCCAACCTGGGCTACATGAGACCCTCAAAATGACAAAAAATAAACCACCGTGGGGCATGGGCAAGGCAGCTTCCAGATGTCTCCCCAAATAAAGCCACGAAGTTTGATGGCAGGGGAGAAGAAAACAGAGCATTCAGGGGTAAAGCTGACTTTCCTTCTAGAAACGATCCAGGCCTGGGCAAGCCAGGGCCACCTGCCTGCCTGGGAGCGGCGCTGGGCCTGGCCGGAGCCGGGTGTCTGCGGCCGCCCCCGCGGTCCAGCCGCATTCCTGGCCGAGCTGGGAGGGGCCGCACACTCACAGGCCTGGCACGGGACTCGGGCTGCGTCCTTCCTGGCGGCCGTGGGGGCTGGGCAGGGCCCAGGGCGGGGGGAAGGGGGGTGGTGCTGGGAGGGCAGGAGGAACCGAGGGCTGGACCAGGAGCCAAGGGGCAGGCTGGGCCCTGGATCCGGGGACGGCGACACCGGAGGGCCACTCCAGGTTCTCCCCTGGGGCCGGAAGCGCCTGGAAGCTGCGGCCCGGGTGGAGCCGGAGAGGCGGGCGTGGAGAGCGCGCGGGCCCCGGGGCGGGAAGGGGCGGGCGGAGCTGGGCTTCCTGGAGCAGCAGAGGAAGCTGTGCCCATTTCTGGAAGGGTGTGAGGCGGACCAGCGCGGGAGGCGAGTGGACAGGGATGCAGGAAACTGGGGCCAAGCTGAGGGTCTTCCAGGCATCTGAACCCAGACCCCGGGGATTCCCGTCTCTAGACCACAGGACACTGCTGCCCCTGGCTGCGACCCTGGGCGCCCTGGCTGGGCTCCGCAGCGCCCTCTAGTGCCGTATCTGGGGATCTGCGATGCCTCGGAGACCAGCTTGGTGTGGGTCTCCCGCTTTGTTTTTTTTAGATGAATCCGGGTTAGCTTAGGCTAGCCACTAAATCACTACCCCACTGAACTCCTGATCCTCCTAAATGCTGGGATTACAGGAATGTGACACACTATTGTATTTAATTTTTATTTTTTGGTGTTTTGGGGACAGGGTCTCCCTATAGCCCCAGCTGGCCTGGAACTCACTACGTATGTAGACCAGGTTGGCCTTGAACTCACAGAGATCCCCCTCTGCCTCTGCCTCCTGAGTGCTGGGATTAAAAGTGTATGCCTTGGAGCTGGACAGATGGCCTAGTGGTTAGGAGCACTGACTGCTCTTGCAGAGGACCCGGGTTCAATCCCCAGCACCCAGATGGAGGCTAAGAACCGTCTTTAACTCCAGTTCCAGAGGAATCCGACACCCTCTTCTGACCTCCGCGGCATTGCATGACATGGGTGCAAAAACCTACATGCAGACAGTACATTCATACACATACAAAATAAAAAAAAAAAGTGTATGCCACTACACCCAACCCACCCACCTCCAGCTTGCTTTTGTTTGTTTGAGACAGGGTGTTGATATGTAGTTCAGACTGGCCTTGAACTCACAGCAATCCTCTTGACTCAGCCTCCTTGGTTAGATGTACATTTTCTGCAAAGTTGGGCATACAGTAAGTGTTTATAATTGCTAAATGTGTAAAGAAGGAGCCAAGCCTTTAATCGCAGCACTCGAGAGGCAGAGGCAGGTGGATCTCTCTGAGTTCAAGGCCAGCCTGGTCTACATAGAGAGCTCCAGGACAGCTGGGGCTGCAAGAGAGAGAAAAATATGGCTAGGACAGTGTGTCAGTGAAGAGAAGTAGGTAAGAAGGTGGTGGGGTCCCTCGAATGTCTGTGGAGGGAAACTGGCGCGGGGGCGAGGCGGGATGAATACACAAAGACTCTGTGAAAAGAAGTCCTAGCGCCAGGGCCAGAGCTGAGCTTGGAATGCTGTGGGCCCTGGAATCTGCTGGCTGAGGGGGCGTGGCCTTCTGGAGTAGAACCCGAGGTGTCAGCAGTGTACCAAAGTCTGCTGGACCATCCAGAGATCAGATGTGGGGAGAGAGGGACAGGACATCAGCTACAAGCCCATCGTCACCTCGAGGTTACCAGAAGGATGGAACCCGGGCTGGTCCGGCACACACCTTGTTTTGGTCCATAGCGCAGGCCCTTCCTGTAGGCTCTTGCATTCATCTGCCAGGAGACTGTCAGAGCAGAAGAGGAAATGCACGGTGCCTCTGACATGACTGAAAGAGAGCCATGTGCAATGCACAGCCTGGACAACTGTGTCTAAGAGGCACTGGGGACAGGGAACATTGATAGCCAGTCATGGGAAAACGTGAAAAAAGATAAAATGATGCTCAAAGATGCTTTTGAAACAGTGAACCTTAAAACAGGTGTTGAGCGGCTGGAGAGGTGGCTCGGTGGTTAAAGAGCACTGGCTGCTCTTGCAGAGGAACCAGGTTCAGTTCCCAGCACCTACATGGCAGCTAACAACCATCTACCTGTAATTCCAGTTCCAGGGGATCTCACACTGTCTGACCTCTTTGGGCACCAGGAGCACACATGCTACACTTACATACATGCAGGCCAAACACTATACATATAAAAATAGCCGGGCATGGTGGCACATTCCTTTAATCCTAGCACTTGGGAGGCAGAGGCAGGCGGATCTTTGTGAGTTCAAGGCCAGCCTGGTCTACAATGTGAATTCCAGGACAGCTGGGGCTACAGGGAGACACCGTCTTCGAAAAGACCAAAAAAAAATAAATAAAAATAAATTAAAAAATAAAAAATAAAAGTAATAAATAAGATGCTGGACATGGTGGTAAACCCTTTTTTTTTTTTGGTCTTTTTGAGACACAGTCTCCCTTTAGTCCCAGCTGGCCTGGAGCTCACTCTGCACCAGGCTGGCCTTGAACTCACAGAGATCTGCCTGCCTCTGCCTCCCAAGTGCTGGGATTAAAGGCATGAACTGCCACGCCCAGCTGTCAAACACTTTTAATCCCAGTACTTGAGAGGTCAGCAGCCTGGTCTACATGGTAAATTCCAGGCTTCTAGGGCTATAGGGAGACCCTGTCTCAAAAAGACCAAAAAATAAAATAAAAATTTTCATAACAATTTATTTTTGGTCTTTTTGAGACAGGGTCTCCCTGTAGCCCCAACTGGCCTGGAACTCACTATATAGACCAGGCTGGCCTTGAACTCACAGAGATCTGCCTACCTCTGCCTTCCAAGTAGATTACAAATTTTTTTTTTCCTGTAGCTGGTGGTTAAAAGGGCTGTCCGTGATGGGCAGGCAACCCCAGTTATGTACGAGCAACATGCTATAGCGCTGTAGCTTAATCCAAAAATATTTTTTAAATCCAGGTGTTGAAAGCTTGGTCAGTTGGATTTGTTTGTGGTGTTGGGAACTAAGATAGGGCTTCCTGCAGGTCAGAGAAGGACTTTACCACTGAACTATACACCCAGCCTCTTTGGAAGGAGAGGCTCTCACTATGTAGGCCTGACTGGACTCGAACTTGCTATGTTCATAAACCATGTTGGCCTCAAACTCACAAAGATCTCCCTGCCTCTGTCTCCTGAGTGCTGAGATTAAAGATAGGCACCACCATATCCAGTCCCACACCTTGGCATCTTTTTACATTTTAGTTTGACATGTAGTCTCTGTATAACTCAGGCATGCCTCCAAGTCTTGGTTCTCCTGTCTCTGTCTCCTAACTAGCCGGGACTACAAGCTTATATCAGACCTGGCTCCTACCTGGTTTTAATCCTCAAGTTTGTCCGGCGGGGGCTGTGTGACTCTAGGTGAGGTACTTAACTTCTCTGAGCTTTCCAGTGCTCATCTGTTAACTGGGAACATTAATAATATCCACCCCTGAGGGTTTCTGTTCTAGGAAGGAAACAGCATTTGTGATGGGCTTTACATTCGCAGGGGTTGCTTAGGCAGCTGGGTTTGGCTAGGACAAGAAGGGAAGCAGGAAATTTAGTGAGGAGAGGAGGGAGGGAGGGAGGGCAAGCAGGGGCCAAGGCACACAGGGCTTTCGTGGGAAAGCTTACTGTAAAAACACTAGGGAACAAGACTATACTTTCAGAGATCTTTTCTTCTTCCTTTTTTTTTTAATTTTATTTATTTCTGTATGTGTATGAATGTACTGTCTGCATGCAGGTTTGTGCACCCGTGTCGTGCAATGCCGCGGAGGTCAGAAGAGGGTGTCGGATTCCCCTGGAACTGGAGTTCTCCTGAAATTGGAGTTTCAGACGGTTCTCAGCCGCCATGTGGGTGCTGGGGATCGAACCCGGGTCCTCTGTAAGAGCGGTCGGCGCTCTTAACGGCTAGGCCATCTCTCCAGCCCCCAGAGATCTTTTCTATAGTATGTTACTAGAGAGGTTTCTCTGACCGTGTAGAGTACCAGAAACCACGAGGAGGAGACGTAGTATTCTGTCCTGAGTGTGGAGCCGGCTCTCGATGTTGCTTTACTGCAACCGCCACTTTCCATTGATGATCGTTCTTCTCTCTTTCGGGAGAGCAGAGGGAGAGAGTGCAGTCTGAGTGGTGGGAAAAAAAACCAAAAACAAAACAAAACACACAAAAACCCTAAGGAATCAATAGGGAAAGGGATCTTGCCCGAAGCAGGGGACGGGACCCACTGGGCAAGCTGTGGAGTACACCTGATGACAAAGAAGGGGCCTCTGAGAAGGCTCAGGACTCCATCCAGGAGTCCACCCAGGTGAGTGAGGACCGAAGTAGATCTGGGGTTAATACTGAGACCAAGGTGGGACACTATGTAGGGACACCCAGGAAAAGCCTTTGAGATTGCTAGGCCCCTGAGACTGGACTCCTCAGAGAGTTAGTGGGGAGCCGGAAAGAGCCTGAAGGGTGTGACTAGGGAGCCATGTTGGGTGTGGCAGACATCAGTGTCCTGGAGCCATGTTGGGTGTGGCTGGGCAGGCCCAAGTCCTGCACGGCTCAAGTTGGGGCAGATCTGGTCTCAGGAGGGCCACTTCCACCTCCCTCTTCTCTCCCACCCCCGCAGGATGTCCTGTGTTTACAAAGGTGGCCTGGGCTACTGCCACCCCCATAAACTCAGTTTTCCATGGCTACACACCCTTGAGTGAGGGAAAACAAAACAGAGGTTGGGGGGCGGCAACACAGAGAGATAGGAAGACAGGATCTAGATGTACAATAAGAACAGAAAGATAGAGTCAGAGACTGAGGGAAACCCTATTTGTCATTCACGGCAAACCAGGGAAGGGATGAAGGCCTTGTTTATAAAGGATGCTTAGTTAAGCCAGGCATGGTGGGACAAGCCTGTATTCCCAATACTGGGAAGGCTAAGATTAGAGGATCACAAATTCAAAGACCACAAAACCTTCACTTAAGAAAAGAGATGGCAGTCGGTCGTGGTGGCGCAAGCCTTTAATCCCAGCACTCAGGAGGCAGAGGCCAGGCGGATCTCTGTGAGTTCAAGGCCAATCTGGTCTACAGAGCGAGCTCCAGGCCAGCTGGGACTAAAGGGAGACCCTGTATCAAAAATACCAAAAAAAAAAAAAAAAAAAAAAAATAAAAAGACGGGCTTCGTGGTTAGAGCACTGGATGCTCTTGCAAGAGGACTAGGTTGAATCCCAGCACCCCACATGGTGGCTAACAAACTTCAGTTCCAGGGGATCCAAGGCTCTCCTCTGCCCTTGGAGGGCATTAACATGACACAGGTGCACTTACATGCATGCAGGCATAACACTCATACATAGTAAATAAATAAAATAATTAAGAAAAACTTTATTTTTGTCTTTTTTTGAGATAGGGTCTCCCCCCTTTTTTGTTTTTTTTTTTTGGTCTTTTGAGACAGGGTCTTCCTGTAGCTCTCTGGGCTGTCCTGGAACTCACTCTGCTAAGACAGGCTGCCTTGAACTCTCAGAGATCCGCCTGCCTCCCAAGTGCTTAGGATTAAAAGCGTGCGGTGCCACCTACGGCCCCTGCTCAAAAAATCCTTATTTTTTTGGTCCTTTTTTTGAAAAAGGGGGTCTTCCCTGTAGCCCCAACTGTCCTTAGAACTCACTATATTAGACCAGGCTGTCCTTTAAAAACTCACAAAGATCCACAATGCCTCTGCCTCCTGAGCGGTGATTAAGCGCATGCACCACCAAACACTCGGGTCAGAAAAAATAATTTTTTAGCCGGGGTGGTTGGTGCAGCGCATACGCCTTTAATTCTACCACTTTGGGAGGCAGAGGCAGGCGGATCTTTGTGAGTTTCAAGGCCAGCCTGGGGTCTTACAGAGTGAGTTCCAGGACAGCGGGGCTACAGGAGACCCTGTCTCAAAAAGACAAAAAAAAAAAAAAAAAAAAAGAAAAATATTTTTTTTTAAAAAAGAACAGAACAAAAACAAACAAACAAAAAAAGGAAACGAGAGAGAGAGAGAGAGAGAGAGAGAGAGAGAGAGAGAGAGAAACAAAGCCGGACGTGGTCATGCACGCCTTTAATCCTAGCAATTGGGAGGCAGAGGCAGGCAGATCTCTGTGAGTTCAAGGCCAGCTTGGTCTACATAAGGAATTCCAGGTTAGAGCTACAAGGATACCCTGTCTCAAAAAAACAAAAACAAAACAAGTAGCAGGGTCTCATGTAGTCCAGGCTGCCCTGGAAGTCTCTCTAATCGTTGAGGGTGATCGTGAACATCAGATCTTCCTGCCTCTACCTCCCAAGTGCTCAGACTATAGGGATGTGCCGCCACATCTGCAATTGTAAAATGTTTCTTTTTTTTTTTTAATTTTTTTTTTATTATTTATCTTTATATGTGTATGAATGTACTGTCTGCATGCAGGTCTGTGCACCCGTGTCGTGCAATGCCGCGGAGGTCAGAAGAGGGTCTCGGATTCCCCTGGAACTGGAGTTCTCCTGGAATTGGAGTTACAGACGGTTCTTAGCTGCCCTGTGGGTGCTGGGGATCGAACCCGGGTCCTCTGCAAGAGGTCGGTGCTCTTAACTGCTAGGCTATCTCTCCAGTCCCGTAAAATGTTTCTTAAGTGAATAAGTGAACAAACGGACATTTGGGTGGGTCTAGGAATGAGTGACGAGAAAGGGAGGACAATTACATGAGGGTCTTTGGCTCACTGGCAGCTCCCCCATCCCAGAGGATGGTGCTGCCTGAGTTCTGGCCACACCCATTGTTTGGCGCATGCCAGGCCTGGAAGGCATTTTCCGGAGCTCAGCACATTCTCGCCTTCCCTGGTAGCTCAGAGTGGGCTGGGGGGCATGTCACAGAGGAAGGGCACGGCCCCAGTGTGTGGGGATCCTGCCACCCTGTTCCTGATCCTGATCCCCTCAGTGAAGGCCCAGAGCCCTCCATGTGGGATGGGGGAAGTGTCCATAGAGGGGCCATGCAAGCGGGTGTGTGGGGCCAGGGTGCAGCCAGAGAGCCAGGCTGGACAATGGAGCTGAAACTGCTGACTCAAGCTTTGGGGGTAATCCCCCAGCCTTAGCCTGGCCCCAGCTCTAGGCCTGGGCTCAGAGAGCATCCAAGGCAGCAGCCTTGTGGATGTCAGAGGCATGTGGGGGTATCTGTGTTTCTTCTGCCGTCCCCCTGGGTCTGGTGAGTCAGGGTAGGCTGGGGGGCTGGGCCAGGGACCTTGATTTGGGAGTTGGGCAGAACTGGGTTTAAATCAAGGATGCCGACAATTACTCGATGTGTGATCTTGCCTGAGTTACTCTCCCTCTCTGAGTCTCCTTATCTGTGAGGTGAGAGTCAGAGGAGGTTGGAGGTCAGGCCTACCACCTGCGGGTTAGGTAGTGACAAATTGAATAAAATTAGTCCACTCTGAGTTAGAAGCAGAGCATCAGGACCCAGCATATAACTTGGGATACATCAGGCATCTCCCTAGACAGCAATTTCACCCAACAAACATGTGGGGCTTTGTTATGCCAGTCTTTTTTTGGGGGGGGTCTTTTCGAGACAGGGTCTCCCTGTAGCCCCAGCTGGCCTGGAACTCACTCTGTAGACCAGGCTGACTTTGAACTCACAGAGATCCGCCTGCCTCTGCCTCCCAAGTGCTAGGATTAAAGACATGCGCCACCATGCCCTTTTCTTTTCTGTTTTTTTTTTTTTTTTTGGTCTTTTTGAGACAGGGTCTCCCTGTAGCCCAGCTAAAAAAATGGTATCCTAGGCCAGGCGTGGTGGCACACGCCTTTAATCCTAGCACTTGGGAGGCAGAGGCAGGCGGATCTTTGTGAGTTCAAGGCCAGCTTGGTCTACAGAGTGAGTTCCAGGCCAGCTGGGGCTACAGGGATACAGGGAGAGCCTGTCTCAAAAAGACAAAAAAAAAAAGAATTAAAAGGTATCCTCACTCTGGTCCAGGGGACATTTTCTTATTTATTTATTTACTTATTAAATTTTATTTATTATTTATTTTTTATGTGTATGAATGTACTGTCTGCATATAGGTCTGTGCACCCGTGTCGTGCAATGCCACAGAGGTCAGAAGGGGGTGTCGGATTCCCCTGGAACTGGAGTTAAAGACAGTTCTCAGCAGCCCTGTGGGTGCTGGGGATCGAAACCGGGTCCTCTGCAAGAGCAGTCAGTGCTCTTAACCGCTAGGCCATCTCTCCAGCCCGTTTTCTAAATTCTTATTACATTTATGTATTTATTTGTGTGTATGTGTGGGGGTCCCCCATGGCCTGCACATGAGGGGGAGCCAGGGAAGGAGTTGTGAGAGTCTGTTCTGTCCTTTCACCACGTGGGAATCAAACTCAGGTCCTCAGGTCTGGCAGCAAACATCTACCTGCCGAGCCATCTTACCTGCCCTTTGATTGTCTTTTTTTTTTTTTTTTTTTTCCCACAAAACACATACACACAATAATAAAATAAAAAAAAAATTAAACTGGTAGGAGGAAAGAATTACTTTAAAAAAAAAAACAAACAACAAGCCAAGCGGGCATGGTGGACATGCCTTTAATCCTAGCACTCGGGAGGCAGAGAACAGGCGATCTTTGTGAGTTCAAGGCCAGCCTGGTCTATCAGAGTGAGTTCCAGGACAGCTGGGTAACTGGGAGACCCTGTCCTCCGAAAGACCNCTTGAACTCACAAAGATCCGCCTGTCTCTGCCTCCCGAGTGCTAGGATTAAAGGCATGTGCCACCATGCCCGGCTTGGCTTGTTGTTTGTTTTTTTTTTTTAAAGTAATTCTTCCCTCCTACCAGTTTAATTTTTTTTTTATTTTATTATTGTGTGTAATGTGTATTTGTGGTCACTCAAATGCCACAGCATACCACAGCACACCACAGCACACATGTGGCGGTCTGAGGACAAGGTTGCAGAATTGGTTCTGTCTTTTTTTTTTTTTTTTTTACTTATTTTTGGTGTTTTTGAGACAGGGTCTCCCTGCAGCCCCAGCTGGCCTGGAACTCACTCTGTAGACCAGGCTGGCCTTGAACTCCCAGAGATCTACCTGCCTCTACCTTCCGGGTGCCGGGATCAAAGGCATGTGCCACCACACCCAGCCCAAAGACGGCTCTTAGCCGCTATATGGGTGCTGGGAGTCGAACCTGGGTCCTCTGTAAGAACAGTCGGTGCTCCCAACAGCTGAGCCATCTCTCCAGGCCTGGTTCTGCCTTTCTACCTTTATGTAGGTATCAGGAATTAAACTCAGGTTGTGAGGCTTTCACACCAAGCACCTTAACCTACTGAGCCATCTCGCTGGCCGCCAGAATAGTGGTTTTGTTTTATTTTTATTTATTTTTTTAAATTTTATTTATTTCTGTATGTGTATGAATGTACTGTCTGCATGTAGGTTTGTGCACCCGTGTCATACAATGCCGCGGAGGTCAGAAGAGGGTCTCGGATTCCCCTGGAACTGGAGTTCTGGAATTGGAGTTACCGACGGTTCTTAGCCGCCATGTGGGTGCTGGGGATTGAATCCGGGTCCTCTGCAAGAGCAGTCGGTGCTCTTAACCACTAGGCTATCTCTCCAAACAGAGTCCCACTATGTAGCCCTGGCTGGCCTGGAACTTGCAATGTACATCAGGCTGGCCTTAAACTCACAGATACCCACCTGCCTCTGCCTCCTGAGTGTTGGGATTAAAGGCACGTGTCACCAAGCCCAGGCTCTTTTTGTTTTGTTTGAGACGGGGTCTTACTCCATAGCTCAGATTGGCTTTGAACTCACCAAAATCCTCCTGCCTCAGCACCCTAAGTGCTAGGATCCCAGTTCATTACTGTTTAGGTTGCCCTTAGCCATTTTGATTGTTATTTGTTTTGTTTTATTTATTATCGAGACAGGATCTAATTTAACCCAGGTTGGCTTTGAACTCAAATGTACTATATGGCTGAAAATGACCTTGAACTATATGGCTGAGGATGACCTTGAACTCCTGATCCTCTGCTTCTACCCTACAAGTACTATGATTACAGATGTGCACCACTGTACCAGGTTTATGGAACCCAGGCCTTCATGCATGCTAGTCAAATACAGTACTGATTTTTACACCCCCAGCTCCACCTTTACCTTTATTTTATGTATTTATGTATTTATGTATTTATGTACTTATGTATTTATGTATTTATTTATTTATTTATTTATTTATTTATTTATTTATTTATTTATTTAAGACAGGGTCTCCCTATAGCCCCAGCTGACCTGGAACTCACTCTGTAGACCAGAGTGGCCTTGAACTCATAGAGATCTGTTGGCCCTTGCCTCCTGAGTGCTAGGATCAAAGGTCTGTGCCACCATGCCTGGCTTAAAGATAGTTTTTGGCTATCACGTGGGTGCTGGGAATCGAACCCAAGTCCTCTGCAAGAGCAGTCAGCACTCTTAACCACTGAGCCATCTCTCCAGCCCTGCCTTTAAATTTTTAAATTACGCTTATATGCTTGTGTAGAGCTCAGTAAAAATTGCAGGAGTTGGTCCACCATGTGGGTCCTAGGGACAGAGCTCACGTTGTCAGGCTGGATGGCAAGCACTGGGCTATCTCACTGACCTCCACCTTAGCCTCGTAAAACCTCATCGGACTCTATAAGAACCTGAGATGTAAGCATTCTTTCAGTCCTTGCTTTAGAGAAGAAACTAAGGTTCGGAGATATCCTGTGGCTTGCCCAAGCTTACACAGCTTTGAGTAACTTGAGCTGGGATTTGAACCCACATTGTCAGGAACCCAGGAGTAGGAGGGAGCCCCAAGAACTATGGGCACAGTTCCAGAAGATGGTGTGGGCGGGGTGCTGAGTCTCCAAGTAGGGGTGGTATTTGAATTCTTGAAGCAGGGCTGGGGTGGAGGTCTGGGCTCTGGCAAGGGAGAGGCTGGTGTCCCCAGGTCCCCACCCCCTTGCAGATGGATGTAGCTCACAGAAGGGGATGTTTGTTTCCCCACCACCCACCCTTTGGTGACATCACATCGAGACAGCCAATGACCAAGGTTCCCCCTCCTCTCCCTCCCTATCCCTTTTCCCTCCCAGCCCAAGGCTGGGACTAAGCAAACAGACTGGGAGCTCTGGAGGTGTCTGGAGGCTCAACGGTAAGGAATATTCAACTGACCAGTCACCTGTGGACTAGGCTGAGTAATGGTAGGAGCAGAACCCAGGGTTCTGGGAGGGTGAAGAATGGGGAATGGTATAGGACTTAAAGTCATTTGGTCCCAGGCTCTGGGTTCCAATTCTCTATCTATCACCCCCTCTCCCGAGTTTTGAGACAGGATCTCTTCTAATCCAGACAGACCTCAATTTTTTATTATTTATTTATTTATTTTGGTCTTTTTGAGACAGGGTCTCCCTGTAGCTTTGGCTGTCCTGAAACTTGCTCTGTAGACCAGGCTGGCCTTGAACTCACAGAGATCCACCTGCCTCTGCCTCCCAAGTGCTAGGATTAAAGGTATGCACTACCATGCCTGGCTTTGACCTCAGATTTATGCAGCCAAATTTGACCTTGAACTCCTGATCTCCTGCCTTCACCTCCCAAGTTCTGGGAGGAATAGGCATGAACCATCTGGGTTTATGTGGTGCCAGAGATCGAATCCAGGACCCTGCCTAACCTTCCTTCAGTTTTCTGAGAGAGGAGTTCAGGGTCTTTCTATACAGCCCAGGCTGGCCTTGAACTCCTTGAAATTCTCCTGCCTCAGTCTCATGAGTTCTGGGATCGCAGATGAACTGTGCAGGAAGGACCCTTCAGTCTTTGTCTCTATTTTCCCAACTGTAAGATGGGCAGATGGAGGCTCCGTTGCAGGACTGGTGGTGAATTGTTGGAACAGACTTCCTGGGCTTGTACAGTCAATGCTAAACAGGTGGTGCCGATCCTGTTGGGGGGAGGCTAGACTCAAGACGTCTAATGGGGGCCTCACCCATGGTTCTCCCTTGGTTGGGAAGAATGTGGGGCCAAGATGGTATGAAGGCTGGCTGGATACGGAAGCCTGTTTTGGCAGCACAATCCCATAAACTAGCACTTAGGAGGTAAAGACAGGAAGACCAGGAGTTTGAGGTCGTCCTCAGCTACACGGGGAGTTTGAGGCTATCTGGGGCTACAACAGACACTGTCTCAGACACCAGGGCTGGATCTGAGATTCTGAATGTACAGGGCCTTCCCTCTATACTCCCTGTTGCTGCCAGAGACTAGTTTATGGTAATTGCGCCCTTAATGTATACTAGGAATATCAAAGTACCTGCTGTTTCATAAGTCTTTTTAAAGCCACTGTGTGGGGGTTGGGGGCAGGGAGGATGGCAGGAATGTCTGTGTCTGTGTGTCTGTGTTAAACCCAGTGTAAAACAGGGTTTGACCTTGTAACGCAGGCTGGCTCTGAATTCACTGTATAGCCCAGCCTGGGTCCCGCTCCTTCTGCCTGCTGGGATTACCAGCCACCACCACCATGCCCACAAAGCTGCTTTGATTGGCTACATTTTACAGGTGAAGAAACCGAGGACCCAGAGGGGAAGAACCTTGTAAAGTCCTCAGTTCTGGAAATTTTTTTTTTTTGGTCTTTTTGAGACAGGGTCTCTCTGTAGCCCCCGCTATCCTGGAACTCACTCTGTAGACCAGGCTGGCCTTGAACTCACAAAGATTCGCCTGCCTCTGCCTCCCAAGTGCTAGGATTAAAGGCATGCACCACCATGCCCGGCCAGAGGTTCTTTTTATTTATTTTTTTTAATGTGTATGGGTGTACTGTCTGCATGTAGGTTGGTGCACTCGTGTCGTGAAATGCTGTAGAGGTCAGAAGAGGGCGTCGGATTCCCCTGGAACTGGAGTTAAAGACAGTTCTTAGCCACCATGTGGGTGCTGGGAATCGAACCCAGGTTCTCTGCAACAGCAGTCACTCTTAACCGCTAGGCCATCTCTCCAGCCCCGGGAAGTTCTTGAGCAGAGACTAATCAAAACAGCCACAGGCTACACACTGCCTTGGCACCCTAGTCCCTCTGCTCCACTCTATGGGCTCAGAACGTGTCCAGGGGCCAGGCCTGGCTTACATTACCGAGGGCACAGAAGCACACAGGTGAATAGTGAAGTCAGACTACAATCCAGATGAGGATATCTGCCTCCCTGGCACCAAGGGCATGGGCAGCATCTAAGATGGAAGAACGGATCTGGGCCACATGCCCCAGGGCTTTCATAACAGCTTCAAGGCCAGCCTGGGCAACTCAGTGAGATCTTGTCTCAAAATGAAAAGGAGAAAGAGGGGGCTGGAGAGATGGCCTAGCGGTTAAGAGCGCCGACCACTCTTACAGAGGACCCGGGTTCGATCCCCAGCACCCACATGGCGGCCGAAAACCATCTGAAACTCCAATTCCAGGAGAACTCCAGTTCCAGGGGAATCCGACACCCTCTTCTGACCTCCGCGGCATTGCATGACACGGGTGCACAAACCTGCATGCAGACAGTACATTCATACACATAAAAAATTAAAAGAAAATAAAATAAAAAACAACAAAGCAGGCACAACTGGCCACTGGCCTGCAGGGATGGCCTCAGGCTCTCGTGGCCCCTAGTTCCTGTATTGTGAGATTGCTTTACCATCAGGGCCTTTTCTTTCCCAGCATCCAAAACCTTTTTTTTTTTTTTTTTATGTATGCAGAGAGACAGGGCAGCAGCTACCAAGGCCACCAAGTGGCAGAGCTGGGATTGAGACTCAGGTGCATCTGCCTCGAAGCCTGTATTCCTTTTTTACCCTGTGTTGTGTTTGCTGTGCATCAGTTTCTCAGATACAATTCAGAGGTGATACCTACACAGGAGTTGGATAGCCCCAGGGGAGCCACACATGAAATAAAAGGAGATTTCTGGGTACACATGTGCACTGACACGCATGAACTGTTAAAAGAGCCAAGTGTTGGCTGGAAATGTAGATCAGTTGGTAAGGCCCCAAGTTTGATTCACAGCACTGCCTGAACCGGCAGCGGTGGTGCACCTGTAATCCCAGCACTTGGGAGATGGAGGCAGGAGGATCAGTAGTTCAAGGTCATCTACATAAAGAGCAGAGCCCAAACTGTGTTCTCTCCATCTGTATCTAACACCCCAGAGCCTTGATACTTAGATCGTGGGCATCACAAGCCTGAACCGCTTACTTTGTCCTCACCAGCATCCTGTCAGAAAGCGCCATGCAGGCTGAGGATGGAGGTTTAGTGCATCTATATACATGGGCATCATGGAAAATGACAGCCAGTGCTTGGGAAGATGTCTGTCAGGGCAGTGGAAAAGTAAGCTAAATAAGAGACCCAATTATGGAAGCCTTTCCCTGCCCACTGGAGTGCAGCTCTTTCTTTCTGAACCTGGATGAACAGGAGGCGCCATTATGGGAGTTGACATTTGTCACAACAGGACTGCAAAGTTCAACACAAGGAACCCAGGAACCAGAACAAAGGCTGGAGGTTTGAGCAAAAGGGCCAGTCGAGAGGATCTGGCCTTTAATCCTAGCACTTGCGAGGCAGAGGCAGGAAGATCTTTGTGAGTTCAAGGCCAGCCTGGTCTACAGAGTGAGTTGCAGGACAGCTGGGGCTACAGGTCTCGAAAGACNGAAAAAAAAAAAAAAAAAGGTTTTGGATGCTGGGAAAGAAAAGGCCCTGATGGTAAAGCAATCTCACAATACAGGAACTAGGGGCCACGAGAGCCTGAGGCCATCCCTGCAGGCCAGTGGCCAGTTGTGCCTACTTTGTTGTTTTTTATTTTATTTTATTTTTTATTTTTTATGTGTATGAATGTACTATCTGCATGTAGGTCTGTGCACCCATGTCATGCAATGCCGTGGAGGTCAGAAGAGGGTGTTGGTTTCCCCTGGAACTGGAGTTAAAGACAGTTCTCAGCTGCCATGTGGGTGCTGGGGATCGAACCCAGGTCCTCTGCAAGAGCAGTCGGGGCTCTTAACCGCTGGGCCATCTCTCCAGCCCTGACTTTGTTTACTTTTTAGACATAGTCTTACTATGTAGCTCAGGCTGAGAACTTACTATACATAGACCAGCTGGCTTTAAACTCAAAGTCATCCTCCTGCCTCAGCCTCCTGAGGCTGGGCATTACAGGCCTAGCCCACCATGCCTAGTTGTTTTATTTTTTTTTCTGTTGTTTTTGCATTAAAAATCACACATACCTAATAGGTGTGTCCAATCTGCATTTAGTGGGAGACTTACATCCCAGAATAGTATAAATGCAGCCCAATACATCTACAAATAATGTCAACTCCCCAATGTCAAAGGTTGGAAAGGCCTCCAGCCCTGATGAACAGCATGCTCTTGAGGTCCCTAGTCTGCACTTAAGCTTGACCAGGCCTGGAATAAACTTCTCACCTGTGTGTCTGGGTCTGCTGCATCCCTGGAGACCTATCACCCAAGTCAGAGTCCTACCTCTGTCCTGGAGACCTGGAGTCTGCCTTTCAGCTTTTCTAACCTCTTGACTCCCTGTACCCTATGTTTCTTTGTGCCGGCAACAGTGTACTGTTGTCTAGCTGGTCCCCACTAGTCCTAACAGCCTGGAGGGCAAGCCAATCACTGGGGTTTTAGCAGTGTGTCTGGACAGGAGTCTGTGTTCTCAGCGAGGAGGAGAAAAGAGTGATCTGATTCATGGAAAAGTGAATAATGATAGCAACAGCGTCATTCACATTGCAGAACACATCCTTCGTGGTTGGCCCCTGAGCAGCTCTAGGGCCTACAATGTTCTTTGCTTACAGATACCTTAGTAGCTCCATCCTGGGGTCTGGATTGGCAGGTCTGGGCTGGCTGTGAATGTGTAGAGACCTTGAGATCTGTTCTTTCAATGGGCCAGGACTAACGCTGGTCCTCTGCTCTGTGTCAAGTACAGATCTCTGATGGGGTGTCGTGTTAGACGAAACAAGGTCCCCAAGCTCAAAGCTGGCAGGCAGTGAGTGACTAAGTGGAAGCAGCCGGGTGTTCTTGGGTAGTGACCAGAGAGACGGCTCAGGGACGGGGCAGCATCTGAGACACACAGCACCCACCGGCTCACAAACTCATGGGGTGCCGGCTTTGAGAGGCATGGCTGAGGGCCCTGGCACCAGAACACAGGCTTGGGGAAGGTGCAGTGTGGGGCTGTGAACATGACACCTCTCTCTAATGGTAGGAACTTCCTCTCCCAAGCCCAGGTGCTCAGCCCATACAGCATCCTCAGGGCGAAGCCTAGGGGACCCCAGGAACAAAAGTGACCAGCCCCCTTGTCACCTCCCCCCACACTGCAAGATGCAGTCTTAGCTGGGATGGTGCTGGATGTGTTCTAGCCCCACCCCCAGTGGTAGATGCCACTTCCCCCCACCCCAGGGAGTCTCTAGAGACGTCACTGTGTTAGGTAAGAAACTGTGCTGGAGCCTGGGACTGCTGCACTGATATGCCATCAGGCCAGTCACACCAGGCCGGTCTGCGTGAACACGTGGGCATTTATTTGCATTTGAGGCCCAGGGTTGGGGTGACTGAGAAATAATGAATGTGCTTATTGCACCTACCGGTGTTCGTACCTTAGTCAACTTCCTCAGTCAGCCTGTGTTCTCTCTGACTGACTCCAAGAACCCGAGTCTTCTTTTCTGACTGCTGAGTGTTTCTATCAGTGGTCTTTCTCTGGCTCCAGAGCTGTCTCACTTCATGTCTGTGTCTGTCAGGCTCAGTGTATTTGTGTCAGTATTGTGTTTGTTATTTCCCATAACTGTGTTCACATGTGTATTTTGTGTGCTTATATATGTATGTTTTTGCCAACCATTTGGGGACCAGGGGTTGGCCTGGGCATCTCTGAGTGTCTGTCTGAGCTGTGTTCCATCTTCTTTGTGACACCCACATCTGTGCCATAGAATGCCTGAACAGCTGTGGTTCATGAATTCTGGCTGGACTAATTCTTTCCTAGTTCCTCATTACACACGTGTGCCTAAGTCCCTGGGTATGGACATCTGCGTGCCTTTATGTCCAGGTCCCCACAGGCCATGTTTATAACTCCATTAAGCTAGTAAGGAATTTGCTCCTGGTTGTGTGACTAGAGGAGAAGGCCACTGTGTAGCAAGGTTGATTGATGGGACTAGGCTCTATCCCACCAGACCATACTCTGGTTTTAGTAGAGGTGTAGACTCTGTGACATTCGGGGGAGGGGGTGACAAGGTCTTTCCCATCCACATGGAACATTCACCGATGCAGAACATATGCTGGACTATAAAACACACGAACATGGTTAAAAGCACAGAAGCCATACAAGTGTTTTTATTGATTTCAATGGAATGAAATTAGAAATCAATGGCAAGATGCTCTGAAAGTCACACGTATTTGGAAATTAAACAACATGTCTAAATAAGCCAAGGGATCAGTGAGGAAACCACAAGAGAGATTAGAGAACAGTTTGAGGGGAAGGATAATAAAAACCTAACACGTCAAAATATGTGGGCTGTGGCTAGAGTCCCGAGAGGAATCACTGAGGCTATAAATAGACTTTGAAAAAGTTCAAAATCAATGATCTAAGTATCTCAAGAAGCCAGAGAAAGAATAGAAACCAATATTATAGGTGACTCACAAGTGATGCAGAATACCAATAATTTAGAGCTGATTTTCTGAGAACTAATAAGCTCCCAAAGATGGATAAGCCCATCGCTGAACAGCAACCACAAAAAAGGGGAAAACAAACATTTTCCAGTGTGGGGAAGTGAGCATGCGCATCGCTAGGACAGTGCAGTCTTTGTTGTTGTTTTGTTTCATTTTATTGTTTTAGGTTTTTCCTGCCCGCACCCCAGCCCAGGAGCTGGGCATGTCACTCAGGAAGGGCTCAGTGAGCTAAATATAGCCTGCCAGCTGTTCTGGGCACAGAGGAGGAAGGAGAGCACTCTCTAGCCCCTGCTCTGCACTGGCTTCCTGTGTCAGGTCCTGGGTGTGGCCTCCCTGCCTGGGCACTGAACAAGAAGAATGTGGCCTAGGGCATTTGCCACTGTGACAACCCGAGGCTCCCCAGTGATCCCTGTCAGTGTGCTGTTAGGTCAGGGTCCTTGTTAACTTTGTACACCTGGCTTCACTTGTTTTTATAAAGATTTCTTATTCTTGTCTGAGTATGCAGGTACACTTGTGGAGGTAAAAGGACAGGTTCTTGGGCTGGTTCTCTCCTACTGTGGGAGCTGGGACTTGAACCCAGGGCCTTCAGTTTTGTGAGGCACATTTTTTTTTTTTTTTTTGTCTTTTCAAGACAGAGTCTTCTTGTAGCCCCACTGGCCTGGAACTTGTGAGGTAGACCAGGCTGGCCTTGATCTCACAAAGCTCTGCCTACATTGGCCTCCGGAGTGCTGGGATTAAAATCATGTGCCCCTATGCCTGGCTCATGTTTTAGGATTCTTCCGGTAGGATTTCCAGTAGCTCAGGCTACTTTTTTTAGGGTATTTTTGAGACAGGGTCTCCCTATAGCCCCAGCTGGCCTGAAACTCACTCTGTAGACAAGGCTGGACTTGAATTTACAGAGATCCACCTGCCTCTGCCTCCGGAGTGCTGGGACTAAAGGTGTGCACCACCACTTCTGGCTTAAAGATGGGTCTTAGCGGCCATGTAGGTGCTGGGAATTGAATCTGGGTCCTCTGCAAGAACAGTTGTGGCTCTTAACCACTGAACCATCTCTCCAGCCCCCAGGCTACCCTTTAACACACAATCCTGTCTCAGCTTTCTGAATGTTGGGATTAGGGTACCACCAAGCCCAGTAAATGATGTTCTGTCTCTAACCTTTACTTATCAACAAAATAGGGTCCCATAGGGCTGAATAGGCCAGGCCTGGAACTAATAAGGTCCCTCTGGAATTAGTTCAGTCTGGTCCTGTCATAGTAGTTTTGCAGCTGGAAGGGGGGGCTCCCTATTACAAGTTAAACAGAGTATGGGTCAAAGACACAAGTCTTTCCTCTACTGCATCCTAGCTGTGTGACCCTACACCGGTCACTTGCCCTCTCTGAGCCTTGATTTGCATCCCTGTAACAGCCAACACAGTCAGGGTGATTCTAGGTCTATAGTTGACAAACACAGGGCCTGGTTCCCAGGGATGGCAGCCCCAGAGAACTGATGCTGGGCACTAGAACCAGGCCTTTGTGCACACTAGGCAAGCACTCTACCAACTGAACTATATCCTCAGCCCTGTGGTGGTGGGCTATGAAGGGCCATTGTGTGGCAGCGGGTGGGTGGGCAGAGGCGGAATGTGATTGGCACAGCAGATGGGCCATTGTCTGAGGGAATGCGCCGCGTGCGCCTGACCTTTCTGTGCAAAGTAGTGGTTGGCGGGCTGGCATGCCAGGTGGAGGCCAAGTTCGGGGACAGTCTCCACCTCCACATCCCCACAAGGGCCTGGGAGGAGACTGGCTGCTCAATGCCTTCTTCTTGGACTGTCTGCCACACACAGGGCAGCTTCTTCTGGTCTCTGAGGGGACAGGTTTTCAGAGATGAGAACTGTGGTCTGGAATACGGGGATGAGTTGTATAAACCTGTAATCCCAGCACTCAGGAGGCCCAAACAGGAGGAACAGGAGTCCATGGTTATCCTTGGTTATGTAGCAAGTTTCAGACCAGCCTATGCTACCTGAGACTCTGTCTCTAAGAACGAAACAAGGGCTGGGTTTATAGCGCAGTTGATAGAGGGGTTGCCTTTCATGCAAGAAGCCCTGGGTTTGATGCCCCTGCAGGGAATAAACCAGACATGGTGAGAATACAGTCCAATACTATCAGGTCTGCTCTCTTTAAACAAGGGTCTTGCTGTGTAGCCCAGGCTGGCCTGGAACTCACTATATAGCACTTGGGGACAAAGCAGTGGAAGAATGGGCACAGGGAGGGTCATGCACTCAGGAAGCCACTGGGAACATGAGGTTATAATACTGTGTGTGTTATTCTTCCTAGAGCCCTGGACCCAGGAGGCTCCAGGAGGTGGAAGTGACCCTCAGGTGAGCACTGCCAGGAGCCACATGTCCTTTGCTGTCCTTCTGGGCTTGTCTGGAGCCTCACATCCCTTGGTCCCTCCCTGGTAGGCAGCAAGACCCCAGCGGAAGAGAGAGACCCCTGCCTTCAGCTGTGCGGCTCCTGGAGTCGGGCTTCTGTTAGGAGAGCAGACCTGTACTCAGGAAGCGGTGAGAGAGGACAGCCCGGGTGGAACCCTGTTCTCTGTCTGCTTAATATGGACCTGCCCCACCCCAAGCCCAAGTCCTTCCTTGCCTCAAGCTTCCATCCATCCTGCACCTACCCCCAGGCTCAGCGGCAGCTGCTCCATGAAGAACTGAAGTTAGTCTTGCAGAAGAAGCAGGAAAAGAAGGCACAGGAAGTGATTCCCTGCAGAGCCATGGAGGCCCGAAGCCGCAGTGCTGAGGTGGGTGTCCGCAGTGCTGAGGTGGGTGTCCGCGGTGCTGAGGTGGGTGTCTGCGGTGCTGAGGCGGGTGTCCCAGTGCTGAGGTGGGTGTCCGCGGTGCTGAGGTGGGTGTCCGCGGTGCTGAGGTGGGTGTCCCCAGTGCTGAGGTGGGTGTCCCCAGTGCTGAGGTGGGTGCCTGCGGTGCTGAGGCGAGTGTCCGCAGTGCTGAGGTGGGTGTCCGCGGTGCTGAGGCGGGTGTCCCCAGTGCTGAGGCGGGTGTCCCCAGTGCTGAGGTGGGTGTCCCCAGTGCTGAGGTGGGTGTCCCCAGAGCAGCGGCAAGGAGGTGTGTCCTGGCTTCTCTGCGCCTCCATCTCTCCATCTGATTCTTTTTGTTGTTTGTCTGTTTGTAAGACAGGGTCTCCCTCTAGTCGCAGCTAGCCTGGAACTTGATATGTAGACTAGGCTGGCCTCCGTTTCAAAGAGATCCTCCTGCCTCTGCCTCTTGAGTGCTGATGACCCTGAGTTTGATCTCCAGTAAACATAGTGGAAGGAGAGATCAGACTCCTGAAAGTTGTTCTCTGGCCTCTACATGCATGCTATGGCACATGCATACCTCCACACATACCACACACACACAATCACATAAATGAAAAAAATTTGTAATTTAAAACAAAGAAATCAGGGGGCTGGAGAGATGGTTCAGCAGTTAAGAGCACTGGCTGCTCTCCCAGAGGACCCAGGTTCAGTTCCCAGCACCCACATGGTGACTGATAACTATCCATAGTTCCAGTTCTAGGGAATTTGACTCCCTCTTCTGGCCTGTCTGGGCATTGCATGCTCAGATGTACTTCACACATACAGGTTAAATACACATACACATAAAATAAAAATAATAAAAAATGTAAAATTATTATTTTTTTATGTGTATGAATGTACTTTCTGCATGTAGGTTTGTGCACCCATGTTGTGCAATGCTGCGGAGGTCAGAAGAGGGTGTCGGATTCCCCTGGAACTGGAGTTAAAGATGGTTCTTAGCCGCCATGTGGGTTCTGGGGATTGAACCCAGGTCCTCTGCAAGAGCAGTCAGTGCTCTTAACTGCTAGGCCATCTCTCCAGCATATAAAATTATTTTTTTTAAAAAACATAAACATTTCATCAGAAGAAACTGGTATAACCAGGTGTGGTGGTGCACATTAGTGATATGAACATTCATGCTTATGCAGGAGGATAGCCCTGAGTTCAAGGCTAACCTTGGCTACAGAGCAAGGCCTTGTATCAAAACACCAGCTTCTGAAGAACAGGAAGAGGTATGATAGTATAGTGTCATTCTTGAGGACAAGGGATCCTTGGGTACAACCCATCCCTTTGAGCCTCCGTTTGCCCATCTCTGGGGACTTTGAGGATTCACCCTTGAGCCATCTACAGAGCCTGGCACCAAGAAAGCTCCTAAGTGGCTGCTGTTCCTGTCAGATCAGATGTTGGCAGTTTTAATCTGTTCTACTGGGTGCCAGGCAGGGGGAGGAGGGATCCACTTGTTTACTTTGGTCTTTTTTTTTTTTTTTTTTTTTTTGAGACAGGGTCTCCCCTTAGTCCCAGATGGCCTGAAACTCACTATGTAGACCAGGCTGGCCTTGAATTCACAAAGATCCACCTGCCTCTACCTCCCAAGTACTGGGATTAAAGGTGTGTGCCACCATGCCCAGCTTGGAATCCACTTGAAAGGAGCCTCATTAAGGTGGGAGGTGAGGGTGGGGGAGCAGACAATGGGGTTGGTAACCACAGAGTTCTGCAGTCACCTAAGGTCAAGGCCAGGCTATTTATTTATTTATTTATTTTAAATTTTTGAGACAAGGTCTCCCTGGCCTGGAACTATGTAGACCAGGCTAGCCTTGAACTCGCAGAGATCCACCTGCCTCTGCCTCCCGAGTGCTGGAATTAAAAGCATGCGGCACCACACCCAGCAAGGCCTAGCATTTTAATATGCCGTGTGGCATTAGGTTAGTTATTTCATCTCTCTGGGGGTTAGTGCCTTCCTCTAGGACTTCCCAAGGATGTGAGGAGGATGAACTAGGAGGCTGCCCCAGACGGCTCAGCCCAGGGCCTGCAAAACCAAAGAAACGTAGCAGGACGATGCTGTTCCCGGAAGCCAGCTCCAACTCTTCTTACAGCCTAGTCCACTGGTGCTTCTGCAGTAGGGTACCTGGCCCAGCCCTCCTTTCCCTCTCCAAGTCTTGATGTCTAATGTCCTACACTCCCCTCTGATTCCTGCTTTTCCAGGTCACAGTTCACAGCCAGAGACTCCTTCCACACTGCCCAGATAGGGCAAGGTGCTCCCCCAAGTGCACACAGCACATTGATATTCTAGACAGAAGTCGGTCTCTCGCTTCCTCTTCTGATATGGATGTGAAGTTTCTAGTGTGTTCTGGGGCGACTAAATACCAGAATACCAGGAATGCCAAGTCTGCTGTGGGTACCATTCATTTCCCACGCACAGGCCCCCTTCACTGGATTCCCTCTCCTGTGGGTGTTTGGTAGGACTTGGGGTTACATGGTCTCACATACATTGGAGCCCACGGCAGCGGGGGGGGGGGGGGTTCCTGATTCCCTAATCCTGCTTCTTCCTAAGAATCTCATCGTCAGTGTCCTTGTTTTGCAGTTATTTATCTATCAGGTAGAGTATATTCCGGGCTGGGAATTAAACCCAGAGCCTTGTGCATGCTAGGCCAGGGCTCTACCATTGGCTACATCCATCCCCAGCCTTGTTCTGCAGTTATTAAAGACCCTTGAATGTTTAGAACATGGCTATCGGACACGGGCATTTTGGTTTATGCTTTTTTTTTTTTTTTGACAGGGTCTCCCTTTAGTCCCAGCTGGCCTGGAGCTCGCTCTGTAGATCAGGCTGGCCTTGAACTCACAGAGATCTGCCTGCCTCTGCCTCCAGAATACTGGGATTAAAGACGTGCACCACCACACCTGGAGGTTTATGTTTTTAATCTCAGAACTTGGGTGGTTGAGGCAGGAGGATTACCTCGAGTTTAAGGTCAGCCTAAGCTTGAATGAAAGCCTGTCTCAAAAAGAAGGCTGAAGAGATGGCTCAGCAGTTAAGAGCACTGGCTGCTCTTGCTGAGGACCTGGGTTGGCCCAGCACCCACATGGCGCTAACAACCATCAGTATCTCCAGTTCAGGGTATCCAATGCCTCTTTTCTTTTTTTTTTCCTTTTCTTTTCTTTTCTTTCTCTCCCTCTATCCCTCTTTCCCTCCCTTCCTTCTGCTTGTTTGCTTGCTTGTCTTTTTGAGACAGGGTCTCCCTGTAGCCCCAGCTGGCCTGGAACTTGCTATGGAGATCAGGCTGGCCTTGTATTAAGAGTTTTGCCTGCCTCTGTCCCAGTACTGGGATTAAAGACATGCGCCACCACAAGCCGGGCGTGGTGGCGCATGCCTTTAATCCTAGCACTTGGGAGGCAGAGGCAGGTGGATCTTTGTGAGTTCAAGGCCAGCCTGGTCTACAGAGTGAGTTCCAGGACAGCTGGGGCTACAGGGAGACCCTGTCTCGAAAAGACAAAAAAAAAAAAAAAAAGACATGTGCCACCACACCCAGCTCCCAATGCCCTTTTCTAACCTCTGTCGGCATTGCAGGACACAGGTGCACTTACATACATGGAGGCAATACACTCATACACATAAAATAAAAATAATAAATAAAAAAACAGGGTTGGGGGTGACTGGTGTGGTGGTAATGCTTTTAATCCCAGCACTCAGAAGGCAGAGGCAGGCAAATCTCTTAGTACAAGGCCAGCCTGGTCTACATAGTGAGTTCCAGGTGGGCCAACCCTAGACAGTGAGACCCTGTCATTCATAAATAAATAAATAAATAAATAAATAAATAAATAAATAAAGCGAGAACTGGAGGTTTGGCTCAGTAGCTACAGCGCTTACCTAGTATGCATAAAGGTCTGCGTTCAGTCCCCAGAACAGCATACAGGTCATATCTGTAATCTCTCTCTTGAGGTGGACACAGGAAGATCATGAATTTATCTCACCTACATAGCCTGTTAAAGGCAAGCCTGGGCTACACGTGACCCTGTCTCTAAAAAGAAAAACAGAGAGAGGGAGAGAAAGAGAGAGAGAGAGAGATAGGCAGACCCTTAAACCTACCTCTGGGCACTCTTAGGCCCTCCAAATGATGCTGGCCCCACCCACACCTCCCCCTCTTGCAGCCCCGCCCCTGCACCCAGGCCCCAGGGCAGCGGGCGGGGGGCCGAGTCCCGCTGAGCGCAATGGCAAGCTCCGGGCGAGCTGCGGCCCTGGAGCGCCATGGCGACCCCTCGCCGCCCCCCGCAGGAACTGAGGCGAGCGGAGCTGGTGGAAATCATCGTGGAGACCGAGGCGCAGACCGGGGTCAGTGGCATCAACGTAGCCGGAGGCGGCAAAGAAGGCATCTTCGTCCGCGAGCTGCGCGAGGACTCGCCGGCCGCCAGGAGCCTCAGCCTGCAGGAAGGTGGGCGTGGCTCGGAGTCGGTGTGGGCGGGGCCGCTTGGGCTTAGCCTGGTGGGGTGGAGCCTCCCTGCGGAGGTGGGGTTGGAAGCGGCCTTGGGAACAGGCTGGACTGAAACTTAGTTGGAAAGTTATGGCTGTTTTTTTCCAGGAGGCGGTGCTAAGAGGCTGAGATGAGGCTTTCCTTGTTTTGGGTTTGTTTTGGATTTTTTTTTTCTTCCTGATAGTGGGGATTGAACCTAGGCCTCGTGCATGCCAGGCAAGCACTCTACCATTGAGTTACATCTCTCTCACTTTTGT
The DNA here is from genome assembly GCA_009823505.1 of Rhizomys pruinosus. NCBI lineage: Eukaryota > Metazoa > Chordata > Mammalia > Rodentia > Spalacidae > Rhizomys > Rhizomys pruinosus. Next base: position 900,473 of record VZQC01012905.1, read on the forward strand.
GGGGACTGAGGTGAAGGAGTTGAGATGGGGTCTCATGGGGCCCAGGCTGGTACTGAACTCACTGCACCTGAGGATGACCCTGAACGCCTGATCTCCTTGACGCTGTCTGCCAAGTGCTAGGCTTATAGGCATGCCTCTCACCAATGCCGTGCTTTCCAGCCCCCCTCTTTTTTTTTTTTTTTTCTGTTGCCTTTTTGAGATAGGGTCTCCCTGTAGCTAGCTCCAGATGGCCTGGAACTCACTATGTAGACCAGGCTGGCCATGAACTCACAGAGATGCTCCTGCTTCTGCCTCCAGAGTGCTGGGATTAAAGGCTTGTACCACCACGCCCAAGTCCAGTTCCTTTTAAAAATTTTGAGACAGGGTCTTTCTAAGTTGCCCAGACTGGCCTTGAACTGCCTTTGTAGCCCTGGCTGGCCTTGAACCTTTGACCCTTGAACCTCAGCTTCTCAGGTATCTGGGATGACAAGACTGCATTAACCTCCTTAGCTGACAATTGTGATTACTCAAGGCCAGTTCATCGTGTTGACCTCCCAGAGATCCCATGATCTTTCTGTCTCAGTAGTCTCATCTTTAAAATGGTAATAAGTAGCAATGACATCATGGGATTATTATGTAGAGTACATGAGCCAGGATTTGAAAACAGCACACAGCTAAGTGACACACATTAATCACTATGTAAGTGCTAGTTAGTGTGTTATTGGGACAAGAGAAAAGGGGTGGAGTTAACTTGGGGCAGAGAGGGAAGCTTAGTTTTTTAAGTGAAAGATGTTTTAGAAAACACAGATGAGCTGGGTGTGGTGGTGCACGCCTTTAATCCTAGCACTTGGGAGGCAGAGGCAGGCAGATCTTTGTGAGTTCAAGGCCAGCCTGGTCTACAGAGTGAGTTCCAGGACAGCTGGGGCTACAGGGAGACCCTGTCTTGAAAAGACCAAAAAAAAAAACATGAAAAAAAAAGAAAACACAGATGAACCTGATGTGATTTATTCATGCAGCAGTTAATATTTTAATTTACTATTTAGTTGTATATTTATTGTGACACACTGGGGATGGAACCCAGGGCTTTTAGGCATGGTAAGCAAGTGCTCTACCCCTGGGCCAGGCCTGCAAGCCCCTCATTGGGAAATTCTAAGCAGGTGCTCTACCACTAAGCCACACCCCCAGCCCCTCACTGGGAGATTCTACCATTGCGCCACACCCCCAGCCCCTCACTGGGAGATTCTACCATTGAGCCACACCCCAAGCCCCTCACTGGGAGATTCTACCATTGAGCCACACTCCCAGCCCCTCACTGGGGGGTTCTAGCAGGTGTTCTACCACTGAGCCACACTCCGGCCCCTCACTGGGGAATTCTAGGCAGGTGCTCTACCACTGACGTATATCCCTGCCCCACAACAACTATTTATTAAACATCTTATACCTGTAGCTTTTGCTGCAACAGTGAACAAAACAGACAAGGGCGCCATGTTCTTACAGTCTAGCGGGGAGAGACTTTTCTTCCAAGACAGGGTCTCGCATGCCTCAGGCTGGCCTTGAACTCTCTTCCCTAGTGCACGATGATCTTGATCCTCCTGCCCCTGCTTCCTATGTGCTGAAATTTCAGGTGTGTTCCACCATGAACTGGCTAGGAGAGACCTATTTAAACAACTTAGTAACAGGATAAGTAGGAAGGCACTATGTGCTACAGATGCAAGGAGGAAGGCTGATGTGTACACAGAGCGGGAAAGTGGGCAGGATGAAGGAGCAAGCTATGTGATCATCTGGAAGAGCATCCTGGGCCAAGGGAACAGCCACCGTAGAACACTCCACGGTGGGGTGTGTGCCTAACTGCTGAATGGGAAGCCAAGCATAGTAAGGAAGACTAAGACATTGGGCCAGGGAGGTCAGGAGAAGGGCGATTTTGGAGGGCTTTATAAGTCCTTGTAAGGACTTCGACAGTTTATTCTATGAAGTGAGCAGAGAGAAATTATCTCATCAAACTGCTGCACATATAGATGACTGACTGTAGGGGGCAGTATTGGGAGATCAACAGGGTGACCGCTTTATCTACTCAAAGAAGACAGGTGCTCAGGATTAAGATCGGGTTACTGGAAGTGAAGGATTCTGGATAGACAGGTGTGGGGTATGTGGAGAGAGAGAGAGAGACAGAGAGAGAGAGAGAGAGAGAGAGAGAGAGAGAGAGAGAGAGAGAGAGAGAGAGAGACCGTCATTTTTCTTCACTGTAACTGCAGCTCAGTTGTAGAGTGCTCCATCAAGTAACATTCATGTGGCCCCAGGTTCAATTTCCACTGCAGATAAAAATGAAATGTGTGTGTGTGTGTGTGTGTGTGTGTGTGTGTGTGTGTGTAACAGCATGCATGTAAGGGTCAGCCTCACTCTTAGAATTTTTAATTTTTTTGATCTAAGTATAGAATTGCCAGTCCTGTAACAGGGGTGGGTAGGTGCTTGTTTGGAGAAAGACCAAGTGTGCTGGATTTTTTTTTTAGGGGAGGCAGTTACTTTGTTTTGTTTGAGACAAAGTTTCCGAGTATAGCCCAAACTAGTTTGCAACTGGCTACTCTCCTGTCTCAGCCTCCTTAGAGTTAGGATAACAGGTGTGTATCACCAAACCTGGCAAGTTTGGATGTCTTTTTTTTTTAATCATTTTTATTTTATGTGTACAAGTTTATTGCCTGCATGAAGGCAACTGTACCCATGTTATGAAATGCCCACAGAGGTCAGAAGAGGGTATCCAATCTCCTGGAACTGGAGTTAACAATGGTTGTTAGCTGCCATGTGGGTGCTGAGAATTGAATCTGGGTCCTCTGCAAGAGCAGCCAGTGCTCTTAACCCCTTAGCTGTCTCTCCAGCCCCCAAGTTTGGATGCTTTAAATGAGAGTTGTTCCTTGCATATCCAGCCAGTGTAGAGACAGACCTTAGCTAGGCAAGCTACCCTTCATATCCCCAGATACTGGATTTGATGAGTCAGCCAACCAAAGACTGAAAATATTCCAAACCCCAATTCATACCCATAAAATAAAAATAAATATAATATAATTTATTTATTTATTTATTTATTTTTTGGTTTTTTTCAAGACAGGGTCTCCCTGTAGCCCCAGCTGTCCTGGAATTCGCTCTGTAGACCAGGCTGGCCTTGAACTCACAAAGATCCACCTGCCTCTGCCTCCCAAGTGCTAGGATTAAAGGCATGGGCCACCATGCCTGGATAATATAATATTTTTGAAAAAAGAATTGCCTTGCTGGGCGTGGTGGCCCACGCCTTTAATCCCAGCACTTGGGAGGCAGAGCCAGGTGGATCTCTGTGAGTTCGAGACCAGCCTGATCTACAGAGTGAGTTCCAGGCCAGCTGGGGCTACAGGGAGACCCTGTCTCAAAAAGACCAAAAACAGGGTGCCGGAGAGATGGCCTGGCGGTTAAGAGCACTGAAAGCTCTTGCAGAGGACCCGGGTTCGATCCCCAGCACTCACATGGCGGCTGAGGGCCATCTTTGATTCCAGTCCCAGGGGAATCCGATGCCCTCTTCTGACCTCCACAGCATTGCACGACACGGGTGCACAGACCTGCATGCAGACAGTACATTCATACACATAAAAAAAAATAATAAAGGACCCGGGTTCGATCCCCAGCACCCACATGGTGGCCGAGAACCGTCTGAAACTCCAATTCCAGGAGAACTCCAGTTCCAGGGGAATCCGACACCCTCTTCTGACATCCGCGGCATTGCACGACACGGGTGCACAAACTTGCATGCAGACAGTACATTGTTGATACACATACAGAAATAAATAAATGCCGGGCGTGGTGGCACACGCCTTTAATCCTAGCACTTGGGAGGCAGAGGCACGCGGATCTCTGTGAGTCTGAGGCCAGCCTGGTCTACAACCCGCGTTCGATCCCAGCACCCACACAAATAAAAAGTCAAGGTGGCTCTGTCAGAACAGCGTCGTGAAACTAAATCGACCAATCGTATCCATTGCATTGTTAAGCTCCAGCTGTCCAGGGATCTCGACACCCTCTTCTGAGACTACACACATCACTGAAGTGAATTACACGACTTAAAAAAATATAGCATTGCAGCGACACGGACAGTGGGCCAAAGGCATGAACAGCATGCAGGCAGACAGTACATTGTTGATGAAACACATACAAAATAAATAAATGCCGGACGGGCTGGTGGAAACACCGCTTTAACACCTAGCACTTGGACGGCAAGGCACGCGGATCTCTGTGAGTCTGAGGCCAGCGTGGTCTACAGAGTGGTTCCAGGACAGCTGGGCTATAGAGAGACTCTGTTGTTGTCCTCAAAAAGACANAAAAAAAAATAAAATAAAATAATAAAAAAAAAAAAGACAAAAAAAAAAGAAGAAAAAAGAATTGCTGAAGAGTGAGAGTAGTGTGCTTAGAGAAGTAAAGTTCAAGGTTTGGAGGATTTTGAGGGTTGAATCTTAAACAACAGTATGTCTTTTGTATGTCTGTGTCTGGTACTGGGAATTGAACCCAGGGCCTCCTCCCTGGGCAAACAAGGAACCCAGCTGAGCTAGGTCTCCAGTTCGGTGAGTGTATCTTTATGAGTTCAGGACGGTGGGGAAGGAATCATGCACAGATGACTATCAGCCTCAGCATACCTCAAGGCTGAGTGTAGTGGCAAATGCCTGTAACCCCAGCACTGGGAACTGGGGGGGGGTGTCTGGAGCTCAAGGTCATCCTTAGTTCCACAATAACCTGGCCTTACAGAAGACCCCTGCCTCAAAACAAAGGGCAGGTGGGAGCTCATGATGTTACTGATTTTGTTCTCCGGGATGGTAGAGTGGCTCTGTTGGCTCCATAGACAAGGGGAAGACCTAAAATCAAGGAGCCAGCCGCCCTGGGGTCTTTACTTCAGACCTTTGCGATTTCCTGTCTCGAACCTCAAGCCTAGGAAGGGGGCAGAACCAAGTGTGGGTGGAGCCAAAAGTTGCTCACTGAGGGCCTACGTCCACCTCACATGCAGGGGACCAGCTGCTGAGCGCCCGTGTGTTCTTTGAAAACTTCAAATATGAGGACGCCCTACGCCTGCTGCAATGTGCCGAGCCTTACAAGGTCTCCTTCTGCCTGAAGCGTACTGTGCCCACTGGGGACCTGGCGCTGCGGCCTGGGACGGTGGCTGGCTACGAGATCAAGGGCCCAAGGGCCAAGGTGGCCAAGCTGGTACGCGTGCTTAGCCCGGTCCCGGCCCTGGACTGCCCCAGCGACAGGGTCCCTGCGCCGTGAGCTCTATCCCTGCCACGTAGGGCCAGCCTGGTCTACATAGACCTTGTTCTCTGTCTTGTCACTAACCCTAAAACTAATCCTCTCCCCCTGTTCTCTGTCCCTAAACTCCTCCTGGGGTGGGGGGGGATACACCTACTGCTGTTGCCCACCCCCACTACAGACCCAGGTTCACTAGCAGCCCAGGGGTCCCAGAATGCCTGATTCTAGTCCCAGGGCTGCTCAGTTACTAAGTAACCCAAGGTGGTTGTTTTTTTCCCTCCATGGGCCTCAGTTTCCCCTTCTCTACCATGAGGATATTGGGGACACTCCTGAGTAAAAACCTAGAATTCTGGGGACCCTGTTCCTATACCCCTGTCCACTCACTGTGAGATTCCACATGACTGTCATTGCCTTCAGGAGTGAAATGACAGGAAGTAGGGATGGTGTTTGGGAGGGGGAGAGACAAAGTTCGTTCTACCGAATACATCCCCAACCTGGTGTAAGTACTAAGTGGGACTCGTTCTGTCCACTCCCGGCCTCCCACTGCCCCACAGTCTCCTGCCTCTCTCCTTTCTCCCTAGAACATCCAGAGTCTGTCCCCTGTGAAGAAGAAGAAGATGGTGTTTCCTGGGGCCCTGGGGGCCCCGGCTGATTTGGCACCTGTTGACGTCGAGTTCTCCCTTCCCAAGTTCTCCCGTCTGCGTCGAGGTCTCAAAGCCGAGGCTGCTAAGGGCCCTGTCCCAGCTGCCCCTGCCCGTCGGCGCCTGCAGCTGCCCCGGCTACGAGTCCGTGAAGTGGCCGAAGAGGCCCAGGTAGCCCGATTGGCTGCAGCAGCTCCTCCTCCAAGGAAGGCCGAAGCGGTTGCCGAGGCAGCCGCCACGGTAGCTCGGTTCACAGCCCCTCAGGTAGAACTGGTTGGGCCTCGACTGCCAAGTGCCGAGGTGGGTGTCCCTCAGGTCTCAGCTCCCAAGGGGATCCCATCAGCAGAGGTGGCCGGTGGCTTTGCCCTCCACCTGCCAAGTCTTGGGATAGGGGCCCCGGCTGCACCAGCTGCAGAGCCCCCAGCCATAGGGATCCAAGTTCCCCAAGTTGAACTCCCCAGCCTGCCCTCTCTACCTACTCTTCCCACACTTCCGTGCCTGGAGACCCAGGAAGGGGCTGTAGCAGTAAAAGTCCCCACACTGGATGTGGTAGCACCTGCTGTAGGTGTGGACTTGGCTTTGCCAGGCGCGGAGGTGGAGGCCCCAGGAGAGGTGCCCGAGGTGGCCCTGAAGATGCCCCGCCTCAGTTTTCCCCGATTTGGGGCTCGAGGGAAGGAAGTTTCTGAAGCTAAGGTGGGCAAAGGAAGTCCCGAGGTCAAGGCCAAGGGTCCCAGACTTAGAATGCCCACTTTTGGGCTTTCTCTCCTGGAGCCCCGGCCCTCCGGCCCCGAAGCTGTTGCAGAGAGCAAGCTGAAGTTACCCACTCTCAAGATGCCCTCCTTTGGCATTGGCGTGGCTGGGCCTGAGGTCAAGGTACCCAAAGGGCCTGAAGTGAAGCTCCCAAAGGTCCCTGATGTCAAAATCCCCAAGGTTCCTGAGGCAGCTCTTCCAGATGTTCAACTTCCAGAAGTGCAGCTGCCCAAACTCCCCGAGATGAAACTCCCAAAGATGCCGGAGATGGCTGTGCCCGACGTCCACCTCCCAGATGTACAGCTTCTGAAAGTTCCAGAAATGAAACTCCCAAAGATGCCCGAGATGGCTGTGCCCGACGTCCACCTCCCAGATGTACAGCTTCCGAAAGTTCCAGAAATGAAACTCCCAAAGATGCCCGAGATGGCTGTGCCTGACGTCCACCTCCCAGATGTACAGCTTCCGAAAGTTCCAGAAATGAAGCTCCCAAAGATGCCCGAGATGGCTGTGCCCGACGTACACCTCCCAGATGTACAGCTTCCAAAAGTTCCAGAAATGAAACTCCCTGAGATGAAACTCCCGAAGATGCCTGAGATGGCTGTGCCTGACGTGCGACTCCCAGAAGTACATTTGCCCAAAGTGTCAGAGATCAAAGTCCCTGAAATGAAACTTCCAGAGATAAAGCTCCCCAAAGTGCCCGAGATGGCTGTGCCCGACGTCCACCTTCCGGAAGTCCAGCTGCCCAAAGTTTCTGAGATTCGGCTGCCAGAAATGGAAGTACCACAGGTCCCAGAAGTGCATCTTCCCAAGGCACCAGAGATGAAGTTGTCCAAAGTTCCTGAGGCGCAGATAAAAACTGCCAAGGGGGAGCAGGCAGAGGGGACAGAATTTAGTTTCCAGTTGCCTAAGGTGACCATTCCCAAGTTGGGTAAGGTGGGCAAGCCCGGCGAAGCAGGTGTTGAGGTTCCTGGCAAACTCATGACCCTTCCCTGTCTGCAACCAGAGGTGGGCACTGAAGTGGCTCGAGTGGGTGTCCCCACCATCACTCTGCCGTCTGTGGAGCTAGACCTGCCTGGGGCTCTGGGCCTTGAGAGGCAGGCCCAAGCAGCCATCTCAGGCAAAGTGGTGAAGCCAGAGGGCTCCAAGGTGGTAGCTGATATTGGTGAGGTAGGGTTCCGGGTGCCCTCTGTGGAAATTGCCACTCCACAGCTACCCACAGTAGAAGTTGAGAAAGAGCAGCTAGAGATGACGGAGATGAAAGTCAAGCCCTCCTCCAAGTTCTCCCTGCCCAAATTTGGACTCTCAGGGCCCAAAGTGGCCAAGGCAGAGTCAGAGGGGCCTGGGAGAGCTAGCAAGCTGAAGATGGCCAAGTTTGCCATCTCACTCCCCAAAGCACGAGCAGGGATGGAGGCCGAAGCCAAGGGGGCTGGGGAGGCAGGCCTGGTGCCTGCCCTTGACCTGTCCATCCCACAGCTCAGCCTAGATGCCCATCTGCCCCCAGGCAAGGTGGAGGTGGCTGCGGCCAATGGCAAAATGAAAGGACCCAAATTTGGACTGCCCAAGATTGGGGTAAAAGGCCGGGAGCCTGAGACCGGAGCGCTAGTGTCAGGGGAGGCTGAGCTGGAGGGAAAGGGTTGGGGCTGGGATGGGAAGGTAAAGATTCCGAAGCTGAAGAGGCCATCTTTTGGGCTAGCCCGAGGAAAGGAAGTGGAAGTTCAGAGTGGGCGTGTGAGCCCTGTGGCGAAAATGGAGGCCATAGCTGGACAGCTTAAGATCCCTGAGGTGGAGTTGGTCACACCAGGAGCTCAGGAGGGTGAGGCCATCAGAGGCCTGGTCGCAGAGGGGCAGGAGGGGATGCTAAAGGTACCTGCACTGGGGATCTCTTTGCCCCAAGTGGAACTGGCCGGCTTTGGGGAAGCGGGCTCTGAGATTACAGCTCCTTCTCCAGACAGCACAGCAAGCTCCAGGGTCCAAGTGCCACACGTGACCCTGGAACTGCCCGGAACACGGGCGGGAGGTGGTGACCTCTTAGTGGGTGAGGGCATCGTCAGGATGCCTATAGTGTCAGTGCCACAGCTAGAGCTGGATGTAGGCCTGAGCCGAGAAGCACAGGCTGGTGAGGCTGCCAAGGGTGAGGGCGGATTGAACCTGAAGTTGCCCACACTAGGAGTGGGAGCCAAAGGAGAGGGCCCTGGGGCTGGGCACGCCTTCCACCTGTCCCTGCCCAGTGTGGAGCTCTCCTCTCCCGTGAGCAGCCATGCAGAATACCAGGTGGTGGAGGGTGGTGGGGATGCAGGACACAAGCTGAAGGTTCGGCTGCCCCGGTTCGGTCTAGCCAGGGCTAAGGAGGGAGTGGAGGATGGAGAGAAGACCAAGAGTCCAAAGCTCAGGCTGCCCCGAGTGGGCTTCAGCCAGAACGAGTCAGTTCCTGGAGAAAGCTCTCCAAGTCCCGAGGAGGAGGAGGAGGGCAGTGGGGAAGGGGCCTCGGGTCGCCGGGGCCGGGTCAGGGTCCGACTGCCCCGTGTAGGCCTGGCTGCCCCTTCTAAAATCTCTAAGGGTCAAGAGGGTGAAACCACCTCCAAGTCTCCAGTTGGGGAGAAATCGCCCAAATTCCGATTTCCCAGAGTGTCGCTAAGCCCAAAGGCCGAAAGTGGGAGTAGAGACCTGGAAGAGGTTGGATTCAGGGTCCGGCTGCCCAGTGTGGGGTTTTCAGAAACAGGGGCTCCAGGCCCTACCAGGATAGAGGGCACCCAAGCTGCTGCCATCTGAATTCCTGGGCAGGTGGGAGCTCCCTTCTTGTCTTCCCCTTCCCCCAGTTTGTGTGTGGCATAACTAGCACTAATCCTCAGAGGGCCGAAGGTGGATAACTGACTCTGGCAGGGGCCGGGGGGGGGGGGGGC
>VZQC01012905.1:910685-941105 GCA_009823505.1 Rhizomys pruinosus
TTTTTTTTTTTTTTTTGCCTTTTTGAGACAAGGTCTCCCTTTAGCCCTAGCTGGCCTGAAGCTCACTCCTTACACCAGGCTGGCCTTGAACCCACAGAGATCTGCCTGCCTCTGCCTCCCAAGTGCTCCACCATGCCTGGCTTAAAGACGTTCTTAGCCACCATGTGAGTGCCGGGAATTGAACTTGTGTCCTCTGCAAGAGCAGTCAGCACTTATAACCACTGAGCCATCTCTCCAGCCCCAAACAATAAATATTTTAACAAAGAAAGAAAAGGTACTTGGAAATACAGCCCTGTGCCCAGACATGGTGGTACATGCCTTTATTTTATTTTATTTATTTTTTATTATTTTATTTTTTTTTTATTTTATTGATTTTATTTATTTCTGTATGTGTATGAATGTACTGTCTGCATGCAAGTTTGTGCACCCGTGTCGTGCAAAGCCGCGGAAGTCAGAAGAGGGTATCGGATTCCCCTGGAACTGGAGTTCTCCTGGAACTGGAGTTTCAGACGGTTCTCGGCCGCCATGTGGGTGCTGGGGATCGAACCCGGGTCCTCTGTAAGAGCGGTCGGCGCTCTTAACCGCTAGGCCATCTCTCCAGCCCCCGGTACATGCCTTTAATCCTAGCACTTGGGAGGCAGAGGCAGGCAGATCTCTGTGAGTTAAAGACCAGCCTGGTCTACAGAGTAAGTTCCAGGACAGCTGGGGCTATAGGGAGACCCTGTCTCAAAAAAAAATTTATTGTTTATGTATATGAGTGCTTGACTGCACCTATGTGTGAACACCACATGCTGAGAACTGAACCCAGATCCCTTGTTGTTTTTTGTTTTTGTCTTTTCGAGACAGGGTCTCCCTGTAGTCCCAGCTGTCCTGTAACTCACTCTGTAGACCAGGCTGGTCTTGAACTCAGAGATCCACTTGATTCTGCCTCCCAAGTGCTGGGATTAAAGGCATGTGCCACCACACCCAGCAAGCTTGAATTTTTGATACTGCCTTCAGCCTCAAGAGTCCCTTGATTCCAGGCATATGCCACCGTACCTGGTGCAGGGGATTCACCTCAGGACTTACTGCATGTAAGACAAGTACTTTATCAACCAGACTTCTCTACAGCCCCCTGACTTTAAGACAGAGTCTCACTAAATTCCCCAACCTGACCTTGATCGATCTCCTTGTGCAGTGCAAATTAGCCTTCAGTGTTCGACCCTCCTGCCTCAGCCTCCTGAGAATAGCGAGGATTACAGGCCTGTTGACAGCAGGCCAGCCAGGCCAGCCAGGCCAAGCTCTACCTTCCAGGAGGTCCTGTCTGTCCGGTTTGACTGCCTCCTCTGCTTGTTGGGCTCCACCCAACAAGTCCCTTCCTGGTTTCCTCTTTGGGATCATAGCTTCTAGAACCTTGGTTCCAGATACTTGGCTGCCTCAGGACTAGGTTCCAGGGTCCAGAACACACGACGCTGCTGGTCCATTCCCTGCAAAAGATCTAGGGCTTCGGGCTGGAGAGATGGCCTAGTGGTTAAGGGCGCCAACTGCTCTTGCAGAGGACCTGGGTTCGATCCTCAGCACCCACATGGCGGCTGAGAACCGTCTTTAACTCCAGTTCCAGTGGAATCCGAAGCCTTCTTCTGACCTCCGAGGCATTGTACAACACAGGTGCACAGACCCGCATGCAGACAGTACAGTCATACACATAAAGAATAAAAAAAAAATAATAAATATCTAGGGCTTCACCCTCCTCGCAGCCCCACGTCTGTTCATGACATACATGCTTCGTCCAGCTCCACGTCTCCCGTTTCCACCCTGCCTGGCACTCTCTAGACACCTCTCCCATCAGCTGTAGAAAACAAGCATACTTGCTTCACTCGCTCCTGCATACCTCCACATGTAGGTCACTGCCCCTGTGTCCCCCTTGCCCTTGACAGGATTCATCTTCTGCTCCTGGTCGACTCCACACCAGCATCAGGGCTTCTTTTCACATCCTTGACCCTCAGCGCCAGCACAGTCCCCAGTGTCCCCCAAGCACTTCTTTGTCACCTTTGCTCTGTCTTCTTCTCCAGATGAATTTTCTTTCCTCTCCTTGCTGCCCTCTCTCTCCCTCTGCTGGGGGCAGTTTGGGGGTTGTAGCACTCTGGGCTCCTCCTGTTCTCTCTGGCTTCTACACTCCATCTCTTTCTTTCTTTTTTTTTTTGGTCTTTTCGAGACAGGGTCTCCCTGTAGTTCCAGCTGTCCTGGAACTCACTCTGTAGACCAGGCTGGCCTTGAACTCACAAAGATCCGCCTGCCTCTGCCTCCCAAGTGCTAGGATTAAAGGCGTGCGCTACCACGCCCGGCTTCTACACTCCATCTCAAAGGTGACAAAGCTCAGCTATTCCTGATGCCCATGATGGCTCCAGACACGGGAAGCGTATGTGTGGCAGCTTCCAGTTGGGCTGTACATGAACCCACTGAGGGTCAGAGCCTGTCCCTGGCCCCTAGCCGAGTGATTAAAATGTAAGTAGCTGGCCTCAAGCTTTCTACACAGTTGAGGGTGATCTTGAACTTTTGATCTTCCTGCCTCGGCCTCCTGAGTGCAGCAATTATAGGTGCCTGCCACCATGCCTGGAAATTTTAGGCATTTAACAAATTTCTCTGAGTCAGGCGTGTTGGCACATGTCTATAACCCCAGCTCTTGGGAGGTCAAGGCAGGGGGACCAGAAGCTTAATGCCAGCCTAGATGGCATAATGAATTCAAGACCAGCCTAGGCTACTGAGACCCTGTCTAAAAAAAAATAAAAATAAGCTGGTCATAGTGGCACATGCCTTTAATCCCAGCACTTGGGAGGCAGAGGCAATCAGAGGCCAGCCTGGTCATCATAGCAAGTTCCAGGCCAGCTGGGGCTGCACGGAGACTCCCGTGTCAAAAATAGAAAACAAGCCTGGTGTCAGTACATACCTTTAATCCCAGCACTGGGGAGGCAGAGGCAGGCACATCTCTGTGAGACTGAGGCCAGCTTGGTTTACACAGTGAATTCCAGGCTAGCTGGGACTATGGGGAGACCCTGTCTCAAAAAACAAAACAAAACAAAACAAAAAACCCAACAACAAAAACCATCCACTTCTCCATGCCTTACTTTTTCTCTTCTGGATATTTTATATTCAGTATGGATTACAATGTTAATTCCCTAATCTGACCTCAGCATCTTCTCCCACAAACTGTCACCTTCTCAGGGACCACTGTCAACCTTGTCTGAGATGGCTTCCTCCCTCCCCACTCTCAGTACTTCACCTTGCTCTCCTATCAAGTCCCCGCCCCCCACCCCCAACTACCTCCTTCATCTTTGACCAGCTTCTGCCACCTGGGCCCTCCTTTCTAGGGCCTGGGGCCATTTCTTGACTCCCACAGTTTTCCCTTCTTTCTAGGGAGCCTTCTGACACTCAGGCCTGACCATTTTGTCCCTTGCTCAAAGCCACTTCCATGGCTCCCTGGTGCCCAGTCCAAACGTTTTAGCCTTGCATTGAGGACCTCATCCAACCTGACAGTTGCTTTATCTACACGTGTCCTTTATGGGCTCCACAGGCTGGAGCATGTGATTTCTCCAAAACACACACACACACACACACACACCCCTAACCCCACAAAGGCCAGTCTTTTCTTGCTTCTATATGGCTGTAGATCTGTCCCCATTTCCAAACCCCAAGGTCCATGATTATTAGCAAGCATCCTTCTGGGTACACCCTGTCCAGCTTCTTCAGGGTTCCGCCAGTGGGTGGGGGAGGGGACCCAGCCTGGCACCGCACCCCCCCATTCCGGGCTGAGTCTCAGGTCTCCGACAACAGAACCAAGCCACTCAGCAACTCTGGAAGCCATTGAGAGGGGTCTGAGCCCCCTCATCCCAAGCCAAGAGGGCTTTGGGGGAGGGGTACAGCCCCTGGCAGACTCACTGTGTGGCCAAGGGAGTCAAGGGGTGCCAGGGAGGCAGGGGCTAACCTCATAGGGAGAGACATTAAGTGTGATTCTCTTGCCCCCACTAGGGGAACCGAGGAACCATAGAAGAGGTGGGAGGTCTCGACGGCAGGGCCTGTGGCTCAAAGGTCAAGGCAGGGTGGTGACTGGTAGTCAGGGCACCATGGCCACCATTCAGTCAGAGACTGACTGTTACGATATCATCTAGGTACTGGGCAAGGGCACTTTTGGGGAGGTGGCCAAAGGCTGGCGTCGGAGCACAGGGGAGATGGTGGCCATCAAGATCCTGAAAAACGATGCCTACAGAAGCCGAATCATCAAGAATGAGCTGAAGCTGTTGCGCTGTATGCGAGGTCTGGATCCTGACGAGGCCCACGTCATCCGCTTCCTCGAGTTCTTCCACGACGCCCTTAAGTTTTACCTGGTCTTCGAGCTGCTGGAGCAAAACCTCTTCGAGTTCCAGAAAGAAAACAACTTTGCACCCCTTCCTGTGCGCCACATCCGCACTGTCACACTGCAAGTGTTGAGAGCACTGGCCAGGCTCAAGGAGCTGGCCATCATCCACGCTGACCTCAAGCCTGAGAACATCATGCTGGTAGACCAGACCCGCTGCCCCTTCAGGGTGAAGGTGAGTGAGGATGCCCTGCCTGCCAGCAGCTGTGCCCAGACTTGGGACATTTTGCCAATGTATAGGTCTTCCTGGTCCGCCTTCCAGATTCCCACTCTCCTTCTCTTTCACCTCTAGTACTCTCCATGTCAATTCCTTTTCTGTTGTTTTTGAGACTGGATCTCATGAGGCTTAGGCTGGCCTTGAACTTGCTGAGTAGCTGAGGATGACTTGAACTCACGATCTCTTCTGTCTTCACCTCCCAAGTGCTAGGGAATTATAGGCATGTACCAACCACAACCAGTTCTTGTTTTTAGTGTTTTTGTAGACTGGGTCTCCTGTGGCCCAGCTGGTCTGAAACTTGAGATCTTCCTGCCTCTACCTCCCAAGTACTGGGATAGCATGTATTCCTCATGAGGCCCAGCCTCTCCATCTGAACTCTGAGATCTGAGGATCTTCTGTGCTTTCCCTTCCAGGCCTGAGGCCTTTGAACACTGCTCTATTTAGTGTAGCACCGCTGACTCAGTCTGGCCTCGTGGGGCTGACTTTCTAGTGGGGGACTTTCAGTCGGAGGGTTAGGAGTACAAAGTGTGTCATGAGATGGAGAAGGAGAAAAGAGAAAGCATGAAGGAAAGGAGATGGGGTGTTAGTTGGTCAGGGGTGGGTATGGAGGACATGGAGCCATGTAGACAGTGGCAGGAAGAGCGCTCAGGTAGAGGGAGCAGCCATTGCAAAGGTCCTGAGGTAGAAGCATGCTGTGTCTATGTATTCTATCAATGTAGGGGAAGTCTGTGGAGCAGAGAGAGTGGAGAGAGAGGGCATGAGATCAAAGAGGTGAGGGGCAGGGTCTTGTAGTCACAATAAAGACTGATTTTATTTTGGTTCTCTCTCTCTCTCTCTCTCTCTCTCTCTCTCTCTCTCTGTCTCTCTCTCTCTCTCTCTGTCTCTCTGTCTCTCTCTTAGATAGGGTCACACTCTGTAGCCCTGGCTGGTCTTGAACTTGTTATGTAGATCGGGCCGGCCTCCAACTCATGGATAATCCTCCTGCCTCTGCATCCCAAGTGCTGGGAGCCCAGATGTGCCACCACCATTCCTGCCTCAGATTCAGAGCGGGAGGCTGGTCTGACTTAGGTGTTCATTTTGAAGAGACAGTGGGGTGACTGAGGTCATCCAGGTGGGAGACCAGGTGATACGATTTAGCCAGGATGTGGCTGGGCGCTGGGAAGATTTTAGAGCTAGAGTCAATAGAATTCATTGGTGGGTTTCACAGTAGTGAGAAAGACAGGGGTTGGGTCGGGGGGGTGTGAGTCAGTGGGTAAATAAATACTGCTTTCCGGAATAAGCATGAGGACCTCTGTTAGACTCCCCAGCACCCATATAAAAAATTGGGTGTGGGAGCATACTGGCGATCTCAGACACGAGAGGATCCCTGGATCTCACCAGCCAGCCAGTCTAGCCAATCAGTAAGCACCATATTTAGTGAGAGACCTTATCTCAAAATAAAGGTAGTGACTGAACAGTGATTGAGTGGCTAAAGAAGACACTTCTAGCCAGGCATGGTGGCACACGCCTTTAATCCTAGCACTTGGGAGGTAGAAGCAGGTGGATCTTTGTGAGTTCAAGGCCAGCCTGGTCTACAGAGTGAGTTCCAGGACAGCTGGGGCTACAGGGAGACCCTGTCTCAAAAAGACCAAAAAAAAACAAAAAACAAAAACAAAAACAAAAAACTAATTTATTTTTTTATTATATATATATATATGTTTGTGTGCATGTATGTCTATGCACTACATGTATGTAATGCCTCAAGAAGAGGATGTTGGATTCCCTGGAGCAGGAGTTATATAGGTGGTTGTGAGCTGCTATGTGGTTGCTGAGAACTGAACCTGGGTCCTCTGCAAGAGCAGCAACTATTCTTAACTGCTGAGACATCTCTCCAGACCCCTAGAATGGCTCTTGTTCTGCCCAGAATTCTCATCTCTGATGTTTCTTTTTCCCCAAAGCCTGTCTCTGCCTCTGTCTCTCTGTCCTGTTTTTTTGAGTCTTACTTTGTAGCACAGTTTGGCCTTGAACTCATTTTGTAGCCCAGGATGACTCTGACCTTCTGATACTCCTGCCTCTTCCTCCACACTACTGGGATTATAAGTGAGCCACCACCCATGACTGGTTTATGTGGTGCTGGACAGTGAGCCCAGGGCTTGGAGCTTGTCACATAGTGAGTCACATCCCAGCACCCCAGAGTCTTTTTTTTTNAATTAAAGGGGTCTGCCACCATGCCTGGAAATTTTAGGCATTTAACAAATTTCTCTGAGTCAGGGTGTTGGCACATGTCTATAAAACCAGCTCTGGGAGGTCAAGGCAGGGGGACCAGAAGCTTTAATGCCAGCCTAGATGGCATAATGAATTCAAGACCATAGGCTACTGGACCTGTCTAAAAAAAAAATAAAAATAAGCTGGTCAAGTGGACATGCCTTTAATCCCAGCACTTGGGGGCGAGCAGGCAGATCAATAGAGGCCAGCCTGGTCCAAGCAAGTTCCGGGCCAGCTGGGGGCGGAGGAGACTCCCGTGGACAAAAAAGAAAACAAGCGGTGCAGTACAACAACCCAGCACGGGGGAGGCAGAGGCAGGCACACCGGGGAGACTGGAGGCCGTCGGGGACACAAGTGAAGGCTAGGCAGGGGATCTATGGGGAGACCTGTCGTCAAAAACAAAACAAACAAAACAAAAAAACCCAACAACAAAAACCCACCACCCAGCCTTACTTCTCGCTGGATATATCAGTAGGGATATCAATGTGTAATCCCTAATCTGACTCAGGATCGTTTCCCACCAAACTGTAAACTTCATAGGGAAACTGTCAACCTTGTCTGAGATGGCTCCCACTCTCAGTTAACTTATTGCTCTCCTATCAAGTCCCCCCACCCCCAACTACCTCCTTCATCTTTGACCAGCTTCTGCCACCTGGGCCCTCCTTTCTAGGGCCTGGGGCCATTTCTTGACTCCCACAGTTTTCCCTTCTTTCTAGGGAGCCTTCTGACACTCAGGCCTGACCATTTTGTCCCTTGCTCAAAGCCACTTCCATGGCTCCCTGGTGCCCAGTCCAAACGTTTTAGCCTTGCATTGAGGACCTCATCCAACCTGACAGTTGCTTTATCTACACGTGTCCTTTATGGGCTCCACAGGCTGGAGCATGTGATTTCTCCAAAACACACACACCCACACACACACACCCCTCAACCCCACAAAGGCCAGTCTTTTCTTGCTTCTATATGGCTGTAGATCTGTCCCCATTTCCAAACCCCAAGGTCCATGATTATTAGCAAGCATCCTTCTGGGTACACCCGTCCAGCTTCTTCCAGGGTTCCGCCAGTGGGTGGGGGAGGGGACCCAGCCTGGCACCGCACCCCCCCATTCCGGGCTGAGTCTCAGGTCTCCGACAACAGAACCAAGCCACTCAGCAACTCTGGAAGCCATTGAGAGGGGTCTGAGCCCCCTCATCCCAAGCCAAGAGGGCTTTGGGGGAGGGGTACAGCCCCTGGCAGACTCACTGTGTGGCCAAGGGGAGTCAAGGGGTGCCAGGGAGGCAGGGGCTAACCTCATAGGGAGAGACATTAAGTGTGATTCTCTTGCCCCCACTAGGGGAACCGAGGAACCATAGAAGAGGTGGGAGGTCTCGACGGCAGGGCCTGTGGCTCAAAGGTCAAGGCAGGGTGGTGACTGGTAGTCAGGGCACCATGGCCACCATTCAGTCAGAGACTGACTGTTACGACATCATCGAGGTACTGGGCAAGGGCACTTTTGGGGAGGTGGCCAAAGGCTGGCGTCGGAGCACAGGGGAGATGGTGGCCATCAAGATCCTGAAAAACGATGCCTACAGAAGCCGAATCATCAAGAATGAGCTGAAGCTGTTGCGCTGTATGCGAGGTCTGGATCCTGACGAGGCCCACGTCATCCGCTTCCTCGAGTTCTTCCACGACGCCCTTAAGTTTTACCTGGTCTTCGAGCTGCTGGAGCAAAACCTCTTCGAGTTCCAGAAAGAAAACAACTTTGCACCCCTTCCTGTGCGCCACATCCGCACTGTCACACTGCAAGTGTTGAGAGCACTGGCCAGGCTCAAGGAGCTGGCCATCATCCACGCTGACCTCAAGCCGAGAACATCATGCTGGTGACCAGACCCGCTGCCCCTTCAGGGTGAAGGTGAGTGAGGATGCCCTGCCTGCCAGCAGCTGTGCCCAGACTTGGGACATTTTGCCAATGTATAGGTCTTCCTGGTCCGCCTTCCAGATTCCCACTCTCCTTCTCTTTCACCTCTAGTACTCTCCATGTCAATTCCTTTTCTGTTGTTTTGAGACTGGATCTCCTGAGGCTTCGGCTGGCCTTGAACTTGCTGAGTAGCTGAGGATGACTTGAACTCACGATCTCTTCTGTCTTCACCTCCCAAGTACTAGAGGATTATAGGCATGTACCAACCACAACCAGTTCTTGTTTTTAGTGTTTTTGTAGACTGGTCTCCTGTGGCCCAGCTGGTCTGAAACTGAGCTCTTCCTGCCTCTACCTCCCAAGTACTGGGATAGCATGTATTCCTCATGAGGCCCAGCCTCTCCATCTGAACTCTGAGATCTGAGGATCTTCTGTGCTTTCCCTTCCAGGCCTGAGGCCTTTGAACACTGCTCTATTTAGTGTAGCACCGCTGACTCAGTCTGGCCTCGTGGGGCTGACTTTCTAGTGGGGGACTTTCAGTCGGAGGGTTAGGAGTACAAAGTGTGTCATGAGATGGAGAAGGAGAAAAGAGAAAGCATGAAAAAGGAGTGGGGTTTGTTAGTTGGTCAGGGGGGTGGGGGGTGGGTATGGGGGACATGGAGCCATGTAGACAGTGGCAGGAAGAGCGCTCAGGTAGAGGGAGCAGCCATTGCAAAGGTCCTGAGGTAGAAGCATGCTGTGTCTATGTATTCTATCAATGTAGGGGAAGTCTGTGAGAGAGAGAGTGGAGAGAGAGGGCATGAGATCAAAGAGGGGGGTGAGGGGAGGGGCAGCAGGGTCATGTGTCACATAAAGACTGATTATATTTTGGGTTCTCTCTCTCTCTCTCTCTCTCTCTCTCTCTCTCTCTCTCTGTCTCTTCTTCTCTCTCTCTGTTCTCTTTTCTCTCTCTTAGGCTAGGGTCACATCTGTAGTCCGCTGGTCTTGAACTTGTTTGTAGATCGGGCCGGCCTCCAACTCATGGATAATCCTCCTGCCTCTGCATCCCAAGTGCTGGGAGCCCAGATGTGCCACCCCCATTCCTGCCTCAGATTCAGAGCGGGAGGCTGGTCTGACTTAGGTGTTCATTTTGAAGAGACAGTGGGGTGACTGAGGTCATCCAGGTGGGAGACCAGGTGATACGATTTAGCCAGGATGTGGCTGGGCGCTGGGAAGATTTTAGAGCTAGAGTCAATAGAATTCATTGGTGGGTTTCACAGTAGTGAGAAAGACAGGGGTTGGGTCGGGGGGGTGTGAGTCAGTGGGTAAATAAATACTGCTTTCCGGAATAAGCATGAGGACCTCTGTTAGACTCCCCAGCACCCATATAAAAATTGGGTGTGGAGCATACCTGATCTAGTCTACGAGACAGAAGATCCCTGGACTCACTAGCCAGCCAGTCTAGCCAATCATAAGCCAACCTATTTAGTGGAGACCTTATCTCAAAATAAAGGTAGTGACTGAACAGTGATTGAGTGGCTAAAGAAGACACTTCTAGCCAGGCATGGTGGCACACGCCTTTAACCTAGCACTGGGAGGGGTAGACAGCAGGTGGATCTTTGTGAGTTCAAGGCCAGCATGGTCTACAGAGTGAGTTCCAGGACAGCTGGGGCTACAAGGAGACCCTGTCTCAAAAAGACCAAAAAAAAAAAAAAAAAAAAAAAAGATGACACTTCTAGTAATATCCTGTATGCATTCTCTCTCTCTTCTCTCTCCTCTCTCTCTCTCTCTCTCTCTCTCAATTAAACCTTGAACTCACAGAGACCTGCTGCCTCTGCCTTCCTGAGTGGTGGGACTAAGGCATGGCTACCCACCTGGCTTTAAGTTATTAAAAAAAAAGATGGGGCTGGAGAGATGGCCTAGCGGTTAAGAGAGCTGACCGCTTGCAGGCGGACCCGGGTTCTCCCCAGCACCCAATGGCGGCTGAGGGAACCGTCTGAAACTCCAATTCCAGGAGAACTCCAGTTCCAGGGGAATCTGACACCCTCTTCTGACCTCCGCGGCATTGCACGACACGGGTGCACAAACTTGCGTGCAGACAGTACATTCATACACATACAGAAATAAAATTAATAAAAAAAATTTAAAAAAAAAAGAAGAAATATGGGGCTGGAGAGGTGGCTTAGTGGTTGAGCACTAGTTGCTCTTGCATAGGGCCCAGGTTCGGTTCCCAGCACTAACAACTGTCCATAACTCCAGTTCCAGGGGATCTGATGCCCTCTCCCAGCCTCCTCTGGCACTGTATAATATGGATGCACTTACATACTTGCAGGCAAAACATTGATATACACAAAATAATTAAAAAAAAAATAAAGAAAGAAATGTGAAGGAGAATGGGGTGTTGTGGGGCAGACATCTGTAATGTGCCAGTACTGCGGAGATGGAGACAGGAGAATCAGAGGGTCATCCTTGGCTACATAGCAAATTCAAGTCCAGCTTGGGCTACTTAAGACCCTGTTTTTGAAAAAAAAAAAAAAAGCCAGGAGGCAGAGACAGGTGGATGGACCTCTATGAGATCTGGGCTAGCCTGGTCTACATAGTGAGTTCCTGTCAAAAACAAAGCAAAATAAAATAAAGGGAAAAAAAAAGGGGGGAGAGGAAGTGAGTGGACCTGGGGCTGCTGGCCCAGGCACCTGAGTGAGGCTAGCCGCTCTGATCTCTGCTGCTCAGTCTTCTCTACTACAAGCTTGCTCTGTGCCGGACCATACGGACCACAGCCTCCTCCTCTGCCCTGATTTGACCCTGGCTTCTGCTTTTCCTGCAGAACCCCTGCCTGTTTTTTCCCAGCCCCCTCCCTCCTCCACCTGGGCTGAGGCTCCTCCGCACTTATTTGTCACCCTCTAGTGATGGCTCTGACTCTGCAAGTCTGACTTGCAGTCCAGACTAATAACTATTTCAAGACTTAGACTTGCAGTGCATGGAAGAGGAGGAGTGGCGCTAAGTACAAAGCAGAGAACCCGGGGGAGGGAAATAGGCCTCCACCAAGTGAGTCACAGGGACCCAGAGTGAAACAGGAAGAGCGCCACCTGGTGGTGACGGGAGGAAGGAATACACTCATGGCTCCCGGCTGCTAGTTCCCAGCGCCTGTGACACGTCAAGGGCCTGTGGGAATGTTGACAGTGTCTGGTGGTGAAGATGATAGAGGACTCAGCCCACAGGGCAGTGCCTTTCCAGTGGGGTACACAGAAACGAGGATGAGGATGCTGAGAGGTGAGACAGCAGCTGCGAAGAGGCAGTTGGGGCAGAGAGAGACAAGCAGAGATGGAGCGAGACATATATATAGAGAGACAGAGAAACAGATACAGAGAGAGACAGAAACAGAGAGAAGCCAGACTGACCTGGTGATGCAGGTCTGTAACCCCAGCTATTTGGTAAGCTGAGGCAGGAGTGTCATGAGTTCAAGGCCTCATGGCCCATTGTATGGGGGCACGGTGCTGTGACCTCACTGCTTGAGAGGCGGAGGCAGGAAGATGGGCAGTTCAGAGTCACCCTAGGTCACATGGTGAGTTTGAAGCCAGCTTGGGCTACATGGGACCTTATCTCAAAAAATTCACAAATAGGGCAGCTGTTTAGAGCAGTTAAGAGCATCAGCTGTTCTTGCAGAGGACCCGAGACTGGTTCCCAGCATCCCTAAGGCAGCTAACAATTGTCTCTAACTGCAGTTACAGGGGATCCAATGCCCTCCTGCATCCCACACAGGCATTGCATAAAGCAAATGCACTTACACACATGGAGGTAGCACAAACACTCACTCATATAAAAAAATAAAGAGAAAATGAATTTATTTTGGAAAAACCTTAAACAGCAAATAAACTTTCAAAAGGCTGGAGGTCTGGGGCTGGAGAGATGGCCTAGCGGTTAAGAGCACTGACTGCTCTTGCAGAGGACCCGGGTTCGATCCCCAGCACCCACATGGCGGCTAAGAACCGTCTGTAACTCCAGTTCCAGGGAAATCCAAGACCCTCTTCTGACCTCCGCGGCATTGCAGGACATGGGTGCACAGACCTACATGCAGACAGTACATTCATACACATATAAAAATAAAAAAAAAATTGAAAAAAACAATATGGGAAGTCCTGTTCTTATAGGACTGGCATTCTTTTTCTAATATTTTATTATTTCACTTTTTTTTGTATGCGTATTACCTGCATGGACTGTTGTACAATGCCTTCAGAGGTCAGAAGAGAAGAAGGCATTGGATCCCCTGGAATTGGAGTTGTGGACAGTTGTTAGTCACTATATAGGTGATGGGAATTGAACCTAGGTCCTCTGCAAGAGCAGCCAGTGCTCTTACCTGCTGAGTCATCTCTCTAGTTCCAGACCTGGCATTCTTTTTTTTTTTTTTTTTTTTTTTTTTTTTTTTGTTTTTTTTTTTTTTTTTTTTTTTTTTTTTTTTTTTTTTTTTTTTTTTTTTTTTTTTTTTTTTATTTTGTATGTGTATGAATGTACTGTATGCATGTAGGTCCATGCACCCGTGTCGTGCAATGCCGCGGAGGTCAGAAGAGGGTCTCAGATTCCCCTGGAACTGCAGCTCTCCTGGAATTGGAGTTACAGATGGTTCTCAGCCACCATGTGGGTGCTGGGGATCAAACTTGGGTCCTCTGCAAGAGCAGTCGGTGCTCTTAACCGCTAGGCTATCTCTCCAGCCCCCAGACCTGAGACCCCATTCTCAGATGGGGAAAAAACTTAATAAAAAATTAGAAGTGGCTCAGTAGGTAAAGTGCTTGCTGTATAAGTAGGGGGACCTGAGTTCAGATCCCCAGGACTCAGGGAAAAGCTGGGCTTGGGTCCCAGGGCTGAAAGTTTGTAGTGTGTGTGAGTGTGTGTGTGTGTGTGTGTGTGTGTGTGTGTGTTTATCCTAGATCCTGGAGGCTTAAAGGCTCAGCAGTTTTGCCAAGACAGTGAGCTCCAGGTTCAGTGAGAGACCTTGCCTCAAAAATAAGGTGGAGAGGCAGAGATGGCTCAGTGGTTAAGAGCACTGGCTGCTCTTGCAGAGGACCAGTGCTCAGGTCTCAGCACCTACATAGTGGCTAACAACAATCTATCTATAACTCCATTTCCAGAGGCTCTGATATCCTCTTCTGGCTTCCACAGGCACCAGGCATGCAGATTGTACACATACATACATACATACAAGCAAGCAAAACACTTATACACATAAAAAATTAAGGTGGAAAAAAGTTGGAGGATGCCCAACATTGACTTCTGGGCACAGGCAATAGCATGCACACACACACACACACACACACACACACACACACACACACACAATGTGAAAATCATAGCTGGATTTGGTGGTGCACAATACATCTGTAATACCAACCTTGATAGGTAGAGGGAGGAGGATCGGGAGTTCCAGGCCAGTCTGAACTATGTAGGAAGTTCAAGAACATCCCCGGGATCCAAGAGAACTCTGTTTCAAAACAAACAAACAAACAAACAAACAAACAAACAAACAAATGGGCTTCGGGTGTGGTAGAATGCTCGCCTAGAATGTACAAGGCCCTGTACTGCAAAAAAAGGAGGCAGAAGAGAAGGAAGAGAAGGAGGAGGAGGAAGAAGAAGGAGGAAGAAGGTTGGGGAAGAGGAAAAGGAAGGAAGAGGAGGAGGAGGAGGAGGAGGAGGAGGAGGAGGAGGAGGAGGAGGAGGAGAACGAGGGTCCTTACCAGTATAGGTACAAATTTTAGTGCAGAGAGTCAGACACAGAGTACCAGACAGCAGACGAGAGGCAGAGAGAAGCTAGCGGACAGAGACAGGGAGATTCACAAGAAAGGAAATCTCATGGGCACAGTGCCAGCCAAAATCACAGACAGATGCAGGAGAGGTGCGGGGATGTGTCCTGGGATGTCTTTAGCTGTTGGTACCATTCCACCAGCCTGCGTACCCTGTGTCCTGTCCTCCACAGGTGATCGACTTTGGCTCAGCCAGCATCTTCAGTGAAGTGCGTTACCTGAAGGAACCGTACATCCAGTCCCGCTTCTACAGGGCCCCTGAGATCCTGTTGGGACTGCCCTTCTGTGAGAAGGTAGATGTGTGGTCTCTGGGCTGTGTCATGGCCGAGCTACATCTGGGCTGGCCCCTCTACCCAGGCAACAATGAGTATGACCAGGTTCGGTACATCTGTGAGACCCAGGGCCTGCCCAAGCCCCAGCTGCTGCACGCGGCCTGCAAGGTACACCACTTTTTCAAGCGGGACCCCCATCCAGATACCAGCAATCCCTGGCAGCTGAAGTCCTCGGCTGACTATCTAGCGGAGACCAAGGTATGAAGGGCAAGGCAGGGCGAGGACTATTTGTTCTGTGGGGCTCCTGTATCAAGAGCAATCTAAGTTAGGCCTCAAGGAGGACCAGAAGCTTGGGGGTCAGTTGTGGGGGTTATCACAGCAAGAAAAAAAAAAAAAAAGATATATCTGGGTGATGCCAAAGGGGTAGAGAGAAGAGATTTCTGAAGGCCAGTTCTGAGACCACTGTAGCTAAGAGGGATCTGGGTTAAGCCAGGTGCATGGCTCGTATCAGTAATTCCATTACTCAGAGGCTACTGAGCCAGGAGATCTGTCTTGAGTGAGCCTTACTTGGGCTATATAGTGAGTTCCAAGCCAGCCTCAGCTGCAGCATAAGATTATTTTTCTTTTTTTTTTTTTTTTCTTTTTTCTTTTTTTGGGGAGGAAAGGGTTTATTCAGCTTACATCTCCTGGGTCACATTTAAAATTATTTTGCAAAAAAAAAAAAAAAATCAAACCAGGGAGGAGAGATGGCTCAATGGCTAAGTGCAATGGCTGCTTATTCATTCATTTATTTATTTATTTATTTATTTATTTATTTATTTATTTTTAAACTTGAGATCTTAGTAAAGCAATGGCTGCTCTTATAGGGGACCCTAGTTCAGTTCCTAGCATCCAGAGTGGCTCACAATGGTCTTTAACTCCAGTTCCAGGCAATCTGATGCCCTCATCTGGCCTCCATGGATACTACATGCACATGGTATACTTGTATACATGCAGGCAAAACACACATACACATACAATAATAATACACATTTTTTTTTAGCCTTTTTGAGACAGGGTCCCCGTGTAGCCTGTGCTGGCCTGGAACTCTTGGACTCACAGAGATCCTCCTGCCTCTGTCTTCCGAGGGCTGGGATTAAAGGCGTGTGCTACCATGCCCAGCCAACAAGAATAATAAAATATTAAAATAAATCAAACCATCTGCATGTGGTGGCTCATACCTCTGATTATAATACTCCAGCCAACAGAGGTAGGAAGATCACAGTTTAAGGTCATCCTTGGCTATACAGGGAGATTAAGGGCAGACTGGGCTACTTGAGATCTTCAAAATAAAAGGCAGAAGAATCTGGGGTCTGAGTGATCCTAGGGAGGGCTGGTAGATTAGGGCAAGTCTTTGTTTTAAAAATAGTTTATTATGCCGGGCGTGGTGGCACATGCCTTTAATCCTAGCACTTGGGAGGCAGAGGCAGGCGGATCTTTGTGAGTTCAAGGCCAGCCTGGTCTACAGAGTGAGTTCCAGGACAGCTGGAACTACCGGCAGACCCTGACTCGAAAAGACCAAAAGAAAAAAAGTTTATTTTTTTTATTTTATGTATAAGCATATTGCCTGCATGTAAGTGCACCTGTGTCATGCAATGCCCACAAAGGTCAGAGGGTGTCAGATCCCCTGGAACTTGAGTTCTTGACAGTTAACGCCCCTACGTGAGTGGTGGGAATCGAACCCAGGTCCTCCGTAAGAGCAGCCACTGCTCTTACCACTGAGCCATCTCTCCAGCCCCTAGGGCCAGCCTTTCTGCTAGCCTTTGGGAGGAACTGGAGGTCAGGTTTGGTGATAGAAGGCCAGGCGTCCTTCCTACAGAGCAGTAGAGTAAGCAAGGGGGGAATCTTGTGTGGGGGCTTCAGGTCAGACCATGGGCAGAAGTAGAAGTCAGGAGAGAGAATATTTGGCTCCCGCAACAGGCGGTTCCTGGAGCCCTGAGCCTGGACACCCCGTGTCCCCCATGTCCCCACCAGGTGCGCCCACTAGAGCGTCGCAAATACATGCTGAAGTCCTTGGACCAGATTGAGACGGTGAACGGCGGTGGGGCAGTGAGTCGCCTGAGCTTCCCAGACAGGGAGGCGCTGGCAGAGCACGCAGACCTCAAGAGCATGGTGGAACTGATCAAGCGCATGCTGACCTGGGAGTCCCACGAACGCATCAGTCCCAGCGCCGCCCTGCGCCACCCATTTGTGTCCATGCAGCAGCTGCGGAGCGCCCACGAGGCCACCCGTTACTACCAGCTGTCGCTGCGGAGTTGCCGCCTGTCACTACAGGTGGATGGCAATCCACCCTCACCCGGCGTGACCCCCGCGGAAGAAGGGCTTCCCTACTACCGCCTGGCGAAGGAGGAGGAGACTGCAGGCCTGGGTGGCGTGGCCGACAGCGGCCCCTTCTTCAGGGAGGAGAAGGCTCCAGCCATGCAGAGAGCCATTGACCAGCTGGACGATCTGAGTCTGCAGGAGGCCAGGCGAGGGCTGTGCAGCGACACCCGGGCCGACGTAGTCTCTGACATGCTAGCCCCACTCAAAGTAGCCAACACTGGCCATCGGGTCCCTGACTCAGGCCCGGAGCCTATCCTGGCCTTCTATGGCAGTCGCCGCCACAAGGCCCGCAAGGCACCAGCAGGCTCCAAATCGGACTCTAACTTCAGTAATCTCATCCAGCTGAGCCAGGCCTCACCAGAAGATGCTGGGCCCTGCAGAGGCAATGGCTGGGAGGAAGGAGAAGGCCGAGGGGCCTCAACTGAGCCATCTGCCATCTCACAACAGGAGGGGGATGGACCCAGCATCAAAGACAGGCCCATGAATGCTGAGGTAAGCAGGAAGCAGAAGCTGGACTCCTAGCCAGGGTCTCTGTCGACTTTAGAGCTCAAGCTGGGGTTGGGCACACAGTGATAGGGAGGCATTTCCTACACTGCTGAGGTTCATCAAACACTACCCCCAGTCTAGGTGACCGGGTGTAGCTCAGATCACAGGGTCAGCACTAGACCAGGCTTGGCCATACTAACCCACCCTAAGGTTGGGATAGTGAAGGGTGGGTAAGAAATGGTAAAGTGCAGGGTATGGTAGTACATATCTGTAACCCCAACACTCAGGAAGCTGAAGCAGGAGGATTACCTCAAGGTCAAGTCTAACTTGGGTTACAGAACGGTACCTATCTCAAAAAAACAAGATGTAGTTCTGCAATAGAATCCTTGACTAGAATCCACTAATGAGGGGCTGGGGGTGTGGCTTAATGGTGGATCCTGCAATCCACTAGTAAGAGGCTAGGGATGTAATTTAGCTGTAGAGCACTGATTAGATAGAATTCATCAGTGAGGTTGGGATGTGGCTCAGTGGTAGAACTCTTGCCTAGAATTCACCATCGAGGGGCTGGGGGTGTGGCTCAGTGGTAGAGCACCTGCCTAGAATTTAACGATGGGGATCTAGGGTGTTGCTCAATGGTAGAACACTTGCCTAGAATTTACCAGTGAGGGGCTGGAGGTGTGACGCAGTCAGGGCATTTATTTGACTAGCATAGGCCAGGTCTTGGGTTCCACCCCCCAAACCTCTCTAAATGAGCAAGGCGTGCACAGGGAGGGGGTCCTTCATACCTGCTACCCCTCCCAACAGACAGGCACACAACCCAGTAGGCACTCACTTCTTGCTAATGGCCCTCTCCTTTCCTTGCAGAGGTCAGGCGCTGAACTGTTCGATCCCAGCAGCTGTCCGGGAGAGTGGCTGAATGAACCAGAATGGACCCTAGAGGGCATCCGCGGGTCCAGGGTTCAAGGACTCCCACCCCGTCATCCCCACCCACAAGGGCCACCCCGGACCACCAACTTTCTGCAGCATGTTGGTGGGCACCATTGACAGGGACCCTACCCCATCCATTTCCAGGGTCTGAGCTAGCTGGGCTGGTATCCCCTCTTGATCTCAAATGGCTCCTCAGAGCCATCCTCTGAATCCACAAATTATTCTTATAGAAAAACAGTTATCTGGTATGTTCCTACCTTCCCACCCCTGGCACATGCCTGCATCCCACCCCAAATGTTGGAGGCCTTTAGGGTCTGGCCCATGCCCCACCCCCAGCCAGTGAGTCAGGAAGAGGGCTATACTGCACTGGCCATGAGTGTGTCTGGGCCCTCCTGCCTCTGCCTATTTCAATAAATAACTGTTCCAAATCCTGCCTCCAGCCTGCTCTGCCGTCGGGACTGCCG
This sequence comes from Rhizomys pruinosus, assembly GCA_009823505.1. Taxonomy (NCBI): domain Eukaryota; kingdom Metazoa; phylum Chordata; class Mammalia; order Rodentia; family Spalacidae; genus Rhizomys; species Rhizomys pruinosus. The sequence goes on from VZQC01012905.1 coordinate 929,709, forward strand.
TGTGGGACCCCCTGAGGGCACCCAGGGCCTGCCCTCCTTCAGGCTGTGACTGGCTGGCCACTGAGGCCAGAGGGCCAGTTGTTATGGCACTGGAAGGTAAAGGCTGAGTTGGGCACACAAATCTGTCCCTTAAATATACTCAAACCTGGCACAGTGGAGTGGGTTTATACTCCCAGCACTCAGGAAACTGAGGCAGGAGGAGGGTCACAAGTTCAAGACCAGCTTGGGCTCACAGAGAAAATTTATCTAAAAGAAAAAAGAGATGGCTCAGTGGGTAAGAACACTTATTGTTCTTCCAGAGGACGGGTTCGATTCCCAACACCCACATGGTAACTAATAACCATCCAAAACTCCAGTTCCAGGGATCTGACACTTTCTTCTGGCCTCTGTTGGGGCAATGCACACAAGTGGTGCACTTACATGATGTAGGCAATAGACTCATACATATTTTTTTTTTTTTAATTTATTTTCGGTATGTGTATCAATGTACTGTCTGCATGCAGGTTTGTGCACCCGTGTCGTGCAATGCCGCGGAGGTCAGAAGAGGGTCTCGGATTCCCCTGGAACTGGAGTTCTCCTGGAATTGGAGTTTCAGACGGCTCTCGGCCGCCATGTGGGTGCTGGGGATCGAACCCGGGTCCTCTGTAAGAGGATCGGGCGCTCTTAACCGCTAGGTAGACCCATCTCTCCAGCCCTAGACTCATACATATTAAAAAAAATAAATATTAAAAAAAAAAAAAAAAAAAAGCTGGGCTGGAGAGATGGCTCAGCGGTTAAGAGTACCGATTGCTCTTGCAGAGGATCTGCGTTCGATTCCCAGCACCCACATAGTGGCTAAGAACCGTCTTTAAGCTGGGCATGGTGGTGCCCACCTTTAATCCTAGCACTTGGGAGGCAGAGACAGGCAGATCTCTGTGAGTTCAAGGCCAGCCTGGTCTACAGAGTGAGTTCCAGGCCAGCTGGGGCTACCTTGAGACTCTCCTCTCAGAATGTTCTGTGTTGGGCACACATCCATTAGGGTTTGCCAAATGTTGCTGACTCGACCTCCCTACGTTCAACGGGCTTGGCATGCTCTCACCTCCGCTCGGAACATGCTGAGTATCAACTCACTGGTGGCAATAAATCTGTGCTTTGCATACACCCTGGTCTCCCTGTGGTCTAGCCCACACTAGCCTGTGGAACACGTTCAGTGTACAGCAGTGTCTCTCATGCTAGTTACATGCATGTTCAGTCCATGCAGCCATGTGCTCACACACCTGCATGCCCAGCCCATGCCAGACTTATGGGCACTGCACACTAAGATGTGCCCACTTAGGGGTCCATGCCACCTGTCCCCACCCGACCCTCCCTCTCTCACACCCCTCAGTAAAGCACAGGCTATACTGGTAATCATTTACTTATTATAATCTTGGGTCCTTTTTCCCCTAGAGAAGGGGATGGGCCAGGGATCTGGGCCCAGCATGCACCCCTACTTCATCGGGGCCTGACCCTTCCCCCAGCTCTGCTGGGTCCTGGGGCCATAGCATCAGGCCAGTGGGGGTGGAGGTAGCAGTGGGGGGGGGGGCGACTTGTGGAGCCACAGCGGGGCAGAGAGAAGCAGGGTTAGAGGGAGAGCAACGAGGGGGCATTGCAGGCCTTGGCCTGTCCACTGCACTGGGCCTCAGAGCAGGCGGCAAGCATTGCCCACACTGCTGGCCGAGGCTTCAAGGTCATGACTATATGGGGAGTTCCAGTCCCTCAGGAAAACATCCTCCAGCTGGCTGCGCAGGCCACCGCGCCCATTCTGTGTCACTAGCAGCGAGGTGCCCGCGGTCTCCGTGAAGTAGCTCCCAGACCAGTTGGAAGTTCCTGCAGAGAAGGGGTGGGGGTGAAGGCCCCTTGGAGTGGCAGGGTCCTGGTGCCCAGAAACCCCCTCCTTCCACTTGCCCTGGCACTGGGGACACTCACCGATGTAGGTAGCACGTTCAGTCACCATGTACTTGTTGTGGTTGACTCGGGCGTAAGGGATTCGAGCCTGGGATTCATCCGCAGGGACCACAAAGAGTTTCTGCAGGGACGGAGGGGGGTGAGGGGCTTGAGGTGCACATGGGGGGGTTTGAGACTCTAGAATGGGGGGCATGTAAGCAGGTCTTCAAAAGGGAAGCTACTGTCCCTGGGTGTGGAGGGAGGGCGGTGGCCTTGATTCCTGAACAGCCGCGCTCCGCGCATGGCCGCTGGTGCTCAGTAACACCAGAGCTACAGAGGGGAACCATGGCACCCAATACAACACCGTCTGCCTAGAGCGGCTTTTTTTTTTTTTTTTGTCTTGGGTCTTCCTGTAGCCCCAACTGGCCTGGAACTCACTATGTAGACCAGGCTGGCCTTGAACTCACAAAGATCCGCCTGCCCTTGCCTCCCAAGTGCTAGGATTAAAGTGCTTCACCACGCCCGGCTTAAATTAGTTTTTTAAAAGCCATTTTAAAGGCCAGGCTTGGTGGTGCACACCTTTAATCCAGCACTTGGGAGGCAGGGGCAGGTGGATCTTTGTGAGTTCAAGGCAGCCTGGTCTACAGAGTGAGTTCCAGGACACTGGGGCTACAGGGAGACCCTGTCTCAAAAAGACCAAAAAAAAACAAAAAACAAAAACAAAAACAAAAAACTAATTTATTTTTTAATTATATATATATATAGTAATTTTGTGTGCATGTATGTCTATGCACTCACATGTATGTAATGCCTCAAGAAGAGAGATGTTGGATTCCCTGGAGCAGAGTTATAAGTGTGGTTGTGAAGCTGCTATGTGGTTGCTGAGAACTGAACCTGGGTCCTCTGCAAGAGCAGCAAACTATTCTTAACTGCGTGAGACATCTCTCTCATACCCTGTGTTTCTGCCCAGAATTCTCATCTCTGATGTTTCTTTTTCCCCAAAGCCTGTCTCTGCCTCTGTCTCTCTGTCTCTGTTTTTTTTTTTTTTTTTTCTTTTTTCCACAGTTTGGCCTTGAACTCATTTTGTAGCCCAGGATGACTCTGACCTTCTGATACTCCTGCCTCTTCCTCCACCACTACCTGGGATTATAAGTGAGCCACCACCCATGACTGGTTTATGTGGTGCTGGACAGTGAGCCCAGGGCTTGGAGCTTGTCACATAGTGAGTCACATCCCAGCACCCCAGTAGTCTTTTTTTTTTTTTTTTTTTTTTTCTGAGACAGGGTGCCCATAGCCCCAACTGTCCTGGAACTCACTCTGTAGACCAGGCTGGCCTTGAACTCACAAAGATCCACCTGCCTCTGCCTCCCAAGTGCTAGGATTAAAGGCATTGCACCACAACCCCCAGCCCAGAGTCTTTTCTTAAATACTAGGAAAGGGCACTCTGTGCCCAACCCTCTACTGTGCCTCCCCCATCCAGCAGTGAACTTCTGCCTGCACCTCCAGATCCCCACCATGACCACAGTGCCCTCTCATGGCACCTGGCACTCTGGGTCATCCTAGTCATGACACTTGGGCTGCATGCGGGCTGTGTCCCCAGCACTGTACTGAGTGCACAGTGGCTGAGGAGTGACCTTGGATAGTTGCTTACCACTTGGATGTCAGAGTGGGTGTGATTGTCCCGCAGGGCAGCCAGGGAGAGCAGGAAGGACCGCACAGTCGACGGCTCTCGGAGTGTCCCCAGCAGCTGATGAGCAAGCGCACTTTTGACACCTCGCTCATAGGCAGCCCGTCGTAGCCCGTCATCAATGGCTGGCCAGAACCTTAGGGGCAGCAGATACGGGTTCAGGAGGAAGAGCCAGTTTTATACTCTGGTTTTCTTTAGCTTTGGGAAGCCAAGTCCTCTGAGGCCTGCATTGGTTTCTGGGCCCCCAAACCTGCAGAGGACCCCATCACTGGATGGATAAAAACCCTCTTCCTGTTTCCTTAGATGCCTTACCCCCTGTTCCTAGCCACCAGTGAGCACCCCAAAGCCCATCCCCTTGTTTATTTTTTTATTTTATTTTATGGTATGAGTGTATTGCCTGCATATACATAAGCACACTCGTGTCTTGTAATACCCTGAGAGGTTATAAGAGAGCGCCAGATCCTTTGGAACTTGAGTTTCATAACGATGGTTGTGTTAGCTCGCATGTAGGTGCTAGGAACCAAACCCAGGTCCTCTGCTTTTAAGCACTGAGCCTTCTCTCCAGCCCTGTTTTGCCTTCTTGCTTCATTATGGAGACAAAGTCTCCCTTTGTAGCCCAGGCTGACCTTCCATCCAGATGATGGGATGACAGAACATGTGCCACCATGTCCAATTTCCTCCCATTTTTTCTGTGTATGCGTGTGCGTGATGTGTGGATGCACTTGCCTGTGTGGAGGCCAGAAGTCAACACTGATGCTTTCCTTTATCTCTCTGTACTTTGTTTTCAAGATTTATTATTATTTTAAAAAATCTTTTATTTTTATTTCATATGCATGAGTGTATTGCATGTGTGTAGGTTTGTGCAGTTTTGTGCAATGCCTTGGGAAGTCAGAGAGAGGGTGTTGGATCTGCTAGGACTGGACTTACTTAAGGTTGTAGCTGCCTTGTGGGGTGCTGGAATGCGAACCTGGGTCCTCTGGAAGAGCAGCCCCAAGTGGTTAATAGCCACTGAGCGCTTATCCTCTCCAACCCTTTTAGTGATGGTGTGTGTAGTGTGTGTGTGTGTGTGTGTGTGTGGTGTATCTGAATGTGTGCTGGGCTTGTGTGTTAGGTACCAGAAGAGGCCACAGCATTTCTAGGAGCTGAGTTACAGGTGGTTGTAACTAAATCAGGTGCTGGGAACTGAACTGAAGCAAAAGTACTTTTTTTTTTTTTTTTTTTTGTCTTTTACAGACAGAAGGGTCTCCCTGTAAGCCCCAGCCTGTCGCTGGACTCGCTCTGTGACCAGGCTGACCTTAACTCACAAAGATCACCTGCTTCTGCCTCCCATGGTGCTAGGATTAAAAGGTGTGCGCACCACGCCCCGGCGCAGAAAGCACCCTTAAACTGTCTGACGCCCTCTCTCCAAAACCTAATCCCATCCTTATCTTTTTGAGACAGGGTCTCTCACTAAACATGGAGGTCCTCAATTCAGCTAGGCTGGACCTGCCTATCTCCATCACTGTGTTAGGGTAGCAAGTGTAACCCCTCACACGCACACCTTAACCCGAGGTGCGGGGGATCCAAACTCACTGAAGCCTTTTACCCACCCCTCCTCCCACCTTATCTACGGACCCCATTCTTCTTCAAGTTCCCCAACATAATCATCCCTCTCCCTCTTTTTGGCGACAGTGTGGGTTGAGCCCAGGGCCTCCAGCAGATCAAGCAGATCAATCATTCTAGCTCCAGGTTCCCCTTCTGTCTGTCCTCTTGTCCTGTCCTCTCCTGCCTACTCTGAGGCATGCACCTCCCCTCACAGGGCTCCCCATCCCAAGCCCTACCCATGCCCGCAGTTACCTGCGTGGGTGGGAGAATTCCATGGTAGGCAGGTAGTTCATAACTGCGATGTAGATGAAGCCCCGGGCACTATCCACCACACTGAGCAGAGCCTTCAGGTCTGGGGTGCGGCCACTCGGACACAGTGGTGGGGGTGCACTCTGGGGGTGAGGGGACAATCAACACATGTGTCCTGCCAGGGGCAGCTTCACAGTGGAGCCTGTGTGCGGACAGTTCACCATGAGGCAGGTCCTCCGTGAAAGGGCAGGATCACAGCCACATCTGTCGCACAGGCGAGGAAATGGGCTCAGAAAGGGTAAGTCACTTGTGTTAGGGCCACACAGCTGGTCAGGGCAACCAGGATCTGTTACATTTATTCATATCATTTATTTGTTTGTTTATTATTATTTTATATGTGCACAGGCTTCAGTATGCCATAGCACAGGTGTGGAGGCCAGAGGACAAATCTTCATGAGTAATTGTTCTCTATTGGTGCGGGTCCTGGGGATCAAGTGTCTTTTTTTTTTTTATTTTTATTTTTTTTATTTATTTAATTTATTTATTTTATTTTCTGTATGTGTACTGTCTGCATGGCAAGGTTTGTGTACCCGTGTCGTACAATGCCGCGGAGGTCAGAAGAGGGTATCGGTATTCCCCTGGAACTGGAGTTTCCTGGAATTGGAGTTTCAGACGGTTCTCGGCCACCATGTGGGTGCTGGGGATCGAACCCGGGTCCTCTGAAGAGCGGTCGGCACTCTTAACTGCTGGCCATCTCTCCAGCCCCCCCCTTTTTTTTTTTTGGTGTTTTTGAGACAGGGTCTCCCTGTAGCCCCAGCTGGCCTAGAACTTGCTATGTAGTTCAAGACCCAGGCTGGCCCTTGAACTCACAGAGATCTACCTGCCTCTGCCTCCTGAGTGCTGAGATAAAGGAGTGTGCCACCATTTATTTACCCACTAAACTATCTCAGTGCCCCAGGCAGTCAGAATTTCAAACAGGTTTCCTGGTTCCAGAATTCACGTTTGAATGGTTTCTGATCCAGTAAAAGCAGCAGCAGCATTGCTTGGAAACTAATCATTAGAATTCATTTTTTTGGGGGGTGTAATGTATTTTTGAGTTGTCTCCCTTTTAAGTCCCAGCTGGCCTGGAGCCCACTTCTGTAAGCCACGCTGGCCCTGAACTCACAAAGATCTGTCTGCCCCTGCCTCCCATTAGGCTGGGACCAAAGATGTAGAGCCACCATGCTGGAATAGAACCCAGGTCCTCTGCAAGAGCTGTCAGTGCTCTTAACTGCTGAGCCATCTCTCCGACCCCAGAATTAAAATTCTTTGCATCGGAGTGTGCATGTATGATATGTGTATTGTATGTGCAGGAACGTGGTGCCACAGTGGACATTGTGGGGGTCAGAAAGCCAACCATAGTGGTGCTAGGATTATAGACATTCGGACACTTGTGTGCTTGATTTTGAGTTTTGGAGATTTTGAANTTTTTTTTTTTTTTCGAGACAGGGTGTCCCTATAGCCCCAACTGTCCTGGAACTCACTCTGTAGACCAGGCTGGCCTTGAACTCACAAAGATCCACCTGCCTCTGCCTCCCAAGTGCTAGGATTAAAGGCATGCACCACAACGCCCAGCCCAGAGTCTTTCTTAAATACTAGGAAAGGGCACTCTGTGCCCAACCCTCTACTGTGCCTCCCCATCCCAGCAGTGAACTTCTGCCTGCACCTCCAGATCCCCACCATGACCACAGTGCCCTCTCATGGCACCTGGCACTCTGGGTCATCCTAGTCATGACACTTGGGCTGCATGCGGGCTGTGTCCCCAGCACTGTACTGAGTGCACAGTGGCTGAGGAGTGACCTTGGATAGTTGCTTACCACTTGGATGTCAGAGTGGGTGTGATTGTCCCGCAGGGCAGCCAGGGAGAGCAGGAAGGACCGCATCGACGGCTCGGAGTGTCCCCAGCAGCTGATGAGCAAGCGCACTTTGACACCTCGCTCATAGGCAGCCCGTCGTAGCCCGTCATCAATGGCTGGCCAGAACCTTAGGGGCAGCAGATACGGGTTCAGGAGGAAGAGCCAGTTTTATACTCTGGTTTTCTTTAGCTTTGGGAAGCCAAGTCCTCTGAGGCCTGCATTGGTTTCTGGGCCCCCAAACCTGCAGAGGACCCCATCACTGGATGGATAAAAACCCTCTTCCTGTTTCCTTAGATGCCTTACCCCCTGTTCCTAGCCACCAGTGAGCACCCCAAAGCCCATCCCCTTGTTATTTTTTTATTTTATTTTATGTGTATGAGTGTATTGCCTGCATATACATAAGCACACTCGTGTCTTGTAATACCCTGAGAGGTTATAAGAGAGCGCCAGATCCTTTGGAACTGGAGTTATAGATGGTTGTTAGCTGCCATGTCGGTGCTAGGAACCAAACCCAGGTCCTCTGCTTTTAAGCACTGAGCCTTCTCTCCAGCCCTGTTTTGCTTCTTGCTTCATTATGAGACAAAGTCTCCCTTTGTAGCCCAGGCTGACCTTCCATCCAGATGATGGAATGACAGACATGTGCCACCATGTCCAATTTCCTCCCATCTTTTTCTGTGTATGCGTGTGCGTGATGTGTGGATGCACTTGCCTGTGTGGAGGCCAGAAGTCAACACTGATGCTTTCCTTTATCTCTCTGTACTTTGTTTTCAAGATTTTATTATTTATTTTAAAAATACTTTATTTTATTTCATATGCATGAGTGTAGGCAGGTGCACCCACATTGTGCAGTTTTGTGCAATGCCTTGGGAAGTCAGAAGAGGGTGTTGGATCTGCTAGCACTGGACTTACTGAAGGTTGTTAGCTGCCTTGTGGGTGCTGGGAATCGAACCTGGGTCCTCTGCAAGAGCAGCCAGTGGTTAAGCCACTGAGCCATCTCTCCAACCCCTTTTAGTGTGTGTGTGTTGTGTGTGTGTGTGTGGTGTGTGTGTGTATCTGAATGTGTCTGGGCTTGTGTGTTCAGGTACCAGAAGAGGCCACACATTTCTAGGAGCTGGAGTTACAGAGAGCCCTCAGGTCTGCTAACTGAAATGGTGCTGGGAACTGAACTGAGCAGAAAGTACTTTTTTTTTTTTTTTTTTTTGTCTTTTCGAGACAGGGTCTCCCTGTAGCCCCAGCTGTCCTGGAACTCGCTCTGTAGACCAGGCTGACCTTGAACTCACAAAGATCCACCTGCTTCTGCCTCCCATGTGCTAGGATTAAAGGTGTGCGTCACCACGCCCGGCGCAGAAAGCACCCTTAACTGCTGACCCCTCTCTCCAAACCTAATCCACCTTATCTTTTGAGACAGGGTCTCTCACTAAACATGGAGGTCCTCAATTCAGCTAGGCTGGACCTGCCTATCTCCATCACTGTGTTAGGGTAGCAAGTGTAACCCCTCACACGCACACCTTAACCCGAGGTGCCGGGGATCCAAACTCACTGAGCCTTCTACCCACCCCTCCTCCCACCTTATCTACGGACCCCATTCTTCTTCAAGTTCCCCAACATAATCATCCCTCTCCCTCTTTTTGGCGACAGTGTGGGTTGAGCCCAGGGCCTCCAGCAGATCAAGCAGATCAATCATTCTAGCTCCAGGTTCCCCTTCTGTCTGTCCTCTTGTCCTGTCCTCTCCTGCCTACTCTGAGGCATGCACCTCCCCTCACAGGGCTCCCCATCCCAAGCCCTACCCATGCCCGCAGTTACCTGCGTGGGTGGGAGAATTCCATGGTAGGCAGGTAGTTCATAACTGCGATGTAGATGAAGCCCCGGGCACTATCCACCACACTGAGCAGAGCCTTCAGGTCTGGGGTGCGGCCACTCGGACACAGTGGTGGGGGTGCACTCTGGGGGTGAGGGGACAATCAACACATGTGTCCTGCCAGGGGCAGCTTCACAGTGGAGCCTGTGTGCGGACAGTTCACCATGAGGCAGGTCCTCCGTGAAAGGGCAGGATCACAGCCACATCTGTCGCACAGGCGAGGAAATGGGCTCAGAAAGGGTAAGTCACTTGTGTTAGGGCCACACAGCTGGTCAGGGCAACCAGGATCTGTTACATTTATTCATTCATTTATTTGTTTGTTTATTATTTATTTTATATGTGCACAGGCTTCAGTATGCCATAGCACAGGTGTGGAGGCCAGAGGACAATCTTCATGAGTAAGTTCTCTATGGTGCGGGTCCTGGGGATCAAGTGTCTTTTTTTTTTTTATTTTTATTTTTTTATTTATTTAATTTATTTTATTTATTTCTGTATGTGTACTGTCTGCATGCAAGTTTGTGTACCCGTGTCGTACAATGCCGCGGAGGTCAGAAGAGGGTATCGGATTCCCCTGGAACTGGAGTTCTCCTGGAATTGGAGTTTCAGACGGTTCTCGGCCACCATGTGGGTGCTGGGGATCGAACCCGGGTCCCCTGTAAGAGCGGTCGGCACTCTTAACTGCTAGGCCATCTCTCCAGCCCCCCCCCTTTTTTTTTGGTGTTTTTGAGACAGGGTCTCCCTGTAGCCCCAGCTGGCCTAGAACTTGCTATGTAGTTCAAGACCCAGGCTGCCCTTGAACTCACAGAGATCTACCTGCCTCTGCCTCCTGAGTGCTGAGATTAAAGGAGTGTGCCACCATTTATTTACCCACTAAACTATCTCAGTGCCCCAGGCAGTCAGAATTTCAAACAGGTTTCCTGGTTCCAGAATTCACGTTTGAATGGTTTCTGATCCAGTAAAAGCAGCAGCAGCATTGCTTGGAAACTAATCATTAGAATTCATTTTTTTGGGGGGTGTATGTATTTTTGAGTTGGTCTCCCTTTAGTCCCAGCTGGCCTGGAGCCCACTTCTGTAAGCCACGCTGGCCCTGAACTCACAAAGATCTGCCTGCCCCTGCCTCCCAAGTGCTGGGACCAAAGATGTGAGCCACCATGCTGGGAATAGAACCCAGGTCCTCTGCAAGAGCTGTCAGTGCTCTTAACTGCTGAGCCATCTCTCCGACCCCAGAATTAAAATTCTTTGCATCGGAGTGTGCATGTATGATATGTGTTTGTATGTGCAGGAACGTGTGTGCCACAGTGGACATGTGGGGGTCAGAAGCCAACCATAGTGGTGCTAGGATTATAGACATTCGACACTGTGTGGCTTGATTTGAGTTTTGGAGATTTGAACTCAGGTCCTCACGTTTGGACAGCAAGTGTTTTACCCACTGAGCCATGTCTCCAGCCCCTTACCAGTTTTTAATTTTTTGTTTGTTTGTTTTGTTTGAAACAGGGTCTTATGTAGCCCAGTCTGGTCTCTAACTTACTATGCAGTCAGAGGAACCTGAACTCCTACTCCACCTGGCTCCACTTCTAAAGTTGGAACTACAGGCATTTGCTAGGGAAAGGGTTTTTTTTTTTTTGTTGTTGTTGTTTTATTTATTTATGTATTTATCTATGTATTTATTTTTGGTATTATTTTATTTTATTTTTATGTGTATAAATGTACTGTCTGCATGCAGGCTTGTGCACCCGTGATGTGCAATGCCAAGGAGGTCAGAAGAGGGCATCAGATTCCCCTGGAACTGGAGTTAAAGATGGTTCTCAGCCATCATGTGGGTGCTGGGGATCGAACCTGGGTCCTCTCAAGGGCAGTTGGCGCTCTTAACGGCTAGGCCATCTCTCCAGCCCTATTTTTGGTATTTTTGAGTCAGGGTCTCCCTGTAGCCCCAGCTGTCCTAGAACTCACTGTGTAGACCAGGCTGGCCTTGAACTCGCAAAGATCTGCCTTCCTCTGCCTCCCGAGTGCTGGGATTAAAGGCTTGTGACACCACATCCGGCTTTTCTTTTCTCTTTTCTTTTTTTTCTTTTCTTTTCTTTTCTTTTCTTTTCTTTTCTTTTCCCTCCCCTCCCCTCCCCTTTCTTTCTTTTTCTTTCTTTCTTTCTTTCTTTCTTTCTTTCTTTCTTTCTTTCTTTCTTTCTTTCTTTCTTTCTTTCTTTCTTTTCTCCCTCCCTCCC
>VZQC01012905.1:941537-953335 GCA_009823505.1 Rhizomys pruinosus
AAAAAAAAAAAAAAAAAAAAAAAAAAAAAAAGAGGGGAGCTGGATAGATGGCTCAGCAGTTAGGAGCCCTGGCTGCTCTTGCAGAGGACCAGGGTTCAATACCCAGTACCCACACGGCAGCTAACAACAACTATCTGTAACTCCAATTCCAGAGGAATCTGATGCCCTCTTCTGACCTCCATGGGCATTGCATGACACAGGTACACTTACATATACGCAGGCAAAGGGACTCAAACACATAAAAGAAAAATGTTGCCAAGCGTGGTGGTGCACACTTTTAATCCTAGCACTTGGGAGGTAGAGGCAGGTGAATCTCTGTGAGTTCAAGTCTAGCCTGGTCTACAGAGTGAGTTTCAGGATAGCTGGAACTACAGGCAGACCCTGTCTCAAAAAAAAAAAAAAAAAAAAAAAAAAAAAAAGGTTGTCTTATAGGACATTCTGCATTGGCATTAATGTGATTCAGTCTTGGTGTTCCCAATGTGGCAGCCACTTGTGACTTGGAAATGAGGCTAGTGGGATTGAGGAACAACATACATGTGAAGGCATGACGAGGACACCAAGTCTCTTCCTCAGTCACTGTCCACTTTGTTTTCTAAGACAGGACATTTCACCGAAATGGAACTCACCATTTTGGCGAGGCTGTCTACCCAGAGTCCCAACTATATACCTCTGGCTGTCTCCTCAGTGCTGGGGCTACAGATGTTGGGATGAGAAGTGCACCTTGCTGTGCCTGTATTTTTTTTTTTTCTTACATGGATGGTGAGGATCTGAATTCAAGAAGGAATTTATCCACTGAATCATCTCCCCATCCTGTGTTTAGTATTTGTTTATTTATTGTCTTTTTTAAAACTTTTTAAAATTATTTTCCATTTATTTCTGTATGTGTATGAATGTACTGTCTGCATGTAGGTCTGTGCACCCATGTCGTGCAATGCTGCGGAGGTCAGAAGAGGGTGTCGGATTCCCCTGGAAGATGGTTCTCAGCCGCCATGTGGGTGCTGGGGATGGAACCCTGGTCCTCTGGAAGAGCAGTCGGCTCTTAACTGCTAGGCCATCTCTCCAGCCCCCCCCCCTTTTTTTTTGTCTTTTCAAGACAGGGTCTCCCTGTAGCCCCAGCTGTCCTGAAACTCACTCTGTAGACCAGGCTGGCCTTGAACTCACAAAGATCCGCCTGCCTCTGCCTCCCAAGTGCTAGGATTAAAGGCGTGCACCACCACGCCCAGCCAGACAGCTCTTGTTTTAAACAAGCAGAGTGACCAAGGGTAAAGACCAGCACCCTCCCCAGCAATCAGCACTCAGGGTTAAGGAGAGGCCGCGAGTGGTGGTGGCCCCCCTGACTTACCGCTAGGTAGGCCAGAGCTGGGGTCCCATTGAGGCAGATCTCCATTGGTGTCTCCTGATTGTAGTGGGTCTCATAGGGCCGGGGCCAGGTGGATGGGATGGAGCTGCCTGGCTGGCCCAGGTACCAGTAGGCCTCGAAGATCTTGCTCAGGTCTCGGGCAAGGCAGCTGCAGTTGTACATGACCACGCCCAGCTCTTTGACCTGTGAGAGAACAGTGCTGAGTTTGGGGACAATGGCCTGGAACTTCCACATGACAGGAATGCAGTGATCTCTACTCAGGCAGCTCCTCTCTCTGCCCCTCAGACTTCTGCACCTCTAGGCCAGCTGGGGCTATAGGGAGATCCTGTCTCATGCCCCCCAAAAGATAATATAAATAAATATATATTTTTTATATTTATTTATTCATTTCTGTATGTGTATGAATGTACTGTCTGCATGCAGGTCCGTGCACCCGTGTCGTGCAATGCCGCGGAGGTCAGAAGAGGGTCTCGGATTCCCCTGGAACTGGAGTTCTCCTGGAATTGGAGTTACAGACGGTTCTCAGCCACCATGTGGGTGCTGGGGATGGAACCCGGGTCCTCTGTAAGAGCAGTCGGCACTCTTAACTGCTAGGCCATTTCTCCAGTCCATAAATAAATATTTTTAAAATTAAAAATAGATTTGGGGGGGATTTTTTTATTGTTTTGGGCAGGGGATTTTTTTATTGTTTTGGGCAGAGGATTTTTTTTTTTTTGAGACAGGGTCTCCCTGTAGCCCTAGCTGTCCTGGAACTCACTCTGTAGACCAGGCTGGCCTTGAACTCACAGAGATCAGCCTGCTTCTGGCTCCAGTGAGCTAGAATTAAAGGCGTGAGCCGCCACACCTGGCGACCTTGAACTTTTAATCACCCTGTCTTTGCCTGTCAAGGAGCTGTAATGGCCGCACCACTAGGCCCAGCTAGCTTTGGAGGCCTGTTGTTTCCGCCCCCTGTACCAGTCAGCTCCAGCTCAGTCTTGGGTACTGGCTCCTCAGACTGTGGACTGTACCCGGCATTCCCTTGGGCTCTCAACAGAACCTTTGGACTTCATCGTTCTCTCTGGTGACCAGTCCATCTCCCTAGTGGGCAGAAGACAGGCACATAGGAATGCTGCACCTTCAGCATCTCCCTGTGTAAATGCTGAGAGCAGGGGTCCGGGGACGTATTTGTTGAGGTGAATTGATGAGTTGTGTCTGTTCTCTCACCTGCATCACTGCCTGAACCCTCCTGTATCTTGTGCTAGTCCCTACTGACTGTTCAAGAGAGATCAGCTATTCCATCCCATGGGAAACCTGCCCTAACACTACCGGGTTCGGATGTCTCCTTTGGACTTCTACAATTCATTGTTTCTCTGCTTGTGCCTCCTCATCTGGCCCTAGATCCTCTGCCTGAACCCCCACCCCCTAGATCCTCTGCCTACACCCCCACCCCCCAGATCCTCTGCCTTCCTTCACCTCTTATCTCACCTCAGACCCTCTGCTTGAGCTTTGCCGCCCCATCCTGGACCATTCTCCTTGTATTCCCATCTGACGCCCAATCCTCTACCTATGCCCCCATCCCACCCCTAACTCTCTGCTTATACCCCCACTTCGCCCCAACCCTCTCCCCATTCCTTTGCCATCCTGGCCCTGAGCCCTCGTTGCCTGATGACAGGCCAGACTCCACACTGAACTGCAAGTCCAGAGAACCCACCTCCTAGCCTCACGTTCCCGAATTCCCCTGGGCTTCCAACACATGCATAGGAAATTTACGATGAAGGCCAAGTAAATGGACAGGCCCTGAGAGGCCTGTTTCCTGGCAGCTGCCGTCAAGGCTCAGAGGGAACCCTAGGCTGTAGCAAGGGCAAGGCAGATCAGAGCTGAACTGCAGGATATACAGGAAGGCCAGGAAGGAGGCAGAAGTGGCCTGGCAAGGAGGTGGGCAGGAGGCAGGCAGACCTGGGTCAGTGAGCGCCAGTCCATGTTGGCACTGCCTAGGTAGAAGTGGGTCTGGTCCACCACCCAGAACTTGGTATGCAGGACACCATGGGTCAGCTTCTGCATGTCCACCATACGGACCTGGGCACCTGTGACCGACAGGGGGCGTGGTCAGGGGCCAGCTCGGCAGCCCCAGGCCCGCCACCTCTGCTGGCCCAGCTTACCGCTCTGCAACAGAGCCTGCAGATCTGCCAGGGGTCCGTTGGGCTTGCTCACAGCAACGCGTACCTTCACGCCTCGAGGTGCCAGGGCCTGGAGCTGTCGGAGGACCTCTTCACCCTGAGGAGGAGAGCTGCTGAAGGGCTGGGCCAGCCAGTACTCCAACATCTTCCGCACAGACACTCATATGCAATTCTTTTTTAAAAAAAAATTTGGCCGGGCGTGGTGGCGCACGCCTTTGATCCTAGCACTTTGGAGGCAGAGGCAGGCGGATCTTTGTGAGTTCAAGGCCAGCTGGGGCTACAGAGTGAGTTCCGGGCCAGCTGGGGCTACAGGGAGACCCTGTCTCGAAAAGACCAAAAGAAAAAAAAATCATTATTTTATGTGTATGAGTGTATTGTCTGTATGTATGCAAGTGCACCTATGTCCTGCAGAAGTTAGAAGAGGGAGTCAGATCCCCTGGAAGTGGAGTTGTCAGCCACCATGTGGGTTTTGGGAATTGAATCTGGGTCCTCTGCAAGAGCAACCACTGCCCTTAACCACTGAGACATCTCTCCAGCCCCATGTGTGGTTCTTTTGAGATGTGATTAAGAATAAACAGGCCAGCCAGGGGTGATGGCACATGCTTTTAGTTCCAGCACTCAGGAGGTAGTGGCAGGCAGATGAGATCAAGGCCAGCTTGGTCTCCATAGTGAGTTTCAGGCCAGCTGGGGGTACAGGGAGGCCTGTCTCAAAAAGAAAAAAAGAAAAAAGGTTGGAGAGATGGCTCAGTGGTTAAAAGCACCTGCTTCTCTTGCAGAAGACCTGGGTTTGATTCCCACTACCCATATGATGGTTAACAATCATCCAAAATTCCAGTTCCAGGAGATCCAATGCGCTCTTCTGACCTCTGCAGGCATTGTGTGACATGGGTGTACTTATACACATACACAGAAAACAACAACAACAACAACAACAACAAGAGAACAGATAGGCTTGGGGCTAGAGAGGCTCCTCTGGGGGGTCTGAGCACTGGCTGCTCTTCCAGATGTCCTGCGTTTGTTTCCCAGGACCCACATGTTGACTAACAATTGTCCATAATTCTAGTTCCAGGAGATCTTATGCCCTCTTCTGGCCTCCATAGGAACTGCATGCATGGGTGTAATTACATAAATGCATGAAAAACACTCATACACATTAAAAAAAAAACAAACCAACAGGCCAGGCATGGTGGTGCACACCTTTAATCCTAGCACTTGGGAGGCAGAGGCAGGTGGATCTTTATGAGTTCAAGGCCAGCCTGGTCTACANCCTCCCTTTGTCTAAAAACTATAAAATCCTGACCACGCCATTCGGGGCTCACTCTCTTGGACCTTGTATCAGATCAGGTGGTGAGTCCGAGCTCGAGCTTGAATAAAGTGATCCTTTTGCACTTACATTGGAATCAGCTCCTTGGTGGTCTTTGGGGGACCTGAATTTGGGGTGTTACAGCATGCACCACCATGACGGGCCCAGGGAGCATTCTTAATGTGGTCCCGAGTGTATGGAAATGGATGGATAACAAGTGTGGGCTGGGTCCTACTGGGCTGTCCTACTGGGCATTAAGTTTGGCCACATGAATGTTCTTATTTTTTTCTACATGTGACATAGTTCATACTATATCAAGTGAATGAAGGAGGATGACAACAGGAAGATGCAGTGAGAAAATGAGGTGGGGTTGTTTTTTTTTTTTTTTTTTTTTTTTTGGTCTTTTTGAGACAGGGTTTCCCTGTAGCCCCAGCTGTCCTGGAATTCGCTCTGTAGACTTTCAGGCTGGCCTTGAACTCACAGAGATCTGCCTGCCTCTGCATCCCTAGTGCTAGGATTAAAGGCATGTGCCACCATGCCTGGCAAGCACTTTTACCTCAAGAGCCCCCAATTTTTTTTCTATTTTAGTCTGAGTCTCCCTAAGTGGCCTAGGCTGGTCATGAAATTGATAAATTCAGCAGCAGCAGGCTTTGAACTTGTGATCCTCCTGCCTCTGCATCTGAGTAGTTGGTATTATAGTTCTGCACCACCAGGCCTGGCTTGCATCTATGCTTTGATGCACTCTGGTGGGATCCTCTGTGTGTGTGTGTGTGTGTGTGTGTGTGTGTGTGTGTTTTGTTTGTGAAACAGATCTTGCTATGTAGTTCAGGCTGGCCTGGAACTCTGGATCCTCTGGCTTCAGCTTCTGGAGTGTTGGGATTCCAGATGGATGCTACCACGCCTGGCTTAATAGGCATATATCTTAACTAGCAAACATAGAAAGGGCTAGTTCCATGTTAGGCTAAATTTGCACAGATGAACCCACTCTGTCATCACTGGAGCCCTGCATGTTATTTGCCTGTTACAGATAAGGCAATGGAAGCCTGAGAGGAAAGGTGACCTGCCTCAGGTCACACAGCTAGAGAGGTGGCAGCCTGGCTGGGTAGTAACTAACTGTTCTTTCTTTGTGTTAAGGGTTCAGGGTAACACCTGTCAGCCTAATCCCTTGTAACCAAACCTGCTCCCTGACATTCAGAGAGGTCTCCAGATCGTGACAAAAACAAAACAAAAAAGGCTCCCTCAGTTCACAAGGCTGTGTGAAGACAGACAGCTGCTCCCAAACACCTTTGCCCAAGTCCTGTCTCCAGGACTTCAGGGGGGGAAATCCCTCCACTCCCCATCATCACCAGCCCCAAGGATGGTCAGGGGCCAGGTAACCCGGTACCTGCTGGGCAGAGGGCTCCTGTGTGTGGGTGTCATTGTTGGTGAGAGTCCAGTAGAAGGAGGCGATGTCCAAGCTGCTTCGAGCACTAGCAAGCAGACTCAGCCAGGTCTGGCTAGTGGATGGGTTGCTCGTGGTAGCATTGGGGAACTCCAGCCCTTCAGGAATGCTCTCCACCAGCACTGCTCTAGGAGTATGGGGGACATCTGTGAGTCAGAGGCCAGAGATGGCATGCTGGGACAGGACTGTTTGGCAGGCCCATAGAAGTGATGGGAGGTTGTTTCACTGGTCTGTCTAGAGGTGTGGCAGGAAGGATAGTGTGTGTGTGTGTGTGTGTGTGTGTGTGTGGCCATAGATGTGGACAGGAGCTACTCTGTCTATTTCTTCACAGACCTGCAGAAAGGATGATGACGCTGTGGCTGCCATGGAAACAGCAGATGGGGGGAGAAAGAGTGTGGGCATGAACTTGGGTATCTACACCCCCTCATCGCGTCACTGGGTGCGGCTATGCACAGGCTCTGCTCATGCTTAAGTGTCCCTGGGCTGGCAGGGCCCATCTCCCACTTACTCGCAGGGGTCATAGCAGGGGGCTGGGCGCTGGTTGGGTCCAAAGAGATGCAAGTCTCCGTATTCCCATAGAAACAGCTGAGTCATCAGGGCCCCGAAACCCACCACTGCCAGAATAAGGACCAGGAGGACCCAGCGGGCTTTCTGCAGGGAAAGAGAAGGGGCTGTCAGACTATGCGAGGTGGGCAAGGCTGAGACGGAGCAAGGGGGAGACTCTGGGCCCTACCTTCTCTGCTGCCTTCCAAGCCTCAATTTCATTCATCTGCAGTTCTCCAG
Source organism: Rhizomys pruinosus (assembly GCA_009823505.1). Lineage (NCBI taxonomy): Eukaryota > Metazoa > Chordata > Mammalia > Rodentia > Spalacidae > Rhizomys > Rhizomys pruinosus. The sequence goes on from VZQC01012905.1 coordinate 948,581, forward strand.
CAGGCTCCTCAACAGGGACCTTCAGCTGGGGGCGGGGGATGGGGATGATGGGGCAGAAGCAACAGGGCAGTTTGGTAGGTAGATCCCCCTCCCTCCAATGTGCCCGACCCCTCCTCATTCGGCCCCCCATCCACCTACCTCCTGGTACATCAGTTTAGGCTTCATCTTGCCTAGCAGCTGGGGGATGCACACAGCTGAGGCGGGAAGGTGGGTGTGTCAGGGTCTAAAAACGGGGGAGGGGGAGGAAACAAAAGCAGGCACCGTGTGGGGTGTTCTGGGCTTTTGGAGCCATAGCAGGAAGTGGATCTGTCTTTGGCTTATGAGACCCACTAAAACCTCATTGCCCATGATCACGGGGGCCCTTGACTCCACGCCCTCCACCCAAAAGGAGGAAGCTGATGGCTGGTCAGCCGGGATGTTGAAATCCCTCAAGGTCCAACGCCTCTGCTTTTTCGCTGCTCAGCATCACCCGACTGACCCCCTTTCAAAGCAATTATTCTGCCTGTCATTCTGCACCCACGCTGTTTCTAGCCAGCACCCCCTCTTTTCCTCTCCTGAGCGCTAATATAGACCATTCCAAAAAGCCCTAGATGAGGGTCAGTGGAGCCCTGAATCTCATTCTTGGGGCGACTCCGGGGCACGTCCCAGGTAGCGCATTTGCCCACCCTCAGGTACCCACGGGAGGAGACCCCTGAGTCTCGCAGATCAGGGCCATCACTGTCTCCAAGTCCCCCAGCAGCCCAGCTCCCAGCCCCCTCTCCGCGAGGGACCCCGGTCTTACTCCACTGCCGCCGGCTTCTAGGCTTCTAGCTCTGCCTGGCCCCAGATTCTGCCCCAACAAGCCGAGTAGGGGCGGGAGGGGCGGGCCTTAAGTAGGCCCCGCCCACTGCAGCGGGGAGTCTGCGCAGTGTGCGCCTTGGCCTCCGCTGGCTCTCCGCAGCAGCGGCAAGGGGGGATTTAGGGAAACTGGCCTGGGGTGGGGGATGCACCCGGCTGTGGGGTATGGGCTGAGCACATGAGCACAGCACCCCCCCCCCCCGCAGCGAGGGACAGGATAGCCACAGAGAAAAAGAAACTCCCACCCCTTTTCTGATCTATAAGTCTTGTGAATGTTCCATGGGCATATAACCTTGCCAAAAAGAAATCCATAAATAAAATTAATCATGAGATGCTCATAAAATAAAATGGGGAGATCAAGGTTGAATAATGTAACTGATAGAGCGGCAAGCTCAGAGAAGAGAACCCACGCAAAGGGATGGGAGAAGGGAGGAAGACGGCGCTGGAGACGTTGGATTCGCTGTTGGCGTCTGAACGGCAGTTTTCTTTTAAGCCAGGGAATATTTTTATAGACATTAAAATTAAAATCCTGAGATCCAAGCTTCCGTATTCCATCGTCTCTCAAGCAGGATATATATAAACGCATATATATATGTGTGTGTGTGTGTCTTTTTGAGACAGGGTCTCCCTATAGCCCCAGCTGGTCTGGAACTCACTGTAGACCAGGTTAGCCTTGAACTCACAGAGATCCGCCTGCCTCTGCCTCTTGAGTGCTGGGATTAAAGGCATGCACTACCATGCATGCCACCATAGACACACACACACATATATAATTTGTTGTTTTCTTTTTATATTACTCCAAAATACACATATATACACTTCACACATATACCAAAATGACAGTCTGAATATATATACATATATATATTTTTTAATATGGGGGGGTCTCATTATGTAGCCCTGCCTGGCCTGGAATTTGCTATGTAGACCAGGTAGGCCTGTAGCACAAAGATCCATCAGCCTCTGCCTCCAGGGTGCTAGGATTCAAGGTGTGTGCCACAAGGCCTGGCCTTTTTTTGGGGGGGGGGGCAGGTGGGATTTAAAATCTTTTTAATTCTCCAGCTGATGAGACTAAGGCAAATTTGACTCTCTGCCTACTGACCCTTGGCTTGGGGGGTGGGAGTAGATGAAAAAAAAATTTCATTTTTTTTTTTTTTTAAGAGAATGTATTTGCTCTTGCTATGCTAAAGTCAGTCTGGACAATAATTTATTATCATGGATTCTGATGCCTTAGACTTATGGAAACATAAACTACAGTCAGAGGGCCTCCAACAAGCTACTGGCATTTGTATTATAGAAACCAACTCAAATACTACCTGGTGCAACATGAGTTGCTACAAGATGCTTTGCATGATCTGCAAAAACTGCATCTAAAATTCTTGGTAGTGCACAATTTAAAGACTTCGAATTCCCCCTTTTTTTTAAAAAATATTTTTTATTTATTTTTGTATGTGTATGAATGTACTGTCTGCATGTAGGTTTGTGCACCCGTGTCATGCAATGCCGCGGAGGTCAGAAGAGGGTCTCGGTTTCCCCTGGAACTGGAGTTCTCCTGGAATTGGAGTTACAGACGGTTCTTAGCCGTCCATGTGGGTGCTGAGGATCGAACCTGGGTCCTCTGCAAGAGCAGTCGGTGCTCTTAACCGCTAGGCTATCTCTCCAGCCCCCCAAATTCCCCTTTTAAAGAGACTTTTTCATTGATGAATGGGTATTTGCTCCTTAAATTAAAACTACACCATATGTCTTCACAGGAAAAGTATTTGTTCTTTCAAAGGCCAGTAATTCTACTTATTTATTTAGGTTTTTGGAGATAGGGTTTCATATAACCCAGGCTAATCCATGAATATTTTAAAAGCTAGAGAAATAAACAGGTGACCAACTTCTCACTTCTCTCCCCTTAATCATCCCCAAACACACAGGAAGTCAACAGATGTCTGAATACTATTGAGCGTGTGAGGTGGCTGCCTTCAAAGGATGGGGACCGGCCTCTTGGTTTGTGTGTACTGTTGAGGTTCAACCCAGGGCTTTTGACCCACCAGACAAAAGGTCTGCCACTGGGCTGCTCCCTACCTGCCTTCCTATTGTAATTCATTTGGGGGCCTGGTGATGATATGTCACAGGGTCTTACACTGTGGACCAACCTGGTCTGCAAGTCATTGTGCAACCCAGGCCAACCTCGAACTTTTGGCAATATGCCTGTCTTTCCGTCTTCTACCTGCTGGGTTGAGAGCTATCAGCCACCGCGGCTCACTTCCTGTAACACAAGTGAGGCCAGGGCAGGAGGGTCTATCTGAGCTCCAGGCCAGCCTGGGGTACGGAGTTCAAGCCATTTCAGAAAAGGAAAAACAAAAAAACCAAGGCTCTACCAAGCAAGCCCAAGTAAGTGCCCAAGAGTATCTAAAGCTAAGAACTCACCCAAGGCAAGACAGCCTTGGAGTGGGTGGACTAGTTGTGGGGGGGTGACTTTCACTATTTTTGAAGGCTTTGGTGGAAAATGTTTTATTTGAAGATGAAATTGGAAGCTGGGTATGACAGAACATGTCTGTAATCCCAGCACTTGGGAGATGAAGGCAGAAGGACCAAGAGTTCAAGGGTACTGGATGTGGTAGTGCATGCCTTTAATTCTAGCACTTGGGAGACAGAAGCAGGCAGATCTCTGTGAGTTCGAGGCCAGCCTGGTCTACATAGTGAGTTCCAGGACAGCTGGGGCTACAGGGAGACCCTGTCTCAAATAGACAAAAAAAAAAAAAGAGTTCAAGGGTATCAAGGGTATAGCCTTTGGGTGCTGCCCAGGGAGGGGTCCACGCACAGTTGTTTTTGATTCCCGTTGTAACTTAAAGGTAACTAACACAATGTCCGGAGCCCTTGATGTCCTGCAAAGGAAGGAAGAGGATGTCCTCACATTCCTTGCAGCAGGAACCCACTTAGGTGGCACCAACCTTGACTTCCAGATGGAACAGTAAATCTACAAGAGGAAAAGTGATGGTCTCTACATGATAAATTGAAAACCCTGCTTACGTCAGTGCCATGTCCTCCACGAACCATGGCCAGCAAGCTGTGAATTTGCTTCTGCTCCCGGAGCCACGCAGATTGCTGGCCGCTTCACTCCTGGGACTCTTACTGACCAGATTCCATCAGCCTTCTGGTGGCAACTGACCCCAGGCTGACCACCAGCCCAACACAGAAGCATCTTATGTCAACCTGCCTACCATTGCTCTGTGTAACACAGATTCTCTTCTGCACACCATGCAACAACAAGGGAGCTCATTCAGTGGGTCTGATGAGGTAGATGCGGGGCCCGGGAAGTTCTGCGCATGCGCGGCATCATCTCCCGCGAGCACCCATGGGAGGTCATGCCTGGTCTCTATTTCAAGAGCAGGAGGCTGCCGAAAAGGCTGTGACCAAGGAGGAGTTTCCGGGGGAAGGGACTGCACCAGCTCCCGAGTTCACTACAGCTCAGCACGAGATGGCAGACTGCTCTGAAGACGTCCAAGTGTCCTCTGTACCTATCCAGCAATTCCCTACTGAAGACTGGAGTGCCCAGCCGGCCACTCAGGACTGTGGCCCCCACTGCTCAGGCCACTGAATGGGTCGGAACAACCACCGAGTGGTCATGAGCTGTGCTGCGGACACTTGAGGATAGGAGGAAGGTGGATGGGAAATGAAGTGTTTCTAAAAAAAAAAAAAGAAGAGCTCAACGGGAAAGTTCTGGGCTAGCCTCGGCTACCAAAGACCCTTTCTCAAAAAAAGTACCAGATGTTCTGGATGGGATTCAGTTCGTAAGTTCGTAAGGTCTTTCAGAGTGGGTGCTGAAGACAGATACCTGACTTTGGTGCCTCAGTTTCTCAGTTTCTCCATCTGTAAAACAGGCCTGGTGAGCCATGCTTGTTTTTTTTTTTTTTTTTTTTTTTTTTTTTT
>VZQC01012905.1:953970-1007407 GCA_009823505.1 Rhizomys pruinosus
AAAAAAAAAAAAAAAAAAAAAAAGACAAAAAAAAAAGAAAAAAAAAAAGAAAAAGATTTATATGAATGAACCATCTCTCTAATCCTATAATTTCTTTTACAAAAAATGTATTACAGGGGCTGGAGAGATGGCCTAGTGGTTAAGAGCGCCGACTGCTCTTGCAGAGGACCTGAGTTCAATCCCCAGCACCCACATGGCGGCTGAGAACCGTCTTTAACTCCAGTTCCAGGGGAATCTGACGCCCTCTTCTGACCTCCGCAGCATTGGACGACACTAGTGCACAAACCTACATGCAGACAGTACATTCATACACATAAAAATAAAAAATTTAAAAAATTCTTTAAAAAAATAGAATAAAAAATGTATTACATTTGTGTGTGTGTGTGTGTGTGTGCACCTGCGCTCCTGTCTGGGCAGAGGTCAGAGGACAACTTTGCAGGCGTTGCTTCTCACCTTCATCACACAGGTTTCAGGGACTGAGCTCAAGCCATCAGGCACTTTTACCCACTCCTCTCGCCAACTCAAATGCTCATAATTTGTCTCAGATTCCTATAAGGGGTACCCCTTCCCTCATCCAAGCGTCCTGCTGGAGCTGGAAGCTGATCCTCTGCCATAAGATCCTAGGGGGCTCATGAGAGCTACAAGGGAGCAGACAGATGAGGGGGTGGCATTCCTCCTCAGCCTGTGTCACCCCGGTGCCCATTTCCCAAGACCCCAGGACCCATCAGGCTCCAGCACAATCCACCCGGCTGATCCTCCATCTGCTTTCTTGGAGATCTGGGGTGCACCTCAGTCTGGAAACTCATCTCTTTCAGCCCACAGAATATCCCTGCTTCCCCTGGCTAAGCGGCTCTGCCTGCCTTGGGGTGTGATACCGCAGCCCACAAACAAGGAGGAAGCAAAACTGGTAGGGCATTTGAGACATGTGCCAGGTCAAGGCTCCTGCTCTCTGCCTGCAGCCATCAGCAGAGCTTTGGATGGGACAGTTCAGAGTTCAAATCCCTCCCCGCCACTTTCCTGCTGCTCACTGAGCCACCTCTCCAACCCCCTTTTTTTTGTTTTTAAGACAGAGTCTCATTCTATAGCCCAGGCTGGACTCAAACTCATAATCTTCCTCCTGCTTGAGCTTCCCCAGTGCAGAGATTACAGACCTGCACCCCTAATCCGGCCTCCCACATACTTTTGCCATAGAATAGATTCTGCTGTATCACTTAAAAAGCTAATGTACGGGGCTGGAGAGATGGCCTAGCGGTTAAGAGCACCGACTGCTCTTGCAGAGGACCCGGGTTCGATCCCCAGCACCCACATGGCGGCTGAGAACCGTCTGTAACTCCAATTCCAGGAGAACTCCAGTTCCAGGGGAATTCGATGCCCTCTTCTGACCTCCGCGGCATTGCACGACACGGGTGCACAAACCTACATGCAGACAGTACATTCATACACAAAAAAAAAAAAAAAAAAAAAAAAGCACATGCACATTCAAAAGATAAATGCCTGTCCTAGAAAGTCACTTAGAATATAAGAACAATTACATGGGCCAGAAGTAGCAGGATAAATGGTGCACACTTCTGAACTCAAAACTCTAAGCTGGGCCTCTCCTGCTCAAAAGTCATCTGTGCTTCCCATTGCCCATCAGGTTCTAAACTTGTTACCTTGCCCCAGATAGGCCCTCAGATCCTGAGTCTAAAGTTTTCTCTCCAGTTCCCTACATCTTCTGAACTCCAGCTTTGGGGGTTCCATGACCTCCAGTGACCCCATAGTCTTCTCACCCATGTCTCCAGTCATCCTTACCATCGCTCCTCATCTGTTCTTCTTTCTCCTGAGCTTTTCATTTGGATTTTTGTTGTTGTTTTGAGAAAGGGTCGCCCTGTGGCCTCCGATGCTCTGGAGCTATGTAGACTTGGTGAACAGGGAAGCCACTCGGGTCACTGTGGGGACCAAGGCCCTGGGACTCTGTCCTGAGGACAAGAGGGAGGCACAGACAGGTTTTTCTTTTTTTGTCTTTTCAAGACAGTGTCTCCCTGTAGCCCCAGCTGTCCTGGAACTCACTCTGTAGACCAGGCTGGCCTTGAACTCACAAAGATCTGCCTGCCTCTGCCTCCCAAGAGCTAGGATTAAAGGCATGCGCCACCATACCTCGTGTCCTTTTTTTTAATTTTAATTTTTAGTCTTTTTGGTCTCCCTGTAGCCCCAACTGACCTGGAACTCTCTCTTTTTTTTTTCCTAAAGAGGGACTGCCACCATTGGCATGAGATGCTATGTCTCAATCCTCCTTTTTTGAATTTTTTAAAAAAATTTATTTATTTATATATTTATTTATGTCTTTTCAAGACAGGGTCTCCCTGTAGCCCCAGCTGTCCTGGAACTCACTCTGCAGACCAGGCTGGCCTTGAACTCACAAAGATCCGCCTGCCTCTGCCTCCCAAGTGCTAGGATTAAAGGCATGTGCCACCATGCCCAGCTATTTATTATTATTATTTTTTAATATTTTATTTATTTATGTGTATGAATGAACTGTCTGCATGTAGGTTTGTGCACCCATGTCATGCAATGCCGAGGTCAGAAGAGGGCGTCGGATTCCCCTGGAACTGGAGTTCTCCTGGAATTGGAGTTACAGACGGTTCTCAGCTGCCATGTGGGTGCTGGGGATCGAACCCTGGTCCTCTGTAAGAGCAGTCGGCGCTCTTAACCGCTAGGCCATCTCTCTAGCCCCTATTTATTATTTTTTATGTGTATGAGTGTACTGTCTGCATGTAGGTTGGTGCACCCGTGTTGTGCAATGCCGCGGAGGTCAGAAGAGGGCATCGGATTCCCCTAGACTGGAGCTAAAGAGGTTTCTTAGCCACCATGTGGGTGCTGGGAATTGAACCTGGGTCCTCTGCAAGAGCAGTCAGTGCTCCTAACTGCTAACCCATCTCTCCAGCCCCTAGCCTGGAACTCTTTATGTAGACCAGACTGGCCTGGAACTCAGAGATCCAACTGCCTCTGTCTCCCAAGTGCTAGGATTAAAGGCATGCCTTACTTACTTTTTATTTATGAGTGTTTTGGCTACATGTATGTAAGTGCACCGCATTTTAGCAATGCTGGCAGAGGCCAGAAGTTGGCGTCGGATCCCCTGGAACTGGAGTTAGGATGGTTGGTAGCTTCCACATGGGTTCTGGGAACTCAACCCAGATCCTCTGGGAGCAGCCTGTGCTCTTAACTGCTGAGCCATCTCTCCAGCCTCTTCTTTTTGTTTTCAGATGACATATCACTATGTAACCCAGGCTGGCCTTGAACAGAAGATGTTCCTGCCTGACAAGTCTCGATGTGCAGGTAACTACTACAAAGACAGTTGTCCTGCTGATCAATGTGGCATATGATTGTAATCCTAGCACTCAGGAGATTGTGGGGGTGGGGGGATCGGGAATTCAAGGAGTTTGAAGCCAGCCTGGGCCATATGAGATCCTGTCTCAGGAAATCAGAGGAAAAATATTTTAGCCAAGTGCAGTGGCTTCTGCCTGTGGCTCTAGCACTTGGGAAGGAGAGGGAGGAGGATCAGCTCAAGCTCTTCTTGGGGTACAAAGTGAGCCTGGGACGACATGCCACCCTGTCTCAATAAATAAAACCCCCCAACAATGACAAATCCCCCCAAACAAAACAAACAAACTGCACAACAAAAATGTTATCTGACCATTCTACTCCGTCTTCAGTGCCTTCAACCTAGGTACCACCTCTTCCCTGGGTCCTAAGACTTGTCATAGACTCCCATACATATCCATGTGGGCCCCTAAGAACCTCCCAGCTCTGACCTGGCGTCTTCCAGCAGGCTCCGCACTCCGGCCATCTGAATTAGCTTGCCCCTCTCCCTCTCAAAAACGGCCTGTGGCTCCCACTTGTCCTCAGAGCCAAGTCCCAGCTCATTCCTGGATTCCCAGGGCCCTGGTCCCTCCCCAGTGGACAGAGCAGCTTACTCACTCACCATCCTTTATACCCCAGCCATGCCAAGGATCTTTCAGTTCCTTGAACGAAACCACACAGTCACAGCACTGGACTCACTTCTCCTGCCCATCTCACTTTACCTTCCCCGCCATGCAGATAGTCCCTTCAGGACATGTTGTCTTCCTCCAGGAAGTCCTCCCGGACTCCTCGAACAGTTCAAGCATCTCTTTGGTGTTCCCATACTCTTCCCTTCTTCCTCTGTTCCTCACTATCCCATCCCAGACTCTCTACCTAGGCTTCCTGTTGTCTAGCCCCAACTTCTCTGGGCTGTTACTCCTACGGAGCTGTGAGCCCTATGAGGACAGAGTCAGGCTGTTTGAGTCACCCCTGTGTCCCCAGCACTTCTGGGCATCACAGACTAGGCACCCATTTCATCCATCTACTCATGCAACTAAGTTTATCTCATGACTACCCTTTGATAAGTCCTGTTCTAGAAACAGCACAAAACACAAAATAACAAGCAAGGTGGTGTGTTGCACGCCTGTAATCACAGCACCCGGGAGGCAGCAGCAGGACAGCGAGTCCTGGGACAGCCTGGACTCCAGTGTGGGACCTAGTTTCAAAAAAAAAAAAAAAAATCCATTAAACTAGGGGCTAAAGAGATGAGTCAGTGGGAAAAGGGCTGGATGTGTTCAGGTCCCCAGCAACTATGAAAATGGCTGGGTGTGGCGCCTGTAACCTCAGCCCTGCGGGTGGGGGAGGTGGGGAGGGGATTGTTTAGGCTCTTGCCTAGCTGAAAAAGTAGGAGTTCCAGGTTCTGTGAGAGACTCTGTCTTCAGGGAATAAGGCAGATGGTAACAGAGGATGCCACCAGATGTCTTCCTTTAACTTCCAAGTACACATACACACATGCATAACACACACACACACACACACACACACACACACACACACGCCACACCAAAATCCCCTCAAACGAAACCATATTTCTTCTTCATACGAGGGATCCAACCCAACTATGTAGAGCTGCATTTCCTGCCCCCCCACCCCCGCTTTTTTTTTTTTTTCTTCTTTTTGAGGCAGGATTTCCCTATAGTCCCAGCTGTCCTGGACCAGGCTGGCCTTGAACTCACGATCCATCTGTCTCTCCCTCCCAAGTGCTAGGATTAAAGGTGTATGCCACCATGCCTGGATCCCCCCCCCCACCTTTTTTTTTTGTGAAACAGGATCTACATAGCTCAGGCTGGCTTAAACTTTTGATCCTCCTGCCTCAGCCTCCAGAGTACCAGGATTATAGGTATGTGTCATCACAATAAGCTATACAACTAGAATCTTGTGGTTTTTTCCCCCCCTTGGGAGTGGGGGGGAGATAGGGTCTCATCTTGGACATAGCTGAGGATGACCTTGAACGCGATCTTCCTGCTTCAACCTCATAAAAGCCAGTATTACAGGTGTCTGCCAGCATAATGGACGGACATAAAAACTACAACTTGAGGGCTGGAGAGGTGGCCTAGCGGTTAAGAGCGCCGACCGCTCTTACAGAGGACCTGGGTTCGATCCCCAGCACCCACATGGCGGCCGAGAACCGTCTGAAACTCCAGTTCCAGGAGAACTCCAGTTCCAGGGGAATCCGAGACCCTCTTCTGACCTCCGCGGCACTGCACGACACGGGTGCACAAACCTGCATGCAGACAGTACATTGATACACATACAGAAATAAATAAAATTAAAAAAACAAACAAACAAACAAATAAACAAACAAACTACAACTTGACCATGCAACCTACCTCCCCACTTAACACATCAAATAACTTACCCACTTACACTGCTTTTTCATTGTCTTTTTTTTTTTGTCTTTTTGAGAGGGTCTCCCTATAGCCCCAGCTGGCCTGGAACCACTCTGTAGACCAGGCTGGCCTTGAACTCACAAAGATCCACCTGCCTCTGCCTCCTGAGTGCTAAGATTAAAGGCATGCGCCACCATGCCCGGCTTAAAGATGGTTCTTAGCTGCCATGTGGGTGCTGGGAATCGAACCCGGGTCCTCTGCAAGAGCAGGCGGTGCTCTTAACCGCTGAGCCATCTCTCCAGCACCTGTCTCTTACCTGTCAGGGTGTGAGCTCCAGAAGCCCATTGGAATGCAGAGACACCCAAGATCCATGTTGCCCAAGGACCTGCTCTACCAGGCTAGCCTTCGGCTATGCTAAAACAGGCCATCACCGATTACTCAGGAATCTTCCGCCTTGCCTTTCGACCCACCCCACTCTCACTGAATCCCACTCCCACCTTCTCCCTTAAATTCCCAAGCCAGACGCCATTCTGTGCTTGGCTCTATCTTTCCCCTGAGCCTAGCCCCGGCTACCCTGAATTAAACTTTGCTCCGAAGAGCTTAGACCTCGTGTCCTTTCATTTCAGGGGGAGCGCGCCATAACCTTACATTACCCCTACTAGAATGCAGACTCCATAAGGGCTCCTTCTGTTTTGGGTATCATCTGTCTTAGGTGATGTTTCACAGTAGTTAGCCATGTGAAAGTCCAGGGCTAGAACATACTGGCTTCAGTCTTGGTTTTACAGTTTAGTAATTGTTATTTTCTAAATATATTTATTTGTGTGTATGTGCAATGGGGTGTACCAGGGCTTTTGTGTGGAGGTCAGAGGACAACGTGTAGGAGTCGGTTCTCTCTTTCTACCATGTGAGTGTCCCGGGGGGATTGAACTGAGGTCTTCAGGCTTGACATGAGGCAGCTTTACCCACTGCCCAATTTCTTTTTTTTTTTTTTTAATTAATTTTATTTATTTCTGTATGTGTATGAATGTACTGTCTGCATGCAAGTTTGTGCACCCGTGTTGTGCAATGCCGCGGAGGTCAGAAGAGGGTCTCGGATTCCCCTGGAACTGGAGTTCTCCTGGAACTGGAGTTTCAGACGGTTCTCGGCCGCCATGTGGGTGCTGGGGATCGAACCCGGGTCCTCTGCAAGAGCGGTCGGCGCTCTTAACCGCTAGGCCATCTCTCCAGCCCCCCACTGCCCAATTTCACTGGCCAAACAGTTACTAAAGAGCTACAAGACCTTTTCATGTGGCTTATTCCCCTCCAGGCCTCAGTGAGTATACCAGAAGTATGAGGGTGAAGACATCTGGTAAGCCAGACATGGTAGTACATGCCAGTTATCCCAGCACTCAGGAGGTGGAGGCTGGAGGATCAGGAGATCAAGGTCATCCTTGGCTACATAGTGAGACCAAGGCCAGCATGGATCACATGAGACTTGGTTTCCAAAAACCAAAAACCTGGTGGTAAACACCTTTAACCCTAGCACTGGGAAGGCAGAGACAGGTAGAGCTCTGAGAGATGGAGTACAGCCTGGTCTACTTAGTGGGTTCTAGGCCTGTTGGGACCATAGTGAGAACTTGTCTCAAGAAGACAAACAAACCAACCAACCAACCAACCCCAAGCCCCTCAACCATCGGTGATCACCCACGGGCCACACTTTCGGGTTCATGAAGCCAATGTTGCAGAGACAACAGCAACACAGATATCCTGGGGTGGCGTGGCTGTGGCTGGAGAGCTCTGGACACTATAGGGTTCACTGACACTAGAGGGTAATGAGTGCGGTTCAGGGCAGGAGAGAGTACAATTTGTGTATACATGTTCATGTGCATGTACAAGTGTGTTGAGGTCAGAGGTCCATGTCAAGTGTCTTCCTCTATCACTCTCTCATTTTTTTAATCAAAAAAATTTTGGGGGGGTTCTTTTTGAGACAGGGTCTCCCTGTAGCCCCAGCTAGCCTGGAACTCACTCTGTAGACCAGGCTGGCCTTGAACTCACAAAGATCCGCCTGCCTCTGCCTCCAGAGTGCTAGGATTACAGGCGTGCGCCACCACGCCCAGCTAATTAAAAAATGTTATAATAGGGGCCGGAGAGATGTCCTAGCAGTTAAGACCTGGGTTCGATCCCCAGCACCCACATGCCGGCTGAGAACCATCTGTAACTCCAGTTCCAGGAGAACTCCAGTTCCAGGGGAATCCGATGCCCTCTCCTGACTTCCGTGGCATTGCACGACATGGATGCACAGACCTACATGCAGACAGTACATTCATACACATAAATAAAAATTTAAAAAAATTTTTTATAATAGCCAGCATGGTGGCGCATGCCTTTAATCCCAGCACTTGGGAGGCAGAGGTAGGTGGATCTCTGTGAGTTCAAGGCCATCCTGGTCTACATAGGGAGTTCCAGGCCAGTTGGAGCTACAGGGAGACACTGTCTCAAAAAGACCCTCCCCAAAGTTATTTATTTATATTTTATGTGTATGAGTGTATTATTGCCTTCATGTATGTAAGTGTACCTGTGTTGCGCAATACCTGTAGAGGCCAGAAATGGGCATCTCATGCACCTGGAACTGGAGTTACGGATGGTTGTCAGCCACCCTGTGGGTGCTGGGAACTAAATCTGAGTCTCCCTACAAGAATAGCCAGTACTCTTGACTGCTGAGCCACGTCTCTACTTACACACCTGTCTCTTTATTTGGGGTGTATGTTTTGTTTGTTTCAAGACAGGGTCTTCCTGTAGCTAGAACTGGCCTGGGACTTGGCTATGAAGACCAGGCTGGCCTTGAACTCCCGAAGGTCTGCCTGCCTCTGCCTCCCAAGTGCTAGGATTAAAGGCGTGCGCCATGTGGATGCTGGGAATCGAACCAGGGTCCTCTGAAAGAGCAGTCGGTGCTCTTAACCACTGAGCCATATCTCCAGCCCCTAGGCAATGTCTCTTAAAGAACCTGAAGCTCATGGATTTGAGTGGCTGGCCAGCAGGCTCCAAGGGTCTGCCTGGCTAGAGTTCAGGCACATGCTGCCACATCTGGCTTTTTACCTGAGTGCTGGGATCTGAGCTCAGAGCCTCATGCTTGCAAGGAAGCTCTGCCCACTGAGCTACCTCCCCAGCAATCTTGAGGACGTGATAGACACAGATAGGGGTCACATGGTTAGTAATGAAATCAGCCCCCAAGCAACAGCAAATTATGCCAAACAAGCTTCACAAGAACGAATTTTCAGGGCCAGCAAAGTGATGACTGTCCTGTAATTCCAGCACTTGGGAGGCAGGGGCAAGAGGATCAGGGGTTCACAGCCACCCTTGGCTACATAGCAAGTTCAAGGCCATCCTGAGTTACATGAGTCTGTCTCAAATTCTTGGAATCCTCACTCTCCTCCCCGGTGTGGGTATCCTTGTCTATTTTTGTTGTGTTTGTTTGAGACAAGGTCTCAGGAAGCCTAGGCTGGCCTCAAACTCCTTATGTCCAGGAGGATAGCCTTGAAATCTGGATCCTCCTGCTTCTGCCACTCAAGCACTGGAATTACAGGCAGGCATCACCCATTTTACAGATAAGAAAGCTGGGGTTATCCACAGGGTTTTAGGGTTGAGGTGGGATCTTGGCATGCCCAAGGTAATGGGCTTTAAATCCACATACAATGGGAACATGTGAATTGTGGATAATATGGGGGGGGGATTGGTGGCTCTTTATGGGGAAAGCTGGGGTCATGAGATACAGATGTCAGGACCCCAGGAAGGATGGAGACCCAAGAGCAAGGTGAGAATGATCTAAGGATAGTGATAGCAACATGGGTATTGAAGAGATTTGGGGAAAACAAGATTTCACGAAGGAGAAGTGACAGCCAAAGAGGAGTGTGGGTGACATAAGGCGATTTATTTTATTTTTTGTCTTTGTGAGACAGGGTTTCCCTGTAGCCCCAGCTGTCCTGGAACTCACTATACAGACCAGGCTGACCTTGAACTCTGCTCTACCTGTCTCTGCCTGCAGAATACAGGGATTAAAGGCGTGCGCCACCAGGCCCGGTGAGGAAACGACAATTTAAAGGTCAGCGCGGGGGAGGTGGGGGGGGAACGCACCTGTTATTCCTGCACTCCCGAGGTAGACGCAGGTGGAGTCTGGGCTACAAAAAAACCCTGTCACAGAAAGAGAGGAGACTGCACGTAATGGCTGCAACTAGGGCTTAAGGGTAATGAAAAAGAACAAAAGCCTAAGGCGACGAGAGGAACGTGATGGCGACAGAAGGGGGAGTGGTGATGATTTAAGTAGAATAAGACTTAAGAGAAGAAATAGGGTACCTAAGTGGACCAAGGGCCACGTAGGATGCATTACAACCAGAGGGTGACACGGGGAGGGCAGCCGAGGGGCCCCGCCCGCAGATTACACAGTACCTGCACTCCAGATCTCCTACTCCGGGGCCCAGCCCTGCACGCAAATTCAAGGCTGGAACCCCGCCTTCCCGCCCTACCTGCGCGCAGGCGCACTTGGGCTTAGGCTGCGGGCAGGGGGCGGGGAGAACCTGCGCATTTCTGATTGGCTGCACTCTTCGCTAGCACGCGGCAGGGTGGAGGGAGGTGCCTGGGAGGCGGTGCGAGTTTACGTGACCCGGATCTCGGCAGCCTTCTCGCTGGTTGGAGGTCTGGTGAGCTAGAGCGGTCGGCGGGCTGCCTGACAGGCTTCCGGTGTTGGGGGCGGGACTTCCGGCGCGGGCGGTTCTTTTTCTTTCTTTCTTTCTTTCTTTTTTTTTTTTTTTTTCTTCCTCCCTCTTGACCCCGGGCGCTGGGAGGAGTGTCTGACAGTTGGCGCGGCCGGGAGGGAGAGCTGGAGGCGCGAGGGGTGCGGGCCGGGTGGGCCAGGTGAGGCGCGGGCCCGGGCGGTGGTGCTGTGCAGGAGGATGGAGGTGGCGTTGCGGGGCGGTTCGGCTTTGCTACTCCACAGTCGAATCAGTTTCTTGTCTGAGCCTCAGTTTCCTCCTCTGTAGGATGGGGGCCCGAGGCCCACTTCACTGGTTCCAATGAGAAGGCAGCTCGTGCACGTCGAGGCTGCTCTCAGGACTCCCCTCGTTGCCATTCCATTGATGGGTAACCTGCACGAGAGACTGCGGATGTGGGATCAAATCTCAGCTTCCCTGTGTGGCACTGGGCCTGTGTCTTTACCTCTCTGAACCTGTTTCCTTTTTGCAGTGAGAACTGATAGTCCCAGGGTCGTAGGGTCCTTTGTGGTTCTGATAAATGTGCATGCGAAGTCCTGAGCGCACCTGGAGCTCAGAGCGTGGGGACTATGGTAACGCTTCTGAACCTGTGGGTGGAGCTCAGAGAAAGCAAGAAAAAAAGACAAGACAGGAGCGGGGAAAACGGATTCTTTGCGGTTTGTCCTTTGCTGGCCTGAAGTAGAGATTTTTTTTTCTTTGTGTTGAAAATGACTGTTGCATGATCCTCAAGTCAATTCGAAGAGGAAATTTTGCATCACTATGTTAATGGAAAGCTAGCATTGCTTGACAAGACAAGGAAGATTTAACCTGAGGTACTGTGGAAACAGAACAGTCTGTTCAATTGTAGGTAGCAGATGAATGACTTGATAGGTGCCTGAGGCTGGACTTGAACTTCTGATCTTTCTGGCTCCATCTTCTGAGTGGTGGGATTACAAGTGCATTCAGCTCACCAGGCTAGGTAGTCCTATAGGTGGTTCCCAACTCACACCTGGCTCACACTGGGCATTAGATCATGGCTGAGCTGTTCCTAATTTAGTAAAGATTTAATTGACTGCATATCTGTACCTGCCAAGCATAGTTGCATGGGCTTTGAATTTAACTCATTCAATCTCCCTAACACCTTTAATTTTTTTTTTTTCTGTATATGCGTGTGCCTGTTGTGAGTGTGGAGGTCAAGACAACTTTCTGGAAATCAGTTCTCTCCTTCCACCATCTGGGTGCAGGGAATCTAGCACAGGTTGTTAGCGCTGGAGGTTGGTGCTTTTACTCAGGGAGCCACCTTGCTGGCCCTCCGACACCATGAAGAATAAGTGATTTTATCTTTTTCTTTTCACAGTGCTGCAGTAGAGCCTAGGCCCTAGCAGATGCTAGGCAAGTGCTGGGCCGTTGAGCAACGTTTCCAGCCCTTAGGTTTTCAAGGCAGGATTTTGCTATGTAGCACAACTGGCCTGGAACTCAAAATCCTCCAGTGTCAGCCTCCTTGAGTGCTGGAGAATCACAGCTGTGTGACACCTTGATTGCATTCTTTTTTTTTTTTTTTTCCTGGTCTTTGTGAAATCGGGTATCCCTTTAGCCCCAGCCGGTCTGGAACTCGTGATGTGGATCAGGCTGGCCTTGAACTCAAAGAGATCTCCTGCCTTTGCCTCCCGAGTGCTGGGATTAAAGGTCTGTGCCACCAACCCTGGCATCATTCTTTTTTTTTTTTAATTTTATTTATTTTTGTGTATGAATGTACTGTCTGCATGCAGGTTTGCTCACTTGTGTCGTGCAATGCTGCGGAGGTCAGAAGAGGGCATTGGATTCCCCTGGAACTGGAATTACAGATGGTTCTCAGTCACCATGTGGGTACTGGGGATCAAACCCGGGTCCTCTGCAAGAGCAGTTGGCGCTCTTAACCGCTAGGCCATCTCTCCAACCCCGGCATCATTCTTTATTTAAATTAATTTTTAAAATTCTTATGAGTTTTTCCTGTATGTATGCCAGTGTACTATGTGTGTACAGTGTCCCCAGAGGTCAGAAGAGGCTGTTGGATCCCCTGGAACTGGAGTTATGGACAGTGGTTAGCTGCCATGAGGGTGCTGGGTACTGAGCCTGGGTCCTCTGCAACTGCCCTTAATGTTCTTGATTACTGAGCCATCTCTCCATCCCTTATTCTTGTATAGTTCAGAGAGGTGAGTTCCAGAAAGGTATGGCTACTTGTTTGCAATCAGGATTAAGAAGTGGTAAAATCAGGAGTCCAATCCAAGTTCTCTTTTTCCTTATCTTCATTGATACTCTTTTCTACCCCCCCCCCTTTAAAAAAAATAGGGTCTCCCTGTAGTCCCAGCTGTCCTGGAACTCATTATTATACCAGTTGGGCCTTGAACTCAGAGATCAGACAGCCTCTGCCTCCCAGGTGATAGGATTAAAGGCGTGTGCCCCCACACCTGGCTATACCTTTTTTTAAAATTGACTAATTTTTTTCTTGATGTGTAAGTGTTAAGAACCGTGCTTTAACCCTCGTCCAGCTCTCCAGTCCCCTTAATTTACCTTTAAAAAATTTTTTTTTAAATTTTATTTATTTCTGTATGTGTATGAATGTACTGTCTGCATGCAGGTTTGTGCACCCATGTCGTGCAATGCGGCAGAGGTCAGAAGAGGGTGTCGGATTCCCCTGGAACTGGAGTTCTCCTGGAATTGGAGTTTCAGATGGTTCTTGGCCGCCATGTGGGTGTTGGGGATCGAACCCGGGTCCTCTGTAAAAGCAGTCGGTGCTCTTAACCGCTAGGCCATCTCTCCAGCCCCCCTTAATTTACCTTTGTGTCTCTTTGTATGTACTTGTTTGTGTGTGCCTGTATACACACATGCATTTGGAGGCCAGAGGTCAATGTTGAGTGTCTTAATCAGTCTAAATTTTTGTTGTTGTTGTTTTTTTATTTGTGTATGTGTTTTGATTGCCTGTATACACACTGGCATTTATGTAGTTCCTGTACATACACTGGCATTTATGTAGTTCCTGTACATACACTGGCATGTATTAGTTCCTGTACATATACTGGCATGTATGTAGTCCCTGTACATACACTGGCATGTATGTAGTTCCTGTACATACACTGGCATGTATGTAGTTCCTGTACATACACTGGCATGTATGTAGTTCCTGTACATACACTGGCATGTATGTAGTTCCTGTACATACACTGGCATGTATGTAGTTCCTGATATACACTGGCATGATGTAGTTCCTGATATACACTGGCATGTACGTAGTTCCTATACGTACACTGGCATGTATGTAGTTCCTGGGAAGGCCAGAAGAAGGTGACAGAGGCGCCATGTGGGTGCTGAGAATCAAACCTGGGTCCTTTGGAAGAGCAGCAGGTGT
The DNA here is from genome assembly GCA_009823505.1 of Rhizomys pruinosus. Classification (NCBI taxonomy): domain Eukaryota; kingdom Metazoa; phylum Chordata; class Mammalia; order Rodentia; family Spalacidae; genus Rhizomys; species Rhizomys pruinosus. The sequence continues at coordinate 967,785 of VZQC01012905.1, forward strand.
TCTTAATGCCTGAGCTACCTGTCCAGCTCCTGTTTTTTGTTTTCAGGTTTGTTTGTTTGTTTGGTATTTTTGAGACAGAGTATCCTTGTAGCCCCAGCTGGCCTGGACCTCACTGTGTAGACCAGGCTGGCCTTGAACTCGCAGAGATGCCTCTGTCTTCTGAGTGCTGGAATCAAAGGCATGTGCCACCACGCCCGGCTTGTCTTTGTTTTTGTGAGACAAGGTCTCACTATGTAGCTCTAGCTGCCTGGATCTCACTATGCAGCAATCCAAGGTTGGCCTTTATCTCACAGCAATCCTCCTGCCTCTGTCTCCTGAGTGCTGGGATTAGAGGTATGCACTACCATGCTCACTCAGCCTACACATTAGTAGTAGTAGTAGTAGTAGTACTGGTTTTTTGACACGATGTCTTCCTTTAGTCCCAACTAGCCTGGAACTCACTCTATAGAGCAGGCTGGCCTCAAACTTACAGAGATCCACTTACCTCTGCCTTCCAAGTGCTGGGATTAAAGACGTGCCACCATGCTTAGCCTGTGCCTTATGTTTGAGAGAGGGTCTCTCACGGAACCTTGCACTCACCCATTTGGCTAGACTGACTGGCCAGTGAGCTCCAGGGATCCTCTTGTCTCTGTCTCCCCATGCTGGGATTATAGACACACGCTACTGTCCTCACTTTTATTTATTTATTTATTTATTTATTTATTTATTTATTTATTTCTATGTGTATGAATGTACTGTCTGCATGTAGGTTTGTGCACCCGTGTCGTGCAATGCCGTGGAGGTCAGAAGAGGGTGTCGGATTCCCCTGGAACTGGAGTTCTCCTGGAATTGGAGTTACAGACGGTTAGCCGCCATGTGGGTGCTGGGGATCGAACCCGGGTCCTCTGCAAGAGCAGTTGGTGCTCTTAATCACTAGGCCATCTCTCCAGCCCTGTCCTCACTTTTTATGTGGGTGCTGGAGCTCTGAACTGAGGCCCTTATGCTTGCACAGCAGGCACTTTACCGACTGCATTGTCTTCCAGCCCGAGGGTAGAGAAAGGAAGCTGAGCATAGAGTCCTTGACTTCCCAGCACCTGGAAGGTAGAGGCAGGAAGACCCAGTATCAACAAGCAAACAGACAGACTGAACAGAAAGTGGTGCGAGGGAGCTGAAGCTGAGCCCAGTGATGACTTCGCTGCCCCAGGGAGGGGCACATGAGGACTCCGGTTAGTGTCAGTGGACGCCTTCCAAAGACACACTGGCTATGGCTCTTCCTCACAGCCCCTCAGTCAGTCAGCACAGAGTGACCTGCCTGAGGTCAAGTCCTGGCCCTGCCATCACTTGCTGTGCCCTTGGATTCGCCAGCCCCTCTCTCAATTTCTTCCTTCGTTTCTCCTTCTCACTCTTTTCCCAGGCTCATCATGAGAAGTCACTGAGATGTGGTGGTCCTCAGTTCCTGGCACAGAGTAAACCCTCAAAGGGACCTGCTCCATGGGCGTTGGAATCAGGGAGAACTTGTTTTTGAATCTCTNAAAAAAAAAGCAACTCGAGGAGTAGAGGGCTTGTTGCATCTTCTGCTTCCAAATCACAGTCCATCTTTTTTTTAATTTTTTTTATTTATTTCTGTACGTGTATGAATGTACTATCTGCATGCAAGTTTGTGCACCCGTGTCATGCAATGCCGTGGAGGTCAGAAGAGGGTGTCGGATTCCCCTGGAACTGGAGTTCTCCTCCAGTTCCCCTGGAATTGGAGTTCTCCTCCAATTCCCCTGGAATTGGAGTTTCAGACGGCTCTCAGCCGCCATGTGGGTGCTAGGGATCGAACCTGGGTCCTCTGCAAGAGCAGTCCGCGCTCTTAACTGCTAGGCCATCTCTCCAGCCCAAGTTGGGTGTTTTTTTTAAGAACAGTACTGATGGTCTTCCCTCACGAGGCTGTTGGGAGGCGTCTTCGGGATGCTTGGGTCTGACCTGGTGCCTACTTGATGTTTGGTGTGTGATGCGTTGTTCCATCTTACTTTCTTGGAGCTGTCTGTAGTATCGTGTGTCCAGTGTAAAGTCTGGAGGGAGAGTGGGTCTAAGCGTGTCAGGTTCTGGTGAGGTCCCTGCCATCCCTGGTCACAGTCATCAGGTGCTGGTGGGTGGGGTCCCAGCCATCCCTGCTCACGGCCACTCAGCAGAAGCCAGAGAAGGGAAAGAGAAACATGAGCTGATGCAGAGGACAAAGCCCCAGATTTGGGGTCCTTGGGAAAAGCCTTGAAAAGCCAGACACACCCAAGCATCGGGAAGGAGAGTTGACAGGAAGACAGGAAAGGCATTCCAGGCACAGGTGGCATTCTACGGGAAAACAGCAGCACGTGCCGTGGCACGTGTCTGTAGACCCGGCAGCTCTGGAGGCTAAGGGAAGAGCATTTCCTGAGCTCAGTCCAAGGCTAGCCCGAGTAACATAGCAAGACTACTACTACTACTACAAAACCCATAACAAGTCTGAGAGGCTGGCAGAGACTCCGGTGGGGAGAGAGCCAGGTAGGAGGCCTGGGGGGGGGGGCAGAACAGGCGTGCGCAGTATACTTAGCACACAAGGACTGTCTCTGTGCTCAGCCTTCAGACAGAAAGCTGCACAGCCTGTATTCCAGGCCTCCAGGGTTAAGAAGCATGGGCAGCACCCCAGTTCTCAGAGGAGAACACCAAGGTAAAGCCTCTGACCAAGGCCACCAAACTTGTAAGTGGCAGAGCTGGATTTGAACCCAGCAGTTTGGCTCTAGAGCCTTTTTTCCCCCTTTGCGAGATACTGTCCACATAGCAGAGGCTAGCCTTGAACTCTTGATGGTCCAGCGTTTACCTCCCCTCTGCTGAGATCCACGGGCATACCACCATCCCCAGTTGGAGCCCTTCCTCTTAACCACTCTGTTACATTGTCAGATGGGCAAGTGGCAGGGCCGGTTGTATGGAACACTGAACAGAAATGCTGTGAGAGCAGAAGACCGGGGCCTTGTGCACTGCACCCTGTGGGGAGGAGGAGAGGTGAGGGAGGGTGATGGGTGCGAGTGTGAGCGAGCAGCTGCACTGGTGGAAGGAGCAGATGGAGAAGAGGAAGGTGTTGTTCAGGGCAAGTGCCCCTGGAGGCAGGTGGCATTGCATCATCAGCCTTATATGTCATGTGAGAAAGACATCTCTGAGCCAGGGAGAGGCTCAGCAGCTAGGAGGGACTGGTATGCAATCTGGAGGTGCCAGTGCCTGTAACCCCAGCACATAGGGGCAGAGACACAAAGACCCACTCTGAACATACAAATGACATTTTCTTTTCTTTCTTTTTTTTGAGACAGGGTCTCCCTGGTAGCCCCAGATGGTCTGGAGTTCACTCTGTAGACCAGGCTGGCCTTGAACTCACAGAGATCTACCTGCCTCTGCCTCCCAAGTACTAGGATTAAAGGCATGCGCCACCCAGCTTAAAGATGGTTCTTAGCCTTTGTGTGGGTGCTGGGAATCGAACCCGGGTCCTTTGCTAGAGCAGTTTTTTTTTTTTTTATTTATTATTTCTTATATGTATGAATGTACTGTCTGTGTCATGCATTGCGGAAGAGGTCAGAGAGGGTGTCGGATTCCCCTGGAACCGGAGTTAAAGATGATTCTTAGCTGCCATGTGGGTGCTGGGGATCGAACGCTGGTCCTCTGCAGGAGCAGTCGGTGCTCTTAACCACTGAGCCATCTCTCTAGCCCCAGTGACATTTTCACGGAATCCCTTTCAAGATTTAGGTCCAGAGAATGTCTCCATTGCTGGTGTCTCTTTAACCCCTTCTCCCCTCCCCTCCCCTCCCCTCCCCCCCATTCTTCTCCCCTTCCCTTTATCTCTGTCTCTTTCTTTTGAGACAGGCTCTCAAGTAGTCTGGGTTCTGGCCTTGAACTTGCCATGTAGCTAAGGAAAGCCATGAACTGCTGATCTTGCTGATCTTCCTGCTTCCACCTCCCAAGTGCTGGAAGTACAGGTGTGTGCCACCACACCTGATTTATGTGGAGCTGGGCTCAAACCCAGGGCTGCTTGGTGCAGGCACTCCACCAGTGTGCCTACATCCCTAGCACTGCAGCTCCAGCTGGCCTGGAACTCGCTATGTAGACCAGGCTGGCCTTGAAGTTACAGAGATCCATCTGCCTCCCGTGATTCGTGTGTGTGTGTGTGTGTGTGGTGGTGGTGGTGGTGGTGTCGTCATTTTAAATTTCTTTAATGTGTATGAGTGCATTGCCTGTATGTAGGTAGGAGCAGCGGTGTCGCATGGAATGGCCTGAACCAGAGTTAGAGATGGTTGTTATCCACCATGTAGGTGCTGGGACTCGAACCCAGGTTCTCTGCAAGAGCAGCCAATCCTAACAACTGAGCCAGCCCTCCTTTCCTTTCCTTTTTCTTTTTTTGAGACAGGGTCTTGCTATGTAGGCTATGTAGACCAACTGACCTGGGCTGCAGGGAGATGCTGTCTAAAAAAGATGGAAAATAAGCCAAGCCTGGTGATCCACACCTTTAATCCCAGCACTTGGAAGGCAGAGGCAGGTGGATCTCTGTGAGTTCAAGGCCAGCCTGGTCTACATAGCGAGTTCCAGGCCAGCTGGAGCTACAGGGAGACCCTGTCTCAAAGAGACAAAAAAAAAAAAAAAGTACAGTTTCCATTTCTTCTTTGGGGACTCTCAGGATCTGGGACCCCACTTCTCTTGCTGTTGCCCAGCCGTCTCTTAGAGACCCCTGCAGGGTGTCTGGTCAGTGCACTGGACTCTGCCTTTTCTGGAATTCTCTTCCCCATCTCCATTAAGCCCTCTCTGTACCCCTTCATTCTTCGATGAGTACTTTCCCGAGAACGAGCCAGGCCTTCATGTTTCTCTGCATACCGTTGGCTCTCACTGATGATCTTGTTTGCTTTCTGTCCCACTGCTCCTCTGTCCTCAGCTCCATGCTGGGCTCCGTGGCTTGGTCCTCCTAGGTATCCGTAAGTGCCTTCCACAGAGAAGGTTCTCAGGAAATTTATTACATGCTAAGGACCAGATTAGACCCTTGCTTATGCTAGGCAGGGTCTCCAGCGAGCTACATGTCAGCTAAATCTTTCGTTTTGTCTTTGAGGCAGAGCCTTATATGTAGCCCTGGCTGGCCTTGAACCTTCTGCCTCTGTTTCTCAAGTGCTAAGATTATAGACATGCTCTGCCATGCCTTGCTGCCTTTTCAGTATTTGAGAAAGTGCCTCGCTGTGTAGCCCAGGCTATCACTCAGGATCCCAAATGCTGAGATGCCATGCAGGCATGTTCCACTGCACTCCACCCACTTTCTCAGGAAGTTTGGTTCCAGTGGCGAATCATAGAGCTAGACCTCGTGAGGTATGAGGGATCTGAGCTGTGGACACTTGCTGTCTGTGAGGCTCTCCCAGGCAGAAGTGATAGCTGTCGTCCTGCCAGCTGTTCCAGGCTATTCTTGGCTGGTGAGCCCCTAGTCCAGGAACGCTCCAGGCAGGCAGGCAGGCAGGCAGGCAGACACAGCACCCACAGAGGACACTCACAGTGGGAGGACGCTCGCAGCGGGCCAACTGATGGACCCTCTCCCTTCCTTCTCTCTTGCAGGCCCCAGGGAGCAGGATCAAGGCCAGGGAGACAATGGTCTCCGTGACTATGGGTGAGTTTGGCCTCCCTTCGGGGCCCCTTCTCCCCACTGCCCTTTCTGAAGTCTGGCCTGAATCTAGGGAGGCCGGTAGGGGGAGGGAGGGCTGCTAATGGGCAGGAGCAGCTGTGCTCTGATGAAGTGGGGCGGGCCTGGAGCCATGCAAGGCTGCAGCTTTCCTGAGTTGGGCCTAGAGAACTTAGTGAGAACGAGGGAGTTCCCCACCAGATCTGCCAGAGCCGCAGTTCCTGCCCGTGAGACAGATGGCCGCGTCCGTCCGGAGTAAGCAGATTGTGACATGTCAGATCTCGGGCACAGTCCTCTACCAGTGTGTTAACTGCTGTGATCGGAGACCTAGCCCTAGACACTACCCTCTCCTGCGTCTCATATTAACCTAGACTAGCCTCCAACTCAATATAGACCAGGAATGACCTTCCAGTCCTGATACTGCCCCTACCTTCCTCGTGCTGAGATTACAGGCGTGAATCATTATGCCTGGCTATTTCTCTCCTCCCTCCCTTCCTCCCTCCCTTCCTCCCTCTTCCCTTTCTTTTTTGGTAGATGGAATCTCGCTATGGGGCCCAGACAGGCTTCAAACTCTCCATCATCCTCCATCAAAATCGTGATTATTGGGGCTCCAGGTGTGCACCCCATATCCAGCTTCCTTTCTAGTTCTCTTTAAATTCTGTCTTTTGAGATTGCCAGGGGACAGAGATCAGGCAGAGGCTTAGGAGATGTTGAGGTACACATAGAGGAAATCCATGAAATGTATTTGCATGGAGTTAAGAGCAACCAAAAAGCTAACATCTAGCTGGGTCTGGGTTTTGAATTTACATGAACAAAATCCCGCTCTGTGTTGAAGACAGTGTCTCACTCTCAGCCTTGGCTTAAGGTCACTGCGCAATAAGTACTGCCTTGAGCTCACAGCCTCTGCCTCGGGTGCTAGGAGGACAGTAGTGACCCTCCATACCCAGCTTTTTTTTTTTTCTTTTAAAAAATATTTTATGTGTATGAATGTATTGACTGCATGTACATAAGTTTGCCCGTGTTGTGCAGCGCCCATGGAGGTCAGAAGAGGGTGTTGAATCCCCTGGACATGGAGTTACAGATGGCCGTTAGCCACCATGTGGGTACTGGGATTCAAACCCAGGTCCTCTGCAAGAGCAGCCAGTGCTCTGCTGAGCCATTTCTCCAGCCTGCCTCCTTTAAAAAAAATTTTTATTTATGTATATATTTGTTTGTGTGTGTGAATATATGCCACCTGGGGGTGGGTGCCCACAGAATCAGAGGCTTCAGATTCCCTGGAGCTGAAGTTACAGGTGATTTTGAGGTGAAATGGGTGCTGGGAACAGAACTCTGGTCCTCTAGAAAACCAACCAGTATGTGCTCCTAAGAGCTGAGCCATCTTTCTAGCCCCCATCTACAGTGCTTTGGACAGGTTAATTGGCCAGATATTTGCCCTATCCCAGAAGTATGTGACACGACAGTGTGGGTACAATGTGGAGCGTTTTGCAGCTCCTTGGGTGGTGGGCTTCAGTGAGCTCATGCTCAAAGCAGCAGGCCTCGTTGGACTTGGGGGTACACACCTGCAATCCTAGCACCTGCTGGGCTGGAGGCAGAAGGATCGGGAGTTCATGGCAGAGGAAGGATTTGAACAGGGTGGAGGATCCTGAGTCAGTGCTGATAACCCGTGTGCCTCTGTCTCCCTGAGGATTGTCTGCTCCCTGCTGGAGTCCTGGGCTGGCTCCTGGGCCTAGACTCCGCAGTGGGCCAGGGGCTGAGACTGGGGCTCTGTTCCCTGCAGTCACTTGCTGGTCAGGCACTGGGCTTCATGCCAGGGTGAGGTGAGGCTGTAAGGATGAGGCGAAGGTGTGGGATCATGCTCTGGCATATTGGCCAACCCTCCTGCCCCAGGATGGGGCTCAGTACCTCACAGGTTCCATCATGAGCTGAGAGCTCATAGCCAGGGTCTGGCAGGCAACAGGAATTTAATGTTTGGAACTGCTTTTGCTGTCTGCTGTGGATGACTGTTGTGTCCAACCCCCAGCCACTTCTGAGTGGATCCAGTTCTTCAAGGAAGCCGGCATTCCTCCGGGACCTGCTGTTAATTATGCTGTGATGTTTGTGGATAATCGGTGAGGCAGCTGAGGAGACAGCTGAACTGGGCAGGGGGAGGTGCGGGTGGGCTGGCGGGGGCCTCACCACTGCCCTCCCCTGTAGGATCCAGAAGAGCATGCTGCTGGATCTCAACAAAGAGATCATGAATGAGCTCGGTGTGACTGTGGTAGGCGACATCATCGCCATCCTTAAGCATGCCAAAGTGGTGCATCGCCAGGTGGGTTCTCTTCCAAGCCCCTTCTCTCTGGGTTTTGTGGGAGGCTAGAGGGGACTGTTGTGAAGGCAGCTGGAGTGTTCTGAGGCTGGGTCAGCTCTTTGCTGTGTGACATTGGGCACGTCGGCTCGTCTCCTGGACCCTTTTTCTGACTCTTCTATAGAGAGACAAACCTCTTTTTTTTCTGTTCTCTTTCCATTTTTCTTTTTTTCTTTTTCTTTTTTCTTTTTTGGTCTTTTCGAGACAGGGTCTCCCTGTAGCCCCAACTGTCCTGGAACTCACTCTGTAGACCAGGCTGGCCTTGAACTCACAAAGATCCGCCTGCCTCTGCCTCCCGAGTGATAAATAAATAATTAAATAAAAAGTTCTAATAGTCCAGAAAGTTCTCATGGCTTCTGTTGACATCAGCATCTTAGGTAGACATGGTCCATTACTGAAACGAGTAAGTGAGCATTAGCACTGACCATCATATAGCCCTTACCCCACATGCTACGAACAGAACTAAGCAAGCCCTCTCCCACTGAGCCACACCCCACCCCCTCACTGGGGAGTCTAGGCAGGTGCTTTACCACTGAGCCACACCCCAGCCCCTCACTGGGGGATTCTAGGCAGGTTCTCTCCCACTGAGCCACACCCCAGCCCCACACTGGGGGATTCTAGGCAGGTGCTCTACCACTGAGCCACACCCCAGCTCCTCACTGGGGGATTCTAGGCAGGTGCTCTACCACTGAGCCACACCCCAGCTCCTCACTGGGGGATTCTAGGCAGGTGCTCTACCACTGAGCCACACCCCAGCTCCTCACTGGGGGATTCTAGGCAGGAGCTCTCCCACTGAGCCACACCCCAACCCCTCACTGGGGGATTCTAGGCAGGTGTTCTACCACTGAGCCACACCCCCAGCCCCTCACTGGGGAGTCTAGGCAGGTGCTCTCCCACTGAGCAACACCCCCAGCCCCTCACTGGAGGATTCTAGGCAGGTGCTCTACCACTGAGCCACACCCCAGCCCCTCACTGGGGAGTCTAGGCAGGTGCTCTACCACTGAGGCATGCCCTTAGCACTGGTAGATTTTTCACAAACACCTTACTACAGAGGTACACAGAACTACTAACTATAGGGTATTAGATTTCATCAGTCCCGTGTCGTGTCATCTGTCCCTCATCCCCCCACCCCCACCCGCTCTGTGATCTGCTCCAAGTTCCAGTCCAGAATATTACATTGTGTTTACTTGGTGTCACTTCTCCATAGTCTCTTTTGTTTTTTTGTGTGTGTTTTGTTTTTTTGTGTTTTTTTTTTTTTTTATTTATAGATGTACTGTTCTGCATGCAGGTTTTTTTTTTTTTTGTCTTTTTGAGACAGGGTCTCCCTGTAGCCCCAGCTGTCCTGGAACTAACTCTGTAGACCAGGCTGGCCTTGAACTCACAAAGATCCGCCTGCCTCTGCCTCCCAAGTGCTAGGATTAAAGGCGTGCGCCACCACGCCCGGCTGCATGCAGGTTTGTGCACCCGTGTTGTGCAATGCCACGGAGGTCAGAAGAGGGTGTCAGATTCCCCTGGAACTGGAGTTAAAGACGGTTCTCAGCTGCCATGTGGGTGCTGGGGATCAAACCTGGGTCCTCTGCAAGAGCAGTTGGCTCTCTTAATCTCTAGGCCATCTCTCCAGCCCCTATAGTCTCTCTTGATGTGACAGTTTCAGTCTTTGTTTTTATATGTCCTTGACAGTTTTGCTTTTGCAGTACTGAAATGAAACTCATGTCCTTAAGTTTGTCAGACAAATGCCCAACCACTGAGCCACGCACGCCCCTGGGCCATCCTTGTTAGTTTTAATGAGCATTGGTTAAATATTTTATGGTCTTTCCCCTGGTTTGGAGTGTAGGGTGCTTCTTTTAAATTTTAAAATTACATTTATTTATCTAGTGTGTGTGGAGCGACGGGGAGAAAAGAAAGAGAAGTGGGTGTGCTTGTGTCATGTCACGTGTGGAAGCCCGAGGACAGCTTGCACGAGTCACTGCTCTCTTCCACCCTGTGGTTCTGAGGATTGAACTTGCGGCTTGTTAGACACCGCCTGGTGTCTTTACCTGCTGAGCCATGTGGCCACCCAAGGGAGCTTTCTTTTAGTCCAGAGCAGAACAGAATAGGGCTGAAGAGTTGGCCTAGTAGTTAAGAGCACTTGCTGTCCTTCCAGAGGGCCTGAGTTTGGTACCCAGTGCCTGTGTTTGAGCAGCTAACTCTGAATGCAGGGGATCCCACAACTCTGGCTTCCATGGGCATATGCACACCCAGCCCCCCCATACATATAATTAGAAATAAATATAAATATTAAGAAAAAACAACAAAACTGGGCAGAATAGTTCAGGTTTCTTCTCCAGCTGTGTCCCTGGCATCACTCAGATTGGAGTCTCCCGTGTGCCGTGCTAACCCGCTGCCTGTTCCTCCCAGGACATGTGCAAAGCTGCCACTGAGTCTGCGCCCTGCAGCCCCAGCCCCCAGGGTGATCTTCGCCGTGGAGCCTCTGCTGGTGAGTCGCATCTGTTCAGACCTTCCTTCATTGTGCCCTGTCACTGAAGGGAGTGTCCCTGGCCATAGCATCTGTCGTATTTTGCAGAGGTGGCAGCACAGCTGTCTGAGCTCTGTTCTCTCTGGTGCGGAGTGGCGGCTCTTCTGGCCTCTTCTCCTTTGGAGCAGTGGCATTCTGGTTTTTTGGTTTGTTTTGTTTTGTTTTTGTCTTTTTTGAGACAGGGTCTCCCTTCTTTAGTCCCAGCTGGCCTGGAACTCGCTGTGTAGACCAGGCTGGCCTTGAACTCACAGAGATCTATCTGCCTCTGCTCCTGAGTACTGGGATTAAAGGTGTGCACCACCACACCTGCCTATCTTTTATATTTAGAAACGAAACAAAAGCACATGGCTGGGGAGATGGCTTGATGGGCAAAGTGCCTCGATGGGCGAAGTGCTGGCCATTTTACCTGAATTTGGTACCCCAGACCCTTGCAAATATGGGCACTGCAGTGCCCTGTGATCCCAGTGCTCCAGCAGAGAGCTGGGAGATAGACACAGAGAGTTCCTGGAAACTCACGCACAGGGCTGATGGACTGCTCTATGTAGTGGTGAACAAGAGACTATCTCCAACAAGGTGAAAGGCAAGGGCTGACACCAGAGGTTGTCCTCTGACCTCTGCACACGTCAGTATGTGAAAGACATAGCCCCTCTCACATGTACAGGCATACATGTGCACAAGAACATAAACAAGCATTTATTTCTCACAGTTTTATAAATTGCGTGGTCATTGTTCTCTGATCCGGCTCAGCAGTTCTCAGGCCCCTTGACATGTAGGGTGAGGACGGCTTCATTCACACATCTGGTGTCGGCTTTATGCCAGCTGGAGTAATACGGATGACCTGGCACCTCCCATTATGCAGCAGGCTAGCCTGGGCATGTTCCCACAGTGGGAGTTTCAGGGTTCGCTAAAATAGCATTAGAATGCAGCCCCGGTACAAGGTCCTTTTGAGTCTCTGCTTGCTCAATACCTGCCCTTGTGCCACTGGCCAAAGGAAGCCCCAAGTGAAACCTAGAGTCCGTGTGGGGAGGGCACAGCCAAAGGCCTGGATGCAGAGAGGTTGCACAGCCAAAGGCATGGATGTAGGGAGGTTGCACACCTGAAGGTGTGGATGCAGGGAGGTTGCACAGCCAAAGGCATGGATGCAGGGAGGTTGCACAGCCAAAGGCGTGGATGCAGGGAGGTTGCACACCCGAAGGTGTGGATGTGGGAAGGTTGCACAGCCAAAGGCATGGATGCAGGGAGGTTGCACACCTGAAGGTGTGGATGCAGGGAGGTTGCACAGCCAGAGGCGTGAATGCAGGGAGGTTGCACAGCCAAAGGCGTGAATGCGGGGAGGTTGCACAGCCAAAGGCGTGGATGCGGGGAGGTTGCACAAATCAAGGTTCATTCCCCTAACGTGTACAGAAAGGATTTGATCAGAATGGCTCAGCTCTGCAGGATGTGCTGGGGCATACCTTTGATCCCAGCACTTAGGAGGCAGAGACGGGTAGATCTCTGTTTGAGGCCAGCCTGATCTGCATATCGAGTCCCAGGCCAGCCAGGACTATACAGTGAGACCCTATCTCAGAAAACAAAATAAACAAAAACAAAAATACACAAAAGAACACAACACACCCACATAATAGCTTAGCTGGTTGGTTGTGGTGTAACTATAGAATATGTGCTTAGCCTGTGTGAGGCCACTCCCATCCTCATCATGAAATAAAGGCTTAGCTGAGTGATATACAAGGATAAGACGTCTTGTAGGCAGCATGCAAAGACAGACGGAAACATGGTGGGCCTTCTAGTGTCTCCCTGTCCGCCGTCCAGTCACTCAGTCACTCTCCACTCTGGAGCACCCACGACCCTGGCTGCTAAGAGCACAGGTTAGTTTTGTCTGTAGTGTTCAGGTAGCTACTGAGAACATTTTCCTACCTTTCTGAATGCCTTTCATAGTTTGCAGTAAGTTTAAAATGTTTTGTATATTATTTTTATGTGTACGAGTATATTGTCTGCATGTAGTGCGCCTGTGTCGTGCAGTGCCCACAGATTAGAAGAGGGGGTCAGATCCCCTGGAACTGGAGTAGCAGACAGTTGTTGGGTAGGAATGAAACCTGGGTCATCTCCAAGAGCAGTCAGTGCGCTTAATGACTGATTCATCTCTCAGCCCCCGTTAGAAGTTTGAAATCTGGATCTTTGTGAGTTCAAGGCCAGCCTGGTCTACAGAGCGAGTTCCAGGGCAGCTGGGGCTACAGGGAGACCCTGTCTCGAAAACACCAAAAAAAAAAGAAGTTTGAAATCTGAAACCGGAGTTTATTTAATGGTTTGTAGCTGTAATCCTAGCGCTTGGGAAGATGAAACAGGAGGGGTGTTGTGAATTGGCCAGCCTGGGTTACAGAGTGAGTTCAAGGCCAGCCTGGGTTACAGAGTGAGTTCAAGGTCAGCCTGGGTTACAGAGTGAGTTCAAGGCCAGCCTGGGTTACAGAGTGAGTTCAAGGCCGGCCTGGGTTACAGAGTGAGTTCAAGGCCAGCCTGGGTTACAGAGTGAGTTCAAGGCCGGCCTGGGTTACAGAGTAAGTGAGTTCAAGGCCAGCCTGGTTTACAGAGTAAGTGAGTTCAAGGCCAGCTTGGGTTACAGAGTAAGTGAGTTCAAGACCAGCCTGGGTTACAGTGTAAATGAGTTCAAGGCCAGCCTGGGTTACAGAGTAAGTGAGTTCAAGGCCAGCCTGGGTTACAGAGTAAGTGAGTTCAAGGCCAGCCTGGGTTACAGAGTAAGTGAGTTCAAGGCCAGCCTGGGTTACAGAGTAAGTGAGTTCAAGGCCAGCCTGGGTTACAGAGTAAGACCAGGTCTTTAAAAAATATTTGTGTGTGTGTGTGTGTGTGTGTGTGTGTTTCCTGTTAGACAGTGACAAGGGCTGTAGGGATGCTTAAAGAGAGTGCTGTGTGTCAGGGTAGTAGAAGTAGTGGGGTCCTGATAGAGTGGGATAGGCAGGGGAGCTTTCTCTGAAGATGAAGCCCCCCCACTCGAGGTGGCCTCATACACGGACAGGGCACCCACAGGGCGCCCACAGGCGACAGCGGCTCCCCTTCCTTATTCGGTCCATCCAGCCCTGGCCCTGTTCCTGGCACTTGGGCTGAGAACTCACTCCTAGAGCTCTGCCACCGGCACTCTCCCGCTTCCTCCGCAGCTGCCTCTCGAATGATCGCCAACAGCCTGAACCACGACTCCCCACCGCACACACCCCCAAGGCGGCCAGAGACCAGCACCTCCAAGATCTCCATCACTGTGTCCAATAAGATGGCAGCAAAGAGTGCCAAGGCGGCCGGTGAGGGCACCTGGGCAGGTGGTGGGCGGAGGTGCAGGGGAAGGTGGGTGAGCCGCAGGTGGGGTTGTGCCTCCAAAGGCTGCGGTAGGGGCTTCAAAGACCAAAGGGTCACCAACCTGATCTGATCACCTGTCAGTCTCATTTCTGTGTCTTTGGTTTTTTTACTTGTTTACATTTTTTATTTACTTATTTATATTTTTTGTTTTATTTTTTTGAGACAGAGTCTCCCTGTAGGTCCAGCTTGCCTAGAACTCATTATATAGATCAGGCTGGCCTTGAACTCACAGAGATGCTCCTGCCTCTGCCTCCCTAGTGCTGAGATTAAGGCATGCGCCACCATCCCAGACTCTTTTTTTTTTTGGTCTTGAGACAGGGTCTCCCTGAAGACCCAGCTGTCCTGGAACACACTATGTAGACCAGGCTGGCCTTGAACTCAGAGATCTGCCTGCCTCTGCCTCCCAAGTGCTGGGATTAAAGGCATGTACCACTATGCCCAGCGCCTAGTACCAGACTTGTTTTTAATTTTTAATTATGTGTATGTGTGTCTGTGTCTGGGTATGAGCATGTGTGTGCACATCCTGCAGAGACCAGAGGTGTGGGATCACCTTGGACTGGAGCCGTGAGCAGCCGTGAGCCTCCCGACTTGGGTGTCGGGATCCAAACAGAGCCAGCCTCATCCTTCGCTGTCCACCTCTAATCCCAGCACTCACAGAGACAGGTAGATCTCTGTGAGTTAGGGGCCAGCCTGCTCTGCATAGCGAGTTCCAGGCCAGCCAGTGCTACATAGTGAGACCCTGTCTCAAAAACAAAAGCACACAAAAAAAGAGAGACTGCCATGGCCTTTGCTGGATGTCTCTCCCCTGACCCTGGAGAGCACCTGGCCCTCAGGAGCTGAACTCATGTCTCCCTGCCAGCTTTGGCCCGCAGGGAGGAGGAGAGCCTGGCTGTTCCTACCAAGCGGCGCCGGGTCACGGCTGAGATGGAAGGGAAGTACATCATCCACATGCCCAAGGGCACCACCCCTCGTACCCGCAAAATCCTGGAGCAGCAGCAGGCGGCGAAAGGTATAGGTACAGGAGTTGTGGATGGGGTCCCCTGGCGGCGTTGCCCAGCGTTGGTCCTACCCTCAGGTGTGGGCTGAGTAGGGGGCACTAACGGCTACTAGGCCATGAGGACGGACAGCCAGCATGGAGGAAGGGAGCATCGCCTGTGCATTCCTGTCCTGCCTACTGCAGGAGGATCGCAGGGCTCCTCCCTGCCTCCCTGAAGGGCTGGCCTGGAAATTGAGTGACTGTCTGGCCAAGGGCAAGCCCGCAGTGGGCACTGTGATGGCGAGGCACAGAAGGCCAGAGCTCGAGCCACGCCCAGTGCCACGCAAAGCCCTGCGGTCGTGGTGCTCTAGAAGGCGCTCTCAGTTCTCTGGGAGAAATTTTAGCTGGTGCAGAAACATCCACAACAAATCGAGGTTCTGCTCTCCCGTGCTGCTGCCCGTGGGGCCGTGCTGCTGCCCGTGGGTGCCCCTCTCCAGAGCAGCATCTAGGAACCTGCACACATCACATGACTGTCTCTAGAGAGGCCTTGCCTTCTTTATTTGTATTTATGTGTGTGTCTGTGTGTGTCTGTGTCTGTGTGTGTTTATATTGCAGCCGTGTGGGTGCCTATGGAAACCAAAAGAGGGATCAGATTCCCCTGGGGCTAGAGCTGCCCAGCACCGGTGCTGGGAACTGAACTCGGGTCCTCTGGAAGAGCAGCAACTACTCTTAACCACTGAGCCATTTCTGTGGCCCATTTTTTTTTTTTTTTATTAATTTTATTTATTTCTGTATGTGTATGAATGTACTGTCTGCATGCAAGTCTGTGCACCCGTGTCGTGCAACGCCGCGGAGGTCAGAAGAGGGTCTCGGATTCCCCTGGAACTGGAGTTCTCCTGGAATTGGAGTTTCAGATGGTTCTAGGCCGCCATGTGGGTGCTGGGGATCGAACCTGGGTCCTCTGTAAGAGCGGTCGGCGCTCTTAACCATTAGGCCATCTCTCCAGCCCCTTGTTTTATTTTTGAGATGCTGAGACTATAACCAGTACCCTGTGGTGCCAGGCTAGCACTGTGCCAATGAACTTTCTACCACCCTTCATTCTGCCCTTTGAACACTAATGATGTCGTGTTCTAGGCAGCAACATACAGTGCCTCCCATGGCTTTTTTTTTTTTTTTTTCTTTTTTCTTTTTTTGAGACAGGATCTTCCTATAGCCCCAGCTGGCCTGAAATTCACCTTGTAGACCAGGCTGGCCTTGAGCTCACAGAGATCTGCCTGTCTCTGCCTCTGCCTCTGCCTCTGTCTCTTTTTTAAATCTTTATACAATTTCATAACATGTATACAATGTATCTTGGATATATCCACCCCAACTGCCCACTTCTTCCTTTCCCCAAGACACCCCCCCCAACACACCCTGCCTTCGTGTCTTGTCCCCCCAGTGTTCTATTTTGTGATGCACTGAATCCAATTAATGCTGGAATTGTGCATGATCCTGGTGTGATCTTGTGTAGGTAACCATAACTCCATTGAGTTCCTGAGGGCAGCTACCATGCTGTGTCCAAGGACAGCACTCCTCCCCATCCCTCCTCCCGGTCCTCCAGATCTCGCATCCTTTCTGCCCCTTCTGAAGTACTCTGAGCCTTGGGGAGGTTGACACTGATGTCCCATGGAGGGCTGAGCACTCACACCCCACTCACCCTCTACACTCGGAACAGTTCTGAGTCTCTGTAGTAACTGCTGCCCACTGCAGAAGAAGCTTCTCTGGTCATCATGGTTGAGAGTAGTGCTAACCACGCTTTAACTGTGACTGTTTAGAAGGCAGCTTGACAACTTGTCCATTTAACAAAGCGTCAGCATTGGGTTCTCCCCTCGGGCCCATGACCTGAGCCCCAGGCTTTCACCCAGGTATATAGTACCAGGCATGAATGTCCTCTTCTGGAGCAGGCCTCAAATCCAGTCGGAAAGTGGTTGGTTACCCACATGACGTCTGTGCCACTATGGCACCAGTGGGGACAGATTTCTTGGCAGGTTAATATTTTAGCAGTCAGCATTCACCACGATGGCTTTTCTCCTCCAGTATCCTGCATAGCCCCTTCCAGGGCTAGGAACGGTAGCCAGCAGACTGGGAGTTTTTCTGGTCAGTTCCAGCTTGATTTTTCTGTGTTAGAAATAGGATTACCATCTAGTTTTGGTGGCATCTAGGAGCAATTGGCAATAGCCTGCACTGTTTGCAGGGGGTGCTCCCTAACTTCTTACATTTTGTGCGTGTGTGTGTCTTTGTCTTTGAGCGCACATATGGAGGTTAGTGGCCAACTCGAAGGAGTCCATCCTGTTCCTTCCATCACAGGGATCCCAGATTCAACTCACGTTAGGTGTGTGGCACTGGTGGTGCATACCTCCACCCACTGAGCCATAGTGCCTTCCTTCCTCTTTGGTGTTTCGGGTGCTGGGGACCGAACCCAGGGCCTCACTCAGGCTAGCCAGGCTCTCTGCTACCGAGCTATTAGCCCCTTTCCCCCCTTATTTTGAGGCACAGTCTTGCTAAGTTACTCAGGCACACTTTTAATTCAGCCTCTTGGGATTACAAGCCACCAGACTTGGCTTCTTTTTTAATGGAGGCTTATTTCCATAGTATTTGAGGCCACAGATTAATGAACACTATAATGGGGGAGACTTAGTTTTCATTTCGTGAGAGGACACATTACCATTCATTACATTCTATCAGAAACCCATGACCCCAATTATTCTTCACCCAAAAGCCAGTTGTGGTGCCATGCGCCTGTAATGCTAGCATGTGGGCGGTGTAGGCAGGAGGATCAGGAGTTCAGGGCCAGCCTGGTCTACAGAGTGAGTTCCAGGTCGGCCTGGGGATACAAGGAGACCCTGTCTCAACCCTTCCCCCTCAAAGGTAGAAGGAATTTTAGGTGTCAGTTTTTATTGCTCTTTGCTACATTTGACCCTAGTATGTGTCTGCATGAAGGTCGTCACAAGCCAACAGTGTGGTGGCAAGGCCTCAGTCAGCCTGGTCTGTTTACCAGACAGAGCCCAGGGCCAGGAGTCTGGGGTGACCGTGTCGCATCCTTGACAACCACTCTGTGCTCAGCCTAGCCTGTTCCCTTGGGGCCACTAGGTGGGCTCTGCCTCATGATGTCACTGTGCTCCCAGGTCTCCACAGGACATCTGTGTTTGATCGCCTGGGCACTGAGACCAAGGCAGACACGACGACGGGGACTAAGGTGAGCAGGGTGTCAGGAGCCGTGGGTGGGCCAGCTCGTCTTTCCAGTGGGTTCCTGACATTCACATCTGTGCCTCACACGGCACAGACTTTCTTCCCATCTGTTAATCCTCAGTCCCGTTTTGGCTGTGGTGGGGTTCCTGTCCGCCCTCTGTCTGTCTGATGGCTGCTGGGTCTCCTTGTAGTGCTTCCCCCTTACCATCCACATCCCAGCTGCTCTCAGCCTCTTCCAATGCAGCCTCTCCTGTCCTCCAGCCAGCATGCCCACCATCTTGCTGCGGTCTGCCGTCCGCATGGCACGCTGCTCCTTGCCCTCCTTATTCAAGCTCTTGCCATTTTGCTTTCAGAGCTCCACTGAGCCGTGCCCTTTTCTAGGGAACCTTTCAGAGATCTCAGGCAAGCTCGCCACCATGGCTCTCTCTTCTACCTGGATGTCCCAGATGAGTTCCTAGGGGCCAGCACAGAGCAGGCAGGATGTTGACTGACTAAATGACCCACTCCCTTTCTTCTGGCCTGCATAGCCCACAGGAGTTTTCAGCCGCTTGGGGGCCACTCCAGAGATGGATGAGGAACTGGCCTGGGACAGCGATAATGACAGCAGCAGCTCTGTTCTGCAGTATGCCGGGGTCCTGAAGAAGCTTGGACGGGCGCCAGCCAAGACAAGTCCTCAGCCAGCGCTCACTGTCAAAGCCAAGGCCACAAGCTCGGCCACCACAAGTGTTGCCCGCCCTGTACTGCGGCGCCTGGCACTTTCCTCTCGCCCTGGGCTGGAGAAGAAGTTGGAGTCCCAGCCCAAAGTCAGCATCATTCAGAGACTGGGCAAGGCGGCCACTGTGCCTGAGGCCCAGGACAGCCAGGTCACAAGCACCAAGAGTAAGTCCTCAGCTGAAGTCAAGTTCACCATTAAGAGGACTCTGGTGGGGCCCCGGGGAAATAGCCCCAGCGAGAGCCTTAGTGCCCAGATGGACCATGCGGGCACTGTAAGCGTGTTCAAAAGACTGGGCCGCAGGACCTTCTAGCTGGTACACGGGTGGGGTGTAGCGCAGAGCTGCAGGTGGCTGCCCTGGCTCACCAGGCTTTCTTGAGGGTTCATTTGCCGTCCCTGCCAGCTACCTCTAGGTGACGCGGCTCATTCACACTGGTCCCAAGCACTCGGGGACTTGGGCATTTTTCCTGGTCTGTGATGTTCTTGCCCACTGACCTGACCCACTCTGGAACTCTTCTGCCCTCCTGCCTCCCATTCCCTGCGCTCCAGCAGTGGCCTTGGCAGACCCCCTTTTCTACCTCCCCAGTGCCAAGTGGGCGCCCCTTCCATCCATCCCACCTTCCCCCTTTCCAGCAGCTTCTGCTGGCTCACATCTACCTGTCCCCTTGCCTCAGTGCAGAGGTCACCTGGAGGGACTCCTCCCCACCCTGTGGCCTCCTCCTCCTCTGCCCTCCCCTGCTGGGTCTTTCTCCCTGTCTTCACTCTTTTCATTTCTCTTCTGTTTTCTGTCCCTATGGCAAGGCCCGACCGTCCGCCGCATCCTGCCCAACCCTCCTGCACCTCTGGCCTCCCAGCGGCCCTCTCGTCGACGGTGGCGTTGAGCCTGTAGAGACTGTTAGCCGCCCTCCTTCCCAGGCTGGAGGGAACCCCAGACCCTGGGCTGCAGCTGGGAACCGTCCATTTCCCTGCCCTGGTCATCTTTTTCTTTGATGGGTGGTTCGGCAAGGGGCGTTGGGAAGGGAGAGAGTTCTGAGAGATGACGGCTGCTTTAATATATTTTTGTGACATCCAAACTGTTTCCTTCCCCTCCTTCAACGTGAGTCACGGGTCTGTTCTTCACACCAGCACAGTGCGGGCTGAGCAGTGGGGAAGGGCTGGGCCCAGAGTTCCTGTATGCACCTGGCCCTGGATTGAGGGGAGTCATGGTCGCAGTCACCACGCTTCTAAGCCGCCTCCTCCCCACGAGCCCAGGGCTCTGTGACTGTGGCTTTCCCTGTGGACTTCTCCTGTTCCTGCCAATCTGCCTATTTCAGGTTTTTCTTTGTTTTCAGTCTTTTTGAGACAGGGTCTCTTTATAGCCTCAGGCTGGCCCTGAACTCCAGAGATTTACCTGCTTCTGCTAGGATTAAAGGTGTGCACCACCACACCCAGCTTCTTTTTCCTTTTCCTTTTTTCTTTCTTTCTCTCTTTTTTTTTTTTTGAGATGGAGTCTCCAGTATCTGAAACTTGCTAGGTAGCTAAGGATGACCCTGACCAGCTAGTCTCTTACCTCCACCTGGGAACTGCAGATCTGTGCAGGCAGTGCTGGGAATTGGACAGGCAGAGCTTTTCTTTTGGTTTTTTTGTTTTGTTTTGTTTTGTTTTTTGTCTTTTCGAGACAGGGTCTCTCTGTAGCCGCACCTATCCTGGAACTCTGTAGACCAGGCTGGTCTTGAACTTACAAAGATCCACCTGCCTCTGCCTTACGGGTGCTAGGATTAAAGGAGAGCACCACCACATCGGGTTTTTTTGGGTCTTTTTGAGACAGGGCCTCCCTGTAGCCCCAGCTGGCTTAGAACTTGCTATGTAGACCAGGCTGGCCTTGAACTCACAGAGATCCACCGGCCTCTGTCTCTGGACCCAGGGCTTTATGCATGTTAGAAGAGCATTCTGTCAGTCTTTTGTTGTTGTTTTGTTTTGTTTTTTGAGATAGGGTCTTACTGTGTAGCCCAGGCTGGCCTCAGACTTGGGATACTCCTGCCTCAGCCCTCCAGAATGGTGCAGTTAGAGGCATGAGCCAACTGCAGACAGCCACTCAGCTGCCATATGATGGTGCTGTCCAAAGAAACAGATTGAGGAGAGTGGCCAGGACCACGTCAGCAGTGTGGTGGTGTTGTTTCAAGACAACACCATTGGCTGAATTGAAATGAGAAAAGGCACCTTTGCGACGCTCAGGAGAACTTTGTGACAGAGACAGCAAAGGCCCTGAGGTGGTCAAAGACCAGGAAAACGTCTGGCTACAAGTGAGGAGCCTGGCAGCCTTCAAGGTAGGGCTGCTGGGCAGGAGGCAGGTGTTCTGGACCTTGGCATCAGGCTGAAGAACATGTACACTAGCCTCGGGCATCAAGGAGACATGTGTGGCCTTTTATTATGTAGCCCAGGCAAAGGACAGGGTGGCTTGGTGAGGTGGTTGAGTGCCTAGGCATAGCCAGCATGCAATTGGAGGAAGTCCTGTTCCACCCAGACCTGCCTGTGGGCATCTGGGGGAGTAGCCGTTAGCCGAGA
The DNA here is from genome assembly GCA_009823505.1 of Rhizomys pruinosus. NCBI lineage: Eukaryota > Metazoa > Chordata > Mammalia > Rodentia > Spalacidae > Rhizomys > Rhizomys pruinosus. The sequence continues at coordinate 989,099 of VZQC01012905.1, forward strand.
TGGGGAGCAGAGAGTTCTACCTAAACTTCTTGAGAGGGAATTGCCAGTAGAGCTTCCTGGGGACAGGCTGAGTGGCTGATGGGGCTGAGGTGGCCACCTGAGCTGGAGTCAGCACCTACAGGCAGCTAAACCAAAGCCAAGGATCCGGTGGTGCCAGCCGGAAGGATGGGGGAACCAACGCATGGTGGAGCACACCTGTAATCCTGGCACTCGGGCTGAGGCCTGAGGATCTCTGACCTCAAAATCAGCCCGAGACATACTACAAGACCTGTCACAAAAAGCGGAAATGGGGGGAGGCTGAAGAGATGGCTTGGCACTTAAGAGCACGGGCTGCTCTTGCAGAGGACCTGGGTTTGGTTCTCGGTACCCACACAGCAGATCACAACTGTCCCTAACTCCAGTTCCAGATGATCTGATGCCCTCTTCTGGCCTCTCCAGGCATTACATGACACAAGCGCACTTAAAGAGACATGAAGGCAAAACACACACATAAAATAAAAATAAATCAACATTTTGCTGGGTGTAGTGGCCCACACGTTTAATCCCAGCACTTAGGAGGCAGAGGCAAGTGGAACTCTGAGTTTGAGGCCCACCTGGCCTACAGGTGAATTTCAGGCTAGCTGTGGTTATTTATTAGAAGACCCTGTATCAAAAACAAAACAAAAAGCAAAAGATTTACAGAAGGAGTGGGGGTTGGTTGCCTGAGGGGTGCTTTATTTGTCTCTTCTAGTGCTGCAGATGCCTGAGGGGATGCTTCGTTTGTCTCTCCTGGTGCTGCAGATTGAACCTGCTGTCTCTCACTTGCTAGGCAGGTACTCTACTACTGCAAATGCTGTCTTAAAAAAAAAAAATTGGGAGGCAGAGGCAGGCGGAGCTTTGTGAGTTCAAGGCCAGCCTAGTCTACAGAGTGAGTGCCAGGACAGCTGAGGCTACAGGGAGACCCTGTCTCAAAAAGAACAAAAAAAAAAAAAAAAAAAAAAATTGCCAGGCGTGGTCGCACACGCCTTTAAACCTAGCACTTGGGAGGTAGAGGCAGGTGGATCTCTGTGAGTTCAAGGCCAGCCTGATCCACATAGTGAGCTCCAGGCCAGCTGGGACTAAAGGGAGACCCTGTGTCAAAAAGACCAAAAATACCCAATTTTTTTCCTCTTTTTTAAATCTTTCTCTCCTCCTAATCCATACTTTTTGGTTTTGTATTTGAGGCAGGGTTCTTACTCTGTAGCCCAGGCTATCTTGGAATTCACTATGTAGCTGAGGCTGGCCTTGAAACAGGTGATGTTTCTTCCTCTCTAGGCATGAAGCACCATACTTCATTAAATCATTCTTTTTGTTGTTGTTATTTTCGAGACAGGGTCTCCCTTTAGTCCCAGTTGTCCTGGAGCACACTCTGTAGACCAGGCTGGCTTTGAACTCACAGGGAGGGATCTGCCTGCCTCTGCCTCCCGAGTGCTGGGCCTAAAGGTGTGTGCCACCACGCCTGGCTAAATCATTCTTAAATTTTATTTATTTTTATTTATTTTTGGTCTTTTTTGAGACAGGGTCTCCCTGTAGTCCCAGCTGTCCTGGAACTCACTCTGTAGACCAGGCTGGCCTTGAACTCACAAATATCCGCCTGCCTCTGCCTCCCAAGTGCTAGGATTAAAGGCGTGTGCCACCACACCTGGATCAGAACATTTTTTATTTACCCCTGATTGGCCTCCCATGACAGACCCCAGTCCAAACTGGTGAACCAAGGTATTTATCAGGGTTTTTAAGGGAATATAGGTGACAACTCGTAAAAGCTGCATTCTGGGAGCCAAGGTAGAACCCCCAGGCACGTCAGCTAGTGTCTCCCCAGGCCTTACTGCTGTAGAACCTTAGGAAGGAGCCATGTGACTTGAGTTTCAGGCACTTCCTGAAACTTGGGGGTTTTCCTTTCTTAGCCTTGTAAGTTTCATATACTGTCTGGAGTCTTATTGAGACTTCCTCCAGGATGGAGTGGTTTAATTAGGAGGAAAATACTACAGACAAGCAGATAAATCCAAAAAGGGGTGGGGCAGCTGTACAGAACAGCTCTGTACAACTAGGGGGCACGGCATGCATGCTTTACATACCAGGCTCAGTCCCAAGTACTACAAAATAAATAAACCAAGATACGTACACAGAACTTTCCTAATGTAAAATAGGAACTGTAATGATAGCAAAACAGGAGGCTGGAGAGATGGCCTAGCGGTTAAGAGCACCCACCGACTGCTCTTACAGAGGACCTGGGTTTGATCCCCAGCACCCACATGGCGGCTGAGAACCATCTTTAACTCCAGTTCCAGGGGAATCCGAGACCCTCTTCTGACCTCTGTGGTGGCATTGCACGATACGGGTGCACAAACTTGCATGCAGGCAGTACATTCATACACATACAGAAATAAATAAAATTAATAAAAAAATTAAAAAAAAAAGATAGCAAAATAGACCCAGCTCCTAACCCAAGACAGAGAGCCATACCAGGTGACTTGGCTTGCACAGAGATGGAGCAAGTGAAATGCCTAAGGCTGCACTAGCCTGTGTGTGTCGAGACTGAGTGACTCCCAGGATCCTTCAACCCCTACCCTGAGTTGCCACTGTTACAGTTTTTGCTTTTGAAACAGGGTCTCATAAATCTCTAGGCCAGCTGGGGCTATTAGGGAGACCTTGTCTTGGGGATTTTTTTTTTAATTTTTTAATGGAGGATTGGAGAGATGCCTCAGTGGTTAAAGAGCACTGGCTGCTCTTGCAGAGGACCCGGGTTCAATTCCCACCACCCACATGGTAGATAGATCACAATTGTCTGTAACTTCAGTTCCAGGGGATCCAACATCCTGTTCTAGCCAGGCAAGGGCAATTTCTGCTCTAGCAGATGACTGAGTTTGGTTCCCAGCACCCATGTCAGGTGGCTTACAACCACGTATCTGACACAGCAACTTCAGACGGTCTGATCCGCTCTTGTGACTTCTGAGCACACTTGCACTCATGTTAGATATATTCACACAGACACAATCACATAATAAAATCTTTTAAAAATCATGATGCAAAAAAATAAATCATGATGCATATTTTTTTGTATGTAGGATGTGAAGGTGTCGGTGCACAAGCCCCAACCAGAATGTAGCGGTCAGAGGGTAGCTTACAGGGGTCTGTTCTCTTCTTAGACGTGTTCCAGGAATCAAACTCAGGTTATCAGGCTGAGTGGCAGGCACTCTTTGCTGATGAGCCATCTCGTTAGTCCCTGACTTTTATTTAACCTAAGTATTTACTAAAATAAAACTCAAACCCCAAAACCACAGTGAAAAAACCTGCAAGTGGAACATCTGTGCTCTGAGTATTCATTTCTCCTGATTCTGAAGTCCTGACCCCCAAGGGGACTTCACACACATATACTGCACACATACACTGCACACACATGCCCATGGAGGCTAGAAGAGGGTACTAGGTCTTCTGGAGCTGGAGTTGTGGGTGGTTGTGAGCCACCAGGCTTGGGTGTTGGGAACTGAACTTAAGCCCTCTCCAAGAGCAACAAGTACTTTAAAACACTGAGCTGCTGGGCGTGGTAGGGGCTGGAGAGATGGCATAGCAGTTAAGAACATCGACTGCTCTTGCAGAGGACCCGGGGTTCAATCCCCAGCACTCACATGGCAGCTGAGAACCATCTGTAACTCCAATTCCAGGAGAACTCCAGTTCCAGGGGAATCCGACACCCTCTTCTGACCTCCGCGGCATTGCACGACACGGTTGCACAAACCTACATGCAGACAGTACATTCATACACATTAAATAAATAAATAAACTGAGCCGCTGGGTGTGGTGGTGCATGCCTTTAATCCCATCATTTGGGAGGCAGAGACAGGCGGATCTCTGATTTCAAGGGCAGTCTGGCCTACAGAGTGAGTCCTAGGCCAGCTGGGGCTACAGAGAGACCCTGTCTCAAAACAAACCACTGAGCCATCTCTCCAGTCCCTAGCTTGCTTGCTTCTTGCTTGCTTTATTTATTTATTTATTTATTTATTTATTTATTTATTTATTTATTTATTTATTTTCTTTTTAAGGCAGGTAGCTCCCTGTAGCTTTGGCTGTCCTGGAACTCACTCTGTAGACCAGGCTGGCCTTGAACTCACAGAGATCCACCTCCCTCTGCCTCCCAAGTGCTAGGGTTAAACAAAGCGTGCGCCACCATGCCCGGCTTGGTATTTTTCAAAACGGTCTCATTATGTAAAACTGAGGGTGGGCTGGTCTTGAACTGGAGGTAGTCTTCATTTCTCCACCTGACTTCTTGAATCCTAGGATTCATGCGCCACCACACTCAGCTGAATAGTTTTTTTCTTTTTTTTGTTTTTTTGATACAGGGTCTCCCTTTAGGCCCAGCTGGCCTGGAGCTCACTAAGTAGACCAAGCTGGCCTTGAACTCAGAGACCTACCTACCCCTGCCTCTACCTCCTAAGTGCTGGGATTAAAGGCATGACCACCAGGCCCCGCCCAGCTGAATAGTTTTAGAGCTAAAAAAAAAAATTGCCGAGCTGGGTGTGGTGGCGCACGCCTTTAACCCTAGCACTTGGGAGGCAGAGACAGGCGGATCTTTGTGAGTTCAAGGCCAGCCTGGTCTACAGAGTGAGTTCCAGGACAGGTGGGACTACAGGGGAGGCCCTGTCTCGAAAAAAACAAAACAAAAAATCTTACAAAATAAAAAAAATTGCCAAGGTAGTACAGAGTAAGTTACCATGTAGCCCACCCCCAATTTTTCCTATTGCTAACCTGTGGTAGAAGGTACCAATTCTTACAAAAAAAAAAAAAAAGCCGGGTGTGGTGGCGCACGCCTTTAGTCCTAGCACTTGGGAGGCAGAGGCAGGCGGATCTTTGTGAGTTCAAGGCCAGCCTGGTCTACAGAGTGAGTTCCAGGACAGCTGGGGCTACAGGGAGCCCTGTCTCCGGGGGTGGGAGGTGGTGGGGGGGGTGGGGGGTGGGGGTGGGGGGGGGGTGGGGGGCTGGGGGGTGGGGGTGGGGGGGGGTGGAGTGGGGGTGGTGGGTTGGGGGCGGTGGGGGGGGTGGGGGGTTGGTCCAATTGTAATGTTTGTTACAGTGTTGTATCAGTTAATGAACCAATAGCATCCCAAAGTTTACCAAAGCTCAGTGTTTATTCCAGTGGCCTTAATTTTGTTCATCTTTTTCTTTTTTTTTTTTATTTTTATTTATTTCTGTATGTGTATGAATGTACTCGCTGCATGCAAGTGTGCACCCGTGTCCTGCAATGCCGTGGAGGTCAGAAGAGGGTGTCAGATTCCCCTGGAACTGGAGTTCTCCTGGAATTGGAGTTTCAGATGGTTCTTGGCCACCATGTGGGTGCTGGGGATTAAACCCCGGTCCTCTGCAAGAGCGGTCGGCGCTCTTAACCCCTAGGCCATATCTCCAGCCCCATCTTTTTCTTTTTGAAACAGAAAAAGCTGTTGCATGTCAGCCCTTGGCAGCAGAGATGGTCGGCTCCTATGGTGCCATCTTGTGGCAATAACATAAATACAACTAATAAAACACCATGTTGGATAAATTATTTCTTTTTCTGGTGTGTGATTTGAGACAGGATCTCAATATGAAATGATTTTTATTTTATTATTTTGAGACACAGTCTCCCTGGAGCTCCAACTGGCCTGGAGCTCCCTTTGTAGTCCAGGCTGGGCTTGATCTCACAGAGATCCTCCTGACTGCCTTGACAGTGTTGAGATCAAAGACATGCACCACCATTCCCAGATTATATATTTATTTAGTCTTTTTGAAACAGGGTCTTCGTGTAGTCCCACCTGGCCTGGAAATCACTATGTAGACCAGGCTGGCCTTGGACTCCCAGAGATCCGCCTGCCTGTGCCTCCCAAGAGCTGGAATCAAGGTGTGCACCACCATGCCTGGCTCATTTCTTTTTTTTTTTTTTTTTTTTTGAAGCTGGATGTGATGATATGTACCTTGAGATCCTGAGGTAGGAGGGTCACATAGCAAAGCAAGCCATCCTGGGGAACTTAGACTCTTGGTTTAAAGGGGAAAAATTCCCTTCTTTTTAAAAACGTTATTACATTTTTTTTTTTAATTTTGTGAGGGTGTGTCATGATGCACATGTGGAAGCCAGAGGACAATTTAAAGGAGTCTAAAGGACAGTTTTCTCTATCCACCATGTGGGTCCTAGGGATTGAACTCAGGTCATCAGGCTTGGCACCAGTGCTTTTACCAGCTGAGCCATCTTGTGGGCCCTTCATTCCCTTTTTGATAAGGTAAAACTGGATGTTAGAAGTATTATCTCTTTGGGCATGGTGGCACATGCCTGTAATTCCAGAATTTGTGAGACTGTGGCAGGAGAATCAGGAGTTTTAGGCCATTCTTGGCTACCTAGCAGTTTTGATGCCAGTCTAAGCTACATGAGACCCTATTTCAAAAAAAAGTGTGGCAGGGCCTTGGGAGATAGTTCTGTGTGGTGGCTAGTTTTTATTGTTCATTAAATATTTTATTTTTTTAAGGTGTTTTTTTTTTTTGAGACAGGCTCTCCCTGTTAGCCCCAATTGGCCTGGAACTTACTATGTGGACCAGGCTGGCCTTAAACTCACAGAGATCCATCTGCCTCTGCCTCTGCCTCTGCCTCTGCCTTCTGAGCGCTGGGATTAAAGGCATGGCCCTACCATGCCTGGCAAGAAGTTTCTTTCTTTCTTTCTTTCTTTCTTTCTTTCTTTCTTTCTTTCTTTCTTTCTTTCTTTCTTTCTTTCTTTCTTTTCTTTCTTTTCTTTCTTTTCTTTCTTTTCTTTCGTTTCTTTCCCTTCCTCCCTCCCTCCCTCCTATCTTTCTCTCTCTCTCTCTCTCTCTCTCTCTCTCTCTCTCTCTCTCTTTCTTTCTTTCTTTCTTTTCTTTCTTTCTTTCTTTCTTTCGGTATTTTTGAGACAGGGTCTCCCTTTAGTCCCAGCTGGCCTGGAGCTCACTCTGTAGTCCAGGCTGGCTTTGAACTCACAGAGATCCATCTGCCTCTGCCTCCTAAGTGCTAGGATTAAAGGCATGTGCCACCACGTCCAGCTTAAATATTTTATTTACTGGATTGGAGAGATGGGTCTCCAGCCAATATTTATTTTTTATTTTTATGTGTATGAGTGTACTGTCTGCATATAGGTTGGTGCACCCATGTCATGCAATGCCTCCGAGGTCAGAAGAGGGCATCAGATTCCCCTGGAACTGGAGTAGAGTTAAAGACAGTTAACTGCTGAGCCATCTCTCCAGCCCCCATTTGTTTGCTTGTTTGTTTGTTTGTTTGTTTGTTTTTATTGAGTCAGGGCCTCCCTGTAGCCCCAGCTGTTCTGGAACTCTCAGTGTAGACCAGACTGGCCTGGATCTTACAGAGATCCACCTGCCTCTGTCTCCCCAGTGCTGGAATTAAAGGCATGCACCACCACACTTGGCCAGTATATATATATTGAATCAGCCTGTGCCTCCCAAATGCTGGGATTAAAGGCAGTGCCTGCAAAGCCCATGGAGGCCAGAAGAGGACGTCAGATTCCCTGGAACTGGAGTTACAGTCATTAGCCAGCATGTGGGTGCTGAGAACTGAAACCCAGGTCCAATGTTTTTAACTACTGAGCCATCTTTCCAGCCACCATGGTTAGTTTTTAATCATCAGTTTGTCATACAAGATGGAATCAATCACCAGAGAAGAAAGCATCTGTTGAGGAGTTTGCTGGATCACGTTGTTCTTTGGGCATGTCTGGGGGAGACTGGATTCTCCATTGACACAGGAGGGCCTGGTCTGTTGCGAGAAAGGAGGAAGAGAGGAAGCAGGCAGCATGGGTGCATGGGTTTGTCTCTGCTCTTGACTGACCGTGGATGTGAAGTGACTGCTTCAAGGGCCTGCCTTGCCTTCCCCGCTGTTGTGGACTGCAGTCTGGAACAGTAAGCCACACAAGCCCTTTCCCCCACTTCCATTGCTTTCGTCAGCGTATTTTATCCCAGCAACAGAAATGAAGTCAGGACAGCTGGTTAAGCACTTAGGACCTGAGCTTGGTTCCCAGAACCCACAAGCCAAGCATAGTAGTGTGGACACTGTGGCAGGTGGATCTGGGCCTTGCTGATCAGCCAGCCTAGCCTAGCTTGGAGAGCTCCAGGCCAAGGAGATTCTCTCCCTCAAAAGCAAGGTGGACAGCTCCTGAGAAGACACTTGTTACAGGGTGCTATGTTTTTTAGTATTTATTTATTTATTTATTTATTTATTTATTTATTTATTTGGTCTTTTGGAGACAGAGTTTCCCTTTAGTCCCAGCTGGCCTGGAGCTCACTATGTAGACCAAGCTGGCCTGGAACTCACAGAAATCTGCCTGCCTCTGCCTCCTGAGTGCTGGGATTAAAGGTGGTACCATCATGCCCAGCCTAAGACGGTTCTTAGCTGCCATGTGGATGCTGGGAATCAAACCCAGGTCCTCTGCAAGAGCAGTCAATGCTCTTAACTGCTGAGCCATCCCTCCAGCCCATATTTCTCTATTTCTAATCCATATACATTTTGGCTTGCTTTTTATAAGCTTATTTGTGTGTGTGTGTGTGTGTGTGTGTGTGTGTGTGTGTGTGTTCACATGGGCGCATGCCATGGTGCATGCGTGGAAGTAGAGTACAGCTGGTAGCAGCCAGTTCTCTCCTTCCACCATACAGGTCCTGGGATCTAACCGGGTCGTCAGGCTTGAGGGCAAGTGCTTTTACCCAGTGATCCATCTTGACACAGATGTGCACAAGACATCTGGTGCTCTGTGTAAAAAGGTCAACTTGGCTGGAGACATCTTTGGGAAGGGTTTATGGAGCCACAGTGTTCTGGCTGTGTGACTTTTGGCAAAGGACTTCCCCTCTTTGGGCCTATGTTTACTTCTGCAAAATGGGCCTTCCAGGGTCTTCTGCCTCTAGGACGGAGGATGTGGAGGAACATGACTGGTTCCCAGCGCTGTGCCTCATATGTGCCAGAAAGCCTAGAAAATGTGAACAACCTCACGTTTGTTATACATAAGTTTGATTAATTTTTAAAAATTTAATATTTAATTATTTTTATTTATTTTTTATTCTGTGTATGAGTGTATTGTTTGCATGTGTCCTAGTGCACCTGTGTTGTGTATTGCCTGATGTGGAGGACAGAAGAACTGGAGTTACTGATGGTTGTTAGCCAACTTGTGGGTATGGGGGGGAATTGAACCTCTCTGCAAGAGCAGCCAGTGTTCTTAACTCCTGAGCCATCTCTCCAGCCCCTTTAGAGAGCTTTTGTTTTTTCCTCTCAAGAGTTACTCATCCTCACAGAACTCAGTACAGGTCTGTAAAAACATCCTCATCATAGGGGGCCTGTAGAGAGCTTTAAGCAGCCTATTAGAACCATATATGGGAAACTGTGTATGACAGCACATACCTGAAATCCTAGCACTTGCCTGAGGCAGCAGAATGGAGATAGGAGATTTCAGAGAGAAACCTGTCTCAAAGAACTGCCACTCCCTCCACCCCAACCCCAATAAAACAGGGTGTGGTAGCGCAGCTCTGCAATCCCAGCACTGAGGTAGGCTGAGGCAGGAGGATTGATCATTATGAGCTCAAAGCCAGCTGGGCTTCATGTCTTCAAGGAAGCTGGGCTTCCCTGAACCAAAACAATTATTCTCTCTTAATGGTGTGGTGATACCTATTCTGGGTAGAATATGTGTGTAGAACCCACCAGTGAAGGGCTGAGGGCATGGCTCAGTGGTAGAGCCCCTGCCTAGAATCCCCCAGTGAAGGGCTGTGGTGTAGCTATCCCTAGCAAGGGTATGTCTTGAAATAGTTGGATGGTAATGTTTATTTACTAACTTTGATAAATGTATTTATAAAGTTTGTGTCTAGAATTCACCAGTGAGAGGCTAGAGGTGTGACTCAGGATTAAAAATGTTTGCCTATCAAGTACAAGGTCCTGGGTCCAAAATCCAGTACAGAAAATAAGTAGGCAAACAAAACCCCAAAAGCTCATTAGCCATAATTAAGCACGTAAACCACTTACACATTTTGAGATGCTCCAACATAAAAATTGGTTGAAGCTGGGTGTGGTGGAGAAAGCCTTTAATCCTAGCACTCGGGAGGCAGAGGCAGGTGGATCTTTGTGAGTTCAAGGCCAGCCTGGTCTACAGAGTGAGTTCCAGGACAGTTGGGACTACAAGGAAACCCTGTCTCAAAAAGACCCCCCCCAAAAAAAAATTGATTGGGGGTTGGCGAGATGGCTTGGCAGTTAAGAGCACCAACTGCTCTTGTAGAGGACCCAGGTTCAATTCCAAGCACCCACATGGTGGCTAAGAAACATCTTTAAGCCAGGCGTGGTGGTGCATGCCTTTAATCCCAGCACTTGGGAGGTAGAGGCAGGCGGATCTCTGTGAGTTCAAGGCCAGCCTGGTCTACAGAGTGAGTTCCAGGGCAGCTGGGGCTACAGAGAGACCCTGTCTCAAAAAGACAAAAAAAAAAAATTATGCTTATGTCTTCTATTAAAATTTTTTGAGCTTGGTATGGTAATATACACCTTAAGTCCCAGCATTTGGAGGTAGATTGCTGTGAGATGGAAGCCAGCCTGATGTACAGTGAGTTCTAGGCCAGCCACTGTCACATAGTGAGACTCTATTTCAAAAAATAAGTAAAATAAAAAATTTTTGGAAAGAGGACCAGAGAGATGGCTCAGCAGGTGAAGGTGCTTGTCACCCATTCTGATGGCTGACCCAAGTTCAGTTTCTGGGGCTTACACGGCAGGAGAGAACCAAGCTCTGAAATTTGTCCTCCGACTCCACAATGCGCACACCACACAAAACAAATGGAAATGTTTTCGTTTTTTTTTTAATTTATTTTTTCTGAGACATAGTCTCACTATGTAGCCCCAGCTGGCCTGGAGTTCCCTATGTAGACCAAGCTAGCCTCCAACTCAGAGATCCACCTGCCTCAGCCTCCAAATGATTGGATTAAAGGCGTGTGCCATCAAGTCCGCCTTAAAAATTGTTCTTGAGGAGACTGGAGAGATAGCCTAGCGGTTAAGAGCTCCAATTCCAGGAGAACTCCAGTTCCAGGGGAATCTGAGACCCTCTTGTGACCTCCGCGGCATTGCTCGACACAGGTGCACAAACCTACATGCAGACAGTACACTCATACACATACAAAAAAAATTTTTAATTCTTGAAAGAGAAACATACATACATACATATATATATATATATATATATATATATATATAAGAAAATTGGAAGTAATGGTTACAGAATTTCCAAGGCTTATCTGTACTTCTATCAGACACATTACTTTTTTTTTTTCCTTTTTAAGACAGGGTCTCCCTGTAGCCCCCATGGCCTGGAACTTTCGATGTAGACCAGGCTGGCCTTGAACTCAGATCTGCCTGCCTCTGCCTCCCAAGTGGTGGGATCAAAGGGCACGGCCCACCACTCCTACCTGAAACACATTACTTTTTTTTCTTTTTCTTTTTGTCTTTTTGAGACAGGGTCTCCCTGTAGCCCCAGCTGTCCTGGAACTCACTATGTAGACCAGGCAGGTCTTGAACTCACAGAGATCTGCTTGCCTATGCCTGTGGGATCAAAGGCATGCACCACCATGCCCAGCTGAAACATTACTCTTAACAGGACTTTCCCAGCACAGTGGCATGTGGCCTGGGAATAGAAGACACTATTCATTCATATCCTCTGCCTCTGTCTCTCTTATACTTGGGGCTGAACCCAGGCCTTGGGAGTGCTCAACACTCTCCCCTGGGTGTCATCTGCAGAGCTCATTACTTCTGTTGCTGTTCTGAGACAGCCTGGGTCTCACCTAGCTGGGGCTGTCTTCGAGTTGGATACATAGCTGAAGATGACTGTAAAACTCCTGATTGCTGCCTCCAGGTTCCAAGTGTGGGAATTACAGGTGTTCAACCACCACTGCCATCTTTTGTTTTCTCTTGGCATCAAGAGGACTTTATGGAGATATCAGATGAGTTACTGCTACTTCTTTCCAGAAAAAGTCACACATGTAGTCAGTATTTATAATCACATAATAGAGGGAAAAGAATAGTTTGGGGTTTAAGAAATTTCCACTTCTATCACCTTTATGTTAACATTAAGTTTTTAGTTAAAAAGTTTTTGGAGAGTCTATAAATATGATCAAGATATAGCGTATGAAATTCGCAAAAATCCAGTAAAAAGTTTTCTTGAAAGAAGTTCTAATATAGACCTAGATAGCATTGAATTGATTCTCCTGTCTGCTGCCCCAGTACTAGAGTTCTGGGAATATAGACCACCATTTTTAAAAATTTATTTCCGGAACCGCTGAGATGGCTCAGCGGTTAAGGGCGCTGACTGCCTTTGCAGAGGACCCGGGTTCGATTCCCAGCACCCACATGGCGGCTAAGAACCGTCCTTAACTCCAGTTCTAGGGGAATTCGACGCCCTCTTCTGACCTCCGTGGCTTTGCGGGTGCACCAACCTACATGCAGACAGTACGTTCGTACACATAAAAAATAATAAAAAAACATTTAAATAAAAAAAATTATTTCCAGACAAGGCCTCAAAATGAACCCAGCGGAGGTGGGAGTTGCAGTCCTCCTGCGTCAGTCTTTGAAGAACTGGGATTACTTCTACTGAGCGTCGCTCCACCCCCCCTCCCCCGCCCCAGGGTGATTTTATTAAGGCCTTCATGAGCTCAACTGCTTCATAAAAGAAATTTCCGTATTTGTTTGGCTATTGGGATATAATGTGTGGGTGGGGGAGCATTAATCTTTGGAATCACACATTGTTATTAAGAAGTTCTGTTTCCAATGTGTTCAGATTGTTTCTAATTTGCACATGTGGCTATTCAGGCACTGAGCAGGGTGGGCCCACAAGTCCCTCTAACAAGGAGGAAATTCAAACGGGGTTGTGTGGTTCAAAGCTTGAGCTCAGCTTTTTTTGGGCGGGTTGAGGGACAGGTTTTCTGTAGCCCTGTCTGGCCTGGAACTCATTAAGTCCAAGCCAGCCTCGAATTCGCAGCAATCCCGCTGCTTCAGCCTCCGGAGTAATGACAAGTCCTGCTTTGAGCTCAACCTTGACCCTTATGCTGTAAAGCTGTAAAGGAGACCTCTGCCAACTTCGGCTCCGGGCTCTTTAAGAGTCTTGGAACAAGGAACACTGGTCGTGAGAAGAGTAAAACAAGATCAAAGCGTATGTAAATAAAGTCCCGGGACTGCCGGGGAGCGCGGAGGCGAGGCGGGGCGGGGGGGGGGGGGGGGGGAATCCACGCTTTCTGGTGGTCACGTCCTGGGAATTAAAACAACGTTTGCTTTCTACGTATTATCACTTCCTTCTGATCTAATTTTTATTGCAGTCCGTCTTCGCGATCTGCAGTCGATCCACGTACGGAATGTGACAGGACTACAACCATGCGCTTCTACCAGCCCTGTAATGGGTGATACTACATCAGCTCGGGGGGATGGGTCCCTCCTAGCCCCTGCCTGTGCTATTAGGCATTACACTCGCAAGCGTGCTATTATGAGCCCGCCGCCTCCTTGTCCCTGCGCTTGCGCTTTGACGCTCTCAGAGGTTGTTCTCTCGGTCTTCGTTCGTCAGTTCCTGTTTGTGGCTGGAGAAGGCGGTATTTCCGGCCGCCGAGTGGGAGGGGGCGGTAAGCGGGGGCAGGGGGGAGGGGGAGGGGGAGGGGGCGGGGGGGGCCGCGCTGCGCGAGCCGTTGGGCCTGGTTTTGAGAAGGCGTCGTCGCTGCAGCCACTGCCGCCGTTGCCGCCGCCAGGAAACAAGGGAGCGAGAGCGAGCGCAGCGTGGCGATGGGCGGGGGAAGAGCCCCGCCGGAGCGGCTGGGCGGCCGCCGGTGACAGGTGAGTGCGCCAGCGCGTGTCCCTGAGCGCCCTCCCCCCTCCCGCGATGGTCGCGTCCGGGCCCCCCGCGGGGCCGCGCTGGGCCGTACCACCCGCGCCCTCGGGGCGGGGGCCGCAGGCCTGGAGCCCCCCCTTTCCGGAACTGAGTGGGGGCGGGGGCGCTGGGACGAGCCCCGAGGGTCCCGGGGCGGGGGCGGCGGTGGGCCATACCACTGAGGCGACGGGGGGGTTCTCCCAGTGTGTGTGGGCCGGGGGCCGCTGCCGAGGGAAGTCGGGGATACTGCTGTGCGGGTAGCAAAGCATTGAGGCGGCGCGCAGTACCCAGTGTGGAGGGTTGTGCCACTTGGGGGCTCTGGGATCCGTTCCTATCGTGTGTTTAGAGGGCTGGGGCTTCTGGAGAGGGCTTGTGCCACAGTTGGCCGATGGGGCCGCCTGGGTTGTACCACCTGGGCACGGGGGAGCCGTCCTTAGAGCCTACGGGAGCGCTAGGTGCGAAGGAGGGCTGCGATGTTTTTCATGTGCGGAGCGCCGGGCTCGGGGAGGCTTGAGTGTTGCGGGGCGTACTTTTGGGGGTGTGAAGCCGAGTGGGTGAGGAGCACTTTCTGCTTCCTGTATTTAATGTACAGGGGTGGGCGTTTACTTGTCGCTCACCCTTCACCGAACTTTTTAAAGAGTTTGGGGAGAACTGGATGGTTACTGGGCTGCTTTGAACAACGGGGTTGCCTGCTCTCCACTGCAGAACCCTCCGATAATTTCCCTTCGAGTTGTGTGGGACATTCTTTGGCAGCTTTCCTTCTGGGGATAGAGATGTGTTTCAGAAGTCACTGACGGTTTCTGAGCTTTAGGCTGGCACCCTTTTTGGAAGGGGAAAGGCACTGCAGAGCAAGGTAGCCGGGGACCTCTTGATCCCCAGGACTTTGACACACAATTTCTCTCATTTGGAGACCTCTTGGGGCCTAGAGAGAGAGAGAGACCTCTGCTAGAGGAATAAGGGCTTCGGATTGGTCTTGATTTTCAACCTTGTCACACTCTTGCCTCTCCAGAATAGCAAACAGCTCAGACACTGCCTGACAGTGGGCATGGATGTAAGGGGGATGCAGAACCAGCTCAGACCACAGAAGCTTCTTCAATCCTGGCCATGAGGCTGCTTGTGCCTCCCTGATAGCAACCCAGCTACCCGTCCTGTTTATGCTTCCACCAGTTGAGCGATAACAGTTGGCCTCTTGGTGAGGCTCAGTGCTGTTTTCCCAGCTGTTCCACTACATAGGGCAAGGGGAGTTGGAGGGGGTGCCGTCCGCCCAGCCAGGTCTGGCCTGGGGAGGAAGTCTGCTTTATAGGGTTTGGGACAGTCAACTCCCCCACAGATCAGATTCCTCCTTGTGGTCCCTGGGTGTGTGCTAAGCAGCCAACCCCACAAGTGTGGCCAGTGTTCCATTTCCCTAGGCCTGTTTGTAACCTTGGTTTGCTCTGTAGCCTTTGCCCTGGGTCTGATTTCCCAGAGGACTGGCCGCAGTCCCTGATTGACCCACATGACCAGGCTGGTGGTGTGGTCAAGGGGACAGAAAATTTCCTTTCAGCCACAGCACTGGCTTCTGTGTGAGTGGTGGTTCTGGAGAGAAAGGTCCAGGAGTGGTGTGAGGCAGTGAGCAGGGTTCTTCAT
This sequence comes from Rhizomys pruinosus, assembly GCA_009823505.1. Classification (NCBI taxonomy): domain Eukaryota; kingdom Metazoa; phylum Chordata; class Mammalia; order Rodentia; family Spalacidae; genus Rhizomys; species Rhizomys pruinosus. Next base: position 1,004,599 of record VZQC01012905.1, read on the forward strand.
AGGGACGTGCTCCTCCACTAGGGACATGCTCCACCACTAGGCATGTGCTCCTCCACTAGGGGTGTGCTCCTCCACTAGGCGTGTGCTCCACTAGGCGTGTGCTCCTCCACTAGGGACGTGCTCCTCCACTAGGGACGTGCTCCTCCACTAGGGGCATGCTCCTCCACTAGGGACTTGCTCCACCACTAGGGACGTGCTCCTCCACTAGGGACGTGCTCCTCCACTAGGGACTTGCTCCACCACTAGGGACATGCTCCTCCACTAGGCGTGTGCTCCTCCACTAGGCGTGTGCTCCTCCACTAGGGATGTGCTCCTCCACTAGGGGTGTGCTCCTCCACTAGGCGTGTGCTCCACTAGGGATGTGCTCCTCCACTAGGGGTGTGCTCCTCCACTAGGGGTGTGCTCCTCCACTAAGCGTGTGATCCTCCACTAGGGATGTGCTCCTCCACTAGGGATGTGCTCCTCCCATAGGGACGTGCTCCTCCACTAGGCGTGTGCTCCTCCACTAGGCGTGTGCTCCTCCACTAGGGATGTGCTCCTCCACTAGGCGTGTGCTCCTCCACTAGGGGTGTGCTCCTCCACTAGGGATGTGCTCCTCCACTAGGGGTGTGCTCCTCCACTAGGCGTGTGCTCCACTAGGCGTGTGCTCCTCCACTAGGGGTGTGCTCCTCCACTAGGCATGTGCTCCTCCACTAGGGATGTGCTCCTCCACTAGGGGTGTGCTCCTCCACTAGGGATGTGCTCCTCCACTAGGCGTGTGCTCCTCCACTAGGCGTGTGCTCCTCCACTAGGGATGTGCTCCTCCACTAGGGGTGTGCTCCTCCACTAGGCGTGTGCTCCTCCACTAGGGATGTGCTCCTCCACTAGGGGTGTGCTCCTCCACTAGGGATGTGCTCCTCCACTAGGCGTGTGCTCCTCCACTAGGCGTGTGCTCCTCCACTAGGGATGTGCTCCTCCACTAGGGGTGTGCTCCTCCACTAGGCGTGTGCTCCTCCACTAGGGATGTGCTCCTCCACTAGGGGTGTGCTCCTCCACTAGGCGTGTGCTCCTCCACTAGGGATGTGCTCCTCCACTAGGGGTGTGCTCCTCCACTAGGCGTGTGCTCCTCCACTAGGGATGTGCTCCTCCACTAGGCGTGTGCTCCTCCACTAGGCGTGTGCTCCTCCACTAGGGATGTGCTCCTCCACTAGGCGTGTGCTCCTCCACTAGGCGTGTGCTCCTCCACTAGGGATGTGCTCCTCCACTAGGCGTGTGCTCCTCCACTAGGCGTGTGCTCCTCCACTAGGGATGTGCTCCTCCACTAGGGATGTGCTCCTCCACTAGACGTGTGCTCCTCCACTAGGCGTGTGCTCCTCCACTAGGGATGTGCTCCTCCACTAGGGATATGCTCCTCCACTAGGCGTGTGCTCCTCCACTAGGGGTGTGCTCCTCCACTAAGCGTGTGCTCCACTAGGCGTGTGCTCCTCCACTAGGGATATGCTCCTCCACTAGGCGTGTGCTCCTCCACTAGGGGTGTGCTCCTCCACTAGGCGTGTGCTCCACTAGGCGTGTGCTCCTCCACTAGGGACGTGCTCCTCCACTAGGGGCGTGCTCCTCCACTAGGGACGTGCTCCTCCACTAGGGGCGTGCTCCTCCACTAGGGACTTGCTCCACCACTAGGGACGTGCTCCTCCACTAGGGGTGTGCTCCTCCACTAGGCGTGTGCTCCTCCACTAGGGGTGTGCTCCTCCACTAGGGGTGTGCTCCTCCACTAGGCGTGTGCTCCACTAGGGATGTGCTCCTCCACTAGGGGTGTGCTCCTCCACTAAGCGTGTGCTCCTCCACTAGGGATGTGCTCCTCCACTAGGGATGTGCTCCTCCCATAGGGACGTGCTCCTCCACTAGGCGTGTGCTCCTCCACTAGGGATGTGCTCCTCCACTAGGCGTGTGCTCCTCCACTAGGCGGGTGCTCCTCCACTAGGGACGTGCTCCTCCACTAGGCGTGTGTTCCTCCACTAGACGTGTGCTCCTCTGGTCCTCTGGTAGCTTGTAGAGGGTTTGCTGGATGGAGTTTATAGGAACAGTAAAAGTAATGACCATGAAACTGATGGCTGACCCTAATGTATTTTTTGTGGCCCATGCTGTGCAGGATGTCTAATAACTGGAGGAGCAGGCACTCCTGTCTGGTCTTTTTAACTGAGGAAACTGAGGCACAGAAACATAATTTCCAGAACTGGTGGCTAGCATGTGTGTATTGAGCCTTCACACCATGCTAGGTGTGATAGGCCATTTGCATACAACTTCACTTAAGTCTCAGAAGGGATCTACAGCAATGTGCACAGAAACTTAGGAATGCCATGCTCATTTTACAGATAAGTCAACTCCCAGTAAGCCACATGGCTTTTTTTGTGAGTCCATACTCTGCCCAGGCTGGATGTGAGGCTTTATACAGTGGGGGTTTTTTGTTTGTTTTGCTGTAAGCTCTTCCTGTGGCCCCAGTTGACTTGGAACGTGTTACCTACAAGAGGCTGGATTTAAAGGTTGTGCTTTGGGAGCTGGAGGGATGGCCTAGTGGTTAAAAATGCCGACCACTTGCAGAGGACCTGGGTTCGATCCCCAGCACCCACATGGTGGCTGAGAACTGTCTGTAACTCCAGTTACAGGAGAACTCCAGTTCCAGGGGAATCCGAGACCCTCTTCTGACCTCTGTGGCATTGCACGACACGGGTGCACACACCTACACGCAGAGAGTACATTGATACACATACATAAATAAATAAAATTAATAAAAAGGTTGTGCTTTGTTTCCTTTTTTTTTTTTTTTTTTTTT
>VZQC01012905.1:1008081-1103081 GCA_009823505.1 Rhizomys pruinosus
TTTTGTTTTTTTTTTCCTTTTTTTGCAGCGTCAGAAATTGAGGCCCCAGGGAGGAAGGTCTTATCAGACCCCTTGGAGGCCAGGCTGGGTTTAGACCCAGGTTAGCTAGCCCTGCTCCACACCTTTGCTCAGCAGGTCCCAGGTTGAAATGAATCTCTGTCCCCTGGACCTCTGCCCTGGCTACCTTTTTTTTTCCCACCTCCCCCCCAAGCTGAAGAGCTGTGACTGCTTCTGTCTGTGGTCACTCTAGCATTTCTGGTCTTGCTGGAGAAACTCGAGGTCTGTGAGCTGAGTTAGGCTTCTTCTCACCTGGGGAAGTGTGTGCTGGGAGCCGGAGAGCCAGGTGGGCAGTGGGAGGTGGGAGGTGGGAGGTGGCGGCTTGGCTGCCACAAACCCATGTTGGAGGCAGGGTGGGCATGTGCTGCTCTTCTGCCTGTGATTTTGGGACCACAGTTGTCACCTACATGCAGTGGACTCTGAAGACCACTTCTTGCTGTGAGGAGTCAGTTATTTTTTGGTTTTTTTTTTGGTTTCTTTTTGAGACAGGGTCTCCCTATAGCTCCAGCTGTCCTGGAACTCACTATGTAGACCAGGCTAGCCTCCTTGAACTCACAGAGATCATCTGCCTCTGCTTCCCCCTCCCAAGTGCTGGGATTAAAGGCATGCACAACCATGCCTGGCTGTCAGTGAGTAAATCTATTGAAACCAGGTGCCCGGTACTGTAGAAGTCTTAGTGAGCAGTTACCACCTGCCATGGAACCAAGGCATCTGCCTAACCCATCCCCTACCCTTCCCTCAGATGTCAGCAATCTAACTGTTCAGCCACCATCCAGTCATTTGATATCCTGGTTCCCAGCCTCTGTAGGGGGTTGTGTGAGGCTGGCCAGATGGCTTAATGTTTGCCGTGCAGGCCTGGTGACTCTACGAAGTTGTCTTCTGACCACCTCATGTACCACGGCATTTTCCCTGCCCCCCTCCACTCCCCCTTCTCTGTTTCTGTAGCCCTAGCTGTCTTGGAACTCCCTATGTAGCCCAGGCTGGTTTTGAACTCACAGAGATCCCCCTGCCTCTCTCTGCCTCCCAAGTACTGGGATTAAAGGCGTATGTGAGCCCCCAGCCCTTTGTGTGCTTCCCCCAGTCTCCTTCACAGCTGGAGTGGTGGGAAGCGTGGTGGGCTGGGAGAGTAGTGTGGTGAGATGTGTGGATTTGGCCCTGAGGTCGTGGCAGAATCTAGGAAAGGACTGCATTCATTGGTTGCTGTGATTGAGTACCCACTATGCCTGGTATTATATCAGGTGTCATAGGTAGTGGGGGTGCACTGTAGAGTCCCTATCCTTGTGGCACTGAGGGGTACCAGCAACGTAGTAAGCAAGGAGTGGGTTAGCTGTTAGTGGTGAGGTTGGAGGAGGTGATGGAGACTCTCAGGTGCAGTGGCAGGGAAGGGCTGGGAGCTGATCACAGCGGGTGGGCAGGGTAAGATAGGGCAGTGTAAGAATGAGAGGACAGGGGCTGGAGAGATGGCCTAGTGGTTAAGAGTGCCAACTGCTCTTGCAGAGGACCCAGGTTTGATCCCCAGCACCCACATGGCAGCTGAGAACCATCTGTAACTCCAATTCCAAGAGAACTCCAGTTCCAGGGGAATCCTACACCCTCTTCTGACCTCCAAGGTATTACATGACACGGGTGCACAAACCTACATGCAGACAGTACAGTCATACACATAAAAAATAAACAAATTAGGGGGCTGGAGAGATGGCTAGCAAGTTCAGAGTGCCGGACCGTCTCTTATAACCCGAGGACCCGGGTTCGATCCCCAGCACCCACATGGCGGCTGAGAACCGTCTGAAGCTCCAATTCCAGGAGAACTCCAGTTCCAGGGGAATCCGAGACCCTCTTCTGAACTCCGTGGCATTGCACTACACGGGTGCACAGACTTGCATGCAGACAGTGCATTCATACACATACAGAAATAAATAAAAAAATTAATAAAAAAAATAAATAAATGGGGCTGGAGAGATGGCCTAGCGGTTGAGAGCGCTGACCGCTCTTACAGAGGACCCTGGTTCGATCCCCAGCACCCACATGGCGGCTGAGAACCGTCTGAAGCTCCAATTCCAGGAGAACTCCAGTTCCAGGGGAATCCGACACCCTCTTCTGACCTCCGCGGCATTGCACGACACGGGTGCACAGACCTGCATGCAGACAGTACACTCATACACATACAAAAATAAATAAAATTAAATTAAAATTAAAAAAATAATTAAATAAATAAATAAATAAATAAATAAATAAAAATTTTAAAAAAAAGAATGAGAAGACAACCTGAGGAGCAGTGAGACCACAGTCTGAGTGTTTGGTGGGAGGGTGGGCTTGGCACGTTGTTGGGATACACTGGGGGAGGGAGCCCTGCGTGGCTGGGCCAACATGGGTGCCTAGTGGATGGGGCAGGCTCTGCTCCCTGAGAGCCTTGGACTGCCTGGGGAGGAGTTTGGAGTCTTAGGGAGTTAGGTGACTTTGGCCTTGGAGGTTTCAGGCTTCTGCCTGGGGTGGAGTAGGTTTCCCTGATCTAGGCAGTGTTACATGGGCCTCCCACTCCCCCTTGAGAGAAGCCTCCTTCACGACTGGTCTGCTTGACCCACTGGCTGCCTCCCTTCTCTGTGGATTTACACCGTGTTCCCCAGGACCATGGCTGTTCCTTTCGGGAAGTGAGGCGGGGGCTTGATGGACTCCTATCTGCAGGTTCCTTCCCAGACCAACCAGCCAGTAACAGTGTGAACGGCAGTCACGCTGACAGAAAGGCTCCTTGCCGCAGAGTCTGCCCACTACGGCCGGCTGGGCTCTGCAATTGGAAGGGGCTTGGGCTGCTTCTTCAGTAGAAATGGGGTCTAGTCCCAGGTCTGTGGCAGGCAGGGCATCAGCTTAGGGGTTGTGTGACAAAGACAGGGTCAATGGAATTAGGGAAAGGAGGGAAGATACGATTTGGTTTTGGCCAGTTGGTCAAGGAGGGCCTTCTGAGAAGGTTGGTGTATGGACACAGCCTGGAATGCCGTGGGGAGTCACAGCAGGCATTGGGTAGGAGCCTGGAGGGTGGGAGTCACTGTGACTTCCACTTGATGGGCCCTCAAGCAGAAGTATAGGGACCATATTTAGATGATTCAGCTTCAGGGGTCCCCTCAGCACAAAGGTGCTTAGTAGCCTAAGTGAGGCTGTTTTCTGACCCCATCGGTGAACCTCATCCTTCAAGCTTAGTGTCATAAGCAGGGGTCCTGGTGTTGTTTTAGGGTTCGATCTGGGCTGCCATCTTGGAAGAAGCAGAGCCCTTCAGAGTGATCGTCTTGGGGTCTGTAGAAACCCTGAGATGGGAGGCGGGAAGAGGTATCTTCTGTGGTTGGCCTTGGTCCGGCCTCTGGAGAACCCAGAACCGCCCTGTTCTGGGCCTCTGCAGCTTCCCAGAGCTCTGTGCGGAAGGCGCTTAGCCACCAGGCCTGGGCTGCTCGCTGGGGTGGTTCCGTGGCAGGCTCTTCTGGACATCCAGCCAAGCAGCGAGAGGCCCGGCTGGGGGAGACTGCCTAGAAGCAGGACCGGGAGGGAGGGAGGGAGGGAGAGAGGGAGGGCGCTGGTGTGGGAGGGCCACAGGGTGGGATCTCAGCCTGGTCCTTTGGGGCAGGACCCACTGCCAACTCGGCACCCACAGCAGGGCGAGTGTGCTCTGGGGGTGCCGTCAGAACAGCAAGCCGGGCTGGCCAAGGAGAGACTTGCATGTCAGAGGTCCCTGCTGGAGGACCCTGGAGCCCGGCTGCCCTGGCCTGGAAGCTCGTCCACAGATGTTGTTTCTAAGGGTGAGGCCAGAAATCCAAGCCTTTCTTCTGCCACCTCGATGGCCTTCCCAAATGGATTGGGGTGGCTGCCGCTGCCTGTTCCCTTCCCGGGCCTGCTCTGGGCTCCTCACCCGCTGCTAGTGATTGGACTGGCTGGTGGTTTGGGTGGGGTGGCTGACTGTGGAGGGCTTGCTTCTGGAAGTTTGAGGTTGCTATAGCATTCTGGGAACCTGGGGTTTGCTTGATGAACATGGGAGGATTGAGGGAGCCACCATATTAGAAAGCACCAGCCTCCTGAGAAGGTGCTAGATTGTTTGAGCTGACTCTGCTGTGGTTCGTGGGCACCTGACAGGAGATTAAGGCTCTGGAAGAGTGGGTTCAGGGTTGGTGCTTTGGGAGAGTGAGGCCCGATGAGCTAAGGGGCCTGCAGGGGAAGGCCCTGTCCCGTGTTCCTGTGTGTGCCCTGTGCCTGTGGCACTGTGGGTAGTGTGGGAAGGGTTCTCACTTCTTTTAATAGATGACAAACTGAGGCACGAAAGGACACGTCTTTGTTAGTTTTGTTGTTTGTGTTGTGTTGTGTGTATATGGTGCATGGAGTGAGTTTGCGAAGAGTGTGCCCCTGTCCAGTGTCTTCCTCTGTCACTCTGTCTGTCTTGAGACAGGATCTCTCACTGAATCTGAAGCTCACTGTTTCAACTAGACCTCTAGAGATCTGCCTGTTTCTTACAAGCACTTATGACTGTGTCCAGCTTTTTTTTTTAATTTTTTATTTATTTATTTATTTTTGTATGTGCATGTGTGCACTGTCTGCATGTAGGCTTGTGCACCTACATGGAGGTCAGAAGAGGGTCTCTCAGATTCCCCTGAAAGTGGAGTTCTCCTGGAATTGGAGCCACAGATGGTTTTCAGCTGCCATGTGGGTGCTGGGGATCGAACCCGGGTCCTCTGCAAGAGTAGTCAGTGCTCTCAACCGCTAGGCTATCTCTCCAGCCCCTTTTAATTTATTTTTTATGTGTATGAATGTACTGTCTGCATGTAGGTTTGTGCACCCGTGTTGTGCAATGCCGCAGAGGTCAGAAGAGGGTGACGGATTCCCCTGGAACTGGAGTTAAAGACGGTTCTCAGCTGCCATGTGGGTGCTGGGGATTGAACCCAGGTCCTCTGCAAGAGCAGTCTGTGTCCAGCTTTTTATGTGGTGCTGGGGATTCAAACTCAGGACCTTGTGCTTTGAGAGCAAATACTTTTACCCACTGAGGTATCTTATCTTATTTTTTTGGAGACAGAATCTCGGCTGTGTAGCCAAGGCGGACCTGGCACTCACTGTCGTCCTCTTCCCTCCCCAATGCTGGGATTACAGGCATGCAGCACCTTGCCTACGTATATGGGCTGTTATTTTAGTTTTGGGTTTTTTTGTTTTTTATTTTGAGACAGGGTCTCCCTGCATCCTCACTGGCCTAGAACTTCCTATGTAGCCCAGGCTGGCCTCAATCTGCCAGAACTCCTCCTACCTCTGCCTCCTGAGTGCTGGAACTAAAGGTGGGCACTATCAAACCCTGCCCCTTTTGGGGGGGTGCAGGGTGGGGAGTCAGTTTCCCCACATAGCACTGGCTGGCCTTGAACTAGTGTTGATCTTCTTGACTCTTGTCTCTTGAGCTTTGGAGTTACAGGTGTGCACCTCCTTACCTAGAAGAAACAGTCAAAACAGCCAGGTATGGTGGGTCCGTTTTTGGTTTTTTTTTTTTATTTTTTTTATTAACTTTATTTCTGTATGTGTATGAATGTACTGTCTGCATGCAAGTTTGTGCACCCGTGTCATGCAATGCTGCAGAGTTCAGAAGAGGGCGTCGGATTCCCTGGAACTGAGTTTCTCTGGAATTGGAGTTTCAGAACGGTTCTCAGCCACCATGTGGGTGCTTGGAGGACTCGAAAACCCGGTCCTCTGTAAGACGTCCAGAAGTCAGCACTCTTAACCTCATAGGCATCTCTCCAGCCCCGGGTCCGTTTTTTTTTATTTGAAGGAGACAGGGTACCACTGTGGAGCTCTGGCTGCTCCAGAACTCACAGAGGTCCCCCTGCTTCTGCCTCCCCTCCTGGGATTAAGGCGTGTGTCACCACGCCCACTTAGGTCATCTGGATTCCACCCTGACTCTGACACTACATTTTTATTGAGTCACTCCTATGCCATGTGTGGTTTTGGGTGCAAGGGAGCAGCAACCAGTCCAGCAGAGAGCCAGAGAAAGACTGTTTGCCCATGAGAGTGGCCTGGGAAGGTTACAGTGCGTGGCTGGGCGTGGGACGCTCTGGAGGAGGAGCAGGCAGGCTGGGATGGGAGTCAGAGGGAGTGGGCTGGGCAAGGTTGAGTTAAGCCCAATAGAGCTGGCCAGAGACTGGGGAGGGCAGGGTGGCACGGTGGCAGGGCCCTGGGCCCAGGCCTTGGAGGAGGGGCCACAGGCTCCTTCCTGTGGGAAGGAGCTGGGAGGTAAGCAAGTGTTCCCAAGAGAGAGCAGAGGCAGGAGCAGCGTTGTGCAGGTACCTCCAGGTCAAGCAGCGTTCTGTTGACAGGGGGGTGCGCTCTCACACAGGTTTCCGCAGACAGCGTTCTGTTTGCAGGGGTGGCCTCTCAAAGGGTCCAGCAGGACAGAGTCTGTTGCAGGGGTGCGCATCTCACACAGGGGTCCAGCAGCAAGCGTTCTGTTGCAGGGTTGCGCTCTCACACAGGGTCAGAAGACAGCGTTCTGTTGCAGGGGTGCGCTCTCACACAGGGTCCAGCAGACAGCGTTCTGTTGCAGGGGTGCGCTCTCACACAGGGTCCAGCAGACAGCGTTCTGTTGCAGGGGTGCGCTCTCACTCAGGGTCCAGAAGACAGCGTTCTGTTGCAGGGGTGCGCTCTCACACAGGGTCCAGCAGACAGCGTTCTGTTGCAGGGGTGCACTCTCACACAGGGTCCAGCAGACAGCGTTCTGTTGCAGGGGTGCGCTCTCACACAGGGTCCAGCAGACAGCGTTCTGTTTCAGGGGTGCGCTCTCACTCAGGGTCCAGAAGACAGCGTTCTGTTTCAGGGGTGCGCTCTCACTCAGGGTCCAGAAGACAGCGTTCTGTTTCAGGGGTGCGCTCTCACTCAGGGTCCAGAAGACAGCGTTCTGTTGCAGGGGTGCGCTCTCACACAGGGTCCAGCAGACAGCGTTCCATTGCAGGGGTGCGGTCTCACACAGGGTCCATCTTCTCAGACCTTTCCAAAGGCCTTGTCCTGGTACCTCAAGACAGGGTCTCTCTGTAACTCCAGCCAGCCTGCTTCGTAGACCAGGCTGGCTTCAGAATCACAGATAGCGCACTGCTACTTCCTCTTAAGTGCTGGGACTAAATAGGTGTGTGCTAACCCAGCTTAGTCTCTATTTTTTAACTTTATTTTAATTTAGATGGTATTTTCAAAAACTTAACACGAGCATGCTATGAATCATGATTCCCTCCTAACCACTAGTCACCATGTTAATAAGCCGCTCCCCTGGCCCTGACTGAGGCTCCGGATGGCCTTCGTGTGAAAGCCGCTGCTTTGAAACCCCACTACTACATCCCCAGATGTGCCCTGAGCAGACCTCAGTAGATTACCATGACAACCCAGGGTTGGCAGCAAAATTCGACTTTTGAGATAACATAAGCAAGTTTGACTGTCCTCAATCCCATTTTACAGACAGTGGAGCTGAGGATTAGCAAAGACAGCCTGAAAGGGGCGCAGCGGGGTTCTAGTGGCCTCTGATCTCTCCACCTTTCAGGGAAGGAAGGATGGCCACTGCACACAGACAGGTGCAGTAACTGACTCTCTCCCTGCGCCCCCCCACCCCAGGCTGCGGGCGTCTACATCCAGGGGTCTGTGGAGCTGCACCTCCAGTGTGGAGCTGCAGCCATGTGCTTTATTTGCCTTCTAAGCTATGACAAATAAAAGGAGAAATGTGCTTCTTCAGCTTCTCTAGCCGTAATCCAGTTGACTTGTTCATCCCGAGATCTCCTAGACTGTTCACCACACAGTCTTTTGTGGTCCTGTGTCTGAGGCTGTGGCTCTGGCCTTAACCTGCTTGTCTGCAGAATGGGGAAGGTGGCACCACTGACCGCTCTGGGCTCAGGTTGGCTGTGCCTGCACTTGGGGAGCGCTCACCCAATAGAGCCATGTTAAGCCCCTGCCTCTTGCTCCTAGGTACTCTCAGGTTAAGGCAGAGTCTCAAGCCGCAGAATGGGGGTGTGTAGGAGGGTAATGGCGAAGTAGTCCACTAAATACTGGAGAGCCCTGCTGTGGGTCAGTGTGTGCTACATAGGCACATGTGTGCTTGGGATAGCCCAGGTCTTCAAGGAGTCCAGGACGATGTAGATTGGCTGGGTATGGTGGAGGGGGGCACATGAGGACAGGGTGGCTTTGTCTCGGGAGCAAAGACAAAGGGAGGTGCAGGTTTAGGGGTTCAATGCCAAGAGTCCAGTCTCTGGGGCTGTGTGGACCCCAAATCCTTCCCGCCTCTGCTCCCTCGTCCATCGGGTGTTGGTCCTCTGGTTCCTAAGTGAGGCATGCTGTGGGAGTGTCAGGCCCAGTACCCAGGGGACCAGTGGAGACGAAGACTGTCGTACAGCTCCTGCACTGAGGCCCTGCACCCCGCCCTGGGGCAGGGGTCCGTGTGCTGCCCTCGCTGCCAAACCTACTGGTCCCCATCTCACTGAGGCCCTGCTCCCTGCCCTGGGGTGGGGGTCTGTGTGCTGCCCTCGCCCTGCCAAACCCACTGGTCCCCATGTCACTGAGGCCCTGCACCCCGCCCTGGGGTGGGGGTCTGTGTGCTGCCCTCGCCCTGCCAAACCCACTGGTTCCCATCTCAGTGAGGCCCTGCCCCCCCATTGAGGTGGGGGTCCGTGTGCCGCCCTCTCCCTGCCAAACCCACTAGTCCCCATCTCCCCCCCAGGAAAACGAAAGCCCTCAGAGATGCGCCCACAGCTCTGCCCTACGCTCCTCTCTCCCCTCGCTGCAGGGCCTCTGGTCCTGCTTGGAGTGTTCTCCATGTGGTTTGTGGTTCACATGCTCACTCAGACGTGATGTCACCCTCTCCATGACCCTGCCTGTGGCCTCACCCTGGTCCTTTCTGCGCCGCTTTTCTCCGTGACACTGATCATCTTGGGATGCTATATAATTTGCTTCTTCATTTTGCCCCCTTCTCCTGTGGCGGCGCTTCTGTCGCATCACTGACACACCTTGGTGCCAGCCATGGGCCAGTGGATGCCATGTCTGTGGGTGAATGAATGTAGGATGTTTCCTTTCACCTCGGCCTGGCAGAATGAAGCATAAAAGCTGTGGTTCTAGTCGTCAGCCCTCCTGGAATTAAAGTTCTGGGCCTGGCCCTGTACTGGGTAGGACTAGAAACACAGCGTGGACCAGGGCAGAGTGCCCCTGCCTTGTGTGACTTCCAGGCTGGCAAAGGAGGCTCCGTTACCAGAAGCAAGTAATTCCCAGGGTCTCCACCCACCAGAGGTACATTCTTCTGTGAGGGGAAGGACAGTCTGAACTATGAGGATCTGCCCTTACCGTGGAAGGAGGCAGTCAGGGGAAGTTCCCCTGAAGAAAAGAGAGTTGGGCTGGGAAATCTGGGTGAATAGTATCTGGCTAGGAAAACAGGATCTGCAAAGGCCCTGGGGTGAGAGCAGAGGCAGAGTTCAAGAGGCCTGGAGAAAGGGGAATTGGGCATATTGGTCTGATGAGGCTGGAGGAAGGGGTGAGGGGGGTGGGCCCTTAAGGGCCTTGGATATGTTCCATGGGCATCTAGAAGAGGCCCTGTATCCTGGCAGCTGTGCTCAGAGGAGCCCACTGACTGCCACCAGTACCTTTGATTGGTTCAGAAAGCATAGCCAGGCAGACTCCCAATTTAGGATATGTGATTACTGGAGGTACTGTAAGGCCTGGGATGGCAGGGTGAGGGGGAAGGTGTGTGTGTTGGGGGCTGGAGAAGACAGGGAAATCTGTTCTGTGCTTATTCTTGTGCTAGTCTTTTGCAGCCTGCCCACGCTCATCCTGCCCTCAATCCTACCTGCCCCACAGACAGATGGGGGGTGGAGTGTATGGTGGAGAGGGAAGCCAGCCTTCTGCCCGACCTTCCCACCAGGAAGGTGGAGCAGGGAAAAACTGACACGATCAGAAGAGGGAGTGAACGTGGACCAGGAGTGAATGTGGACCACTATAGCTGCTGCCTTCGAAGTTGAGCTGGGATCCTTGGGCCACCTTGAGTCCCATGCAGGGCTCTGTTAGCATAGTCCCTAGGATTCCTTTTCCTGTGTCTGTGACGCTTGAGCACTTACCCCTCATGCTCTGAAGACACAAGATCCCTACTGATCCTGTCTGTGCCTTTGCTACCTTTTTTTTTTTGGGGGGGGGGGTCTTTCCGAGATAGGGTCTCCCTGTAGCTCCCAGCTGTCCTGGAACTCACTCTGTAGACCAGGCTGGCCTTGAACTCACAAAGATCCACCTGCCTCTGCTTCAAGTGCTAGGATTAAAGGCATGCGCCACCACACCCGGCACCTTTGCTAACTTTTATACGAGGGCCACAGGCCACACATTTATATACATCACAGGGTGACGGTCAGCAGGATCGGCATGGGAAAGCAGAGCACAGGGCAGAACTGAGATGAGAACATGGCCATGTGTATGGGTTTCAGAAATGGGGCAGAACATGGTAAGGTGCTGCTGGGCTATGTGGGTAAGACTACATATGAAGCATTAACCATGGGGGCTGGAGAAACGTCAGTGTTTAAGAGCACTGACTGCTCTTGGAGAGGACTGGGGTTCAATTCCCAGCACCCACATGGTGGCTAAGAACCATCTTTAGTGCCGGGCGTGGTGGTGCACACCTTTGATCCCAGCACTTGGGAGGCAGAGGCAGGTGGATCTCTGTGAGTTCAAGGCCAGTCTGGTCTACATAGTGAGCTCCAGGCCAGCTGGGACTAAAGGGAGACCCTGTCTCAAAAATAGCCCCCCCAAATAATAAATAATAATAAAAATAAATAAACATGTGGTGGCTAGAAGCTCACTTCCTGTAGTAGGGGGCACTTAGCAGACCCCATGTTGTGCAGACCTCTGCCATGGGCCGGTGTCTTGCTCCTAGGTGTTTACTACTCTGGCAACAATGCCGTCAGGGCGGATGAGGTGAGAGCCCTTGAGTCCTGAGTAGAGACTTGAGAAGCTGCCGACATCCCGCTGTGTACAGAAGGAAGTGCCCCGCCCCACCTCCGTGTCACTCCTGAGCCCCATCTTAGTTCTGCATCCTAGCAAGATGTGTCAGTGATCTCAGCACTGGGAGCTTGAGGCAGGAGGATCAAAATTTTGAAGCCAGTTTTTGCTACCTACCACAGTGAGACCTTGTCATAAACAAAAGTCCGTGTGTGTTGTACTCCCATTCTTTCTCTCTTTTCTTCTCCCCCTTCTCCCACCTCCTTTTTCTTTATCTTTCTTGTGCTGGAATAGAACCCAGCACATGAAAGAAATATGCTCCTGTATGCTAAGCGAGCATCCTATCATTTAGCTATGCCCCCAAACCCTTTTGTAGTTTATATTTTATTTATTATTATTTTTTAATGTGTATGAGTGTACTATCTGCATGTAGGTTGGTGCACCTGTGTGTGCAATGCAGGAGCAGTCGGCACTCTTAACTGCTGAGCCATCTCTCCAGCCTCCTGTAGTTTGTATTTTAAGACAGGATCTCACTAAGTTGCCCAGGCAGGCCTTGAACTTGTGATCATGTATATATGTATGTGTGTATATGTGTATATAGGTTTATATATGTATATATATGATACATGTGTATACATAGATATACACACATACACGTGTGTGAGAGAGAGCACACACACGTGTGCCACGTGTATGTGGAGGTCAGAGGACAACTTGTAGGAGCTGGTTTTTTCTGCCATATGAGTCGTTGGGATTGAACTCAGGTCATCAGGCTTACGGCCAGCACCCCCATCTTGCTAGCCCTCCACACTTTCTTTAGCACCCATTCCTTTGAACACTTGAACATTTCTACATCGATTTTATCAAAATGCTCCTTGTAAAACGTGGACAGTTGGCAGGCGGGCTCCCCAGCCCTGAGTTCTCACAAGCAGTTGGCAGGCGGGCTCCCCGGCCCTGAGTTCTCACAAGCAGATGCTGCCTGCCAAGTTCTTTCTGAGCAAGTCCCCCTCCAGGAGACAGGGCCTGGATCAGAGGCCATGTGCTGGGCTTTGGGAGCAGAGGGTGGCAGGGCTGCCACTGCCACTGCTGCTGCTCCAGCAAGACTCCAAGTGTCAGGAGGAAGCCCTCAGCCAGTGCTGCCGATCCCAGGAGGTGCAGGGCTCTGCTGCCCTCCTGCCTCTCTCAGCCCATCTGTGAGCCTGGCATGGAAACCAAGTCAGTGAGTGGGCGTGAGAGGACCCAACCAGCTGCAGAGGGAGGATCTCTAATTCTGAGCTGCTTATGGTAGAAAGCATTGCTCTGGGTTATTTTATATTTGGGAGTTTTTTTTTTTTGTTGTTTTTTTTTTTTTTGAGTACTGGGGAGTAAACCAAGGGTCTTATGCATACTCTACCGCTGAGCCATGTTCATAACCCTCTTTTTTACTTTCATTTTCAGACAGGGTCTCCCCGTAGCCCCAGCTGTATAGACCAGGCTGGCCTTCGTCCCACCTGCCTCTGCCTCCCAAGCGCTAGAAGTAAAGATGTGCCAATTTTTTATTTTGAGACATGATCTCAGTAAGTTACCTAGTAGGCTGGGCTTTCACTCACTAGGTACCTAGTAGGCCTTGAAATTACAGTCCTCGTGGCTCTACCTTTTGAGTAGCTTGGATTATAGGACTGTGCTACCAGGCCCAGCCACTTCATAGGTTTTTACCAAGTACTTACTGTGTGTCCAGTGCTGTAAGGCTTACAGGGATACAGTGATAACGGAGACAGACAGGAGTCACTGCCCTCCCTGTGCTGACACTATAGGGCAGGTATTGACAGTAAGCTGATAAACAACTGAAGAGTAAGGGGAGGCAGGGTAAGAGGTCTGAAAGGCTTCTCAAAGTAATGCAAGCAGATCTCAGCCCTGTGGCCTCCCGGTTCCCTCAGGGAGCCGGTGTTTGGGGCTCCGGAGGGAGTGTCCTGGTGTGTGTCAGAAGGCAGGTACTGCCGGAGAAATGTCTCAGAGGACAAGAGCACTGACTGCTCTTGCAGACGATCACGATTTGGTTCCCAGAACCTACATGGCAGCTAAGTATTGTCTGCGACTCTAGTTCTACGGGGATCTGACTCCCTCTTCTAGCCTCTGGGGCACTGCATGGCTTGGGTGCATCTAACACACATGCAAGCAAAACACTCATACACAGAAAATAGAATCTCAACAACAGACAACAAATAGAATCCAGGCACTTGAGGATGGAGGGCCTTGGAGCAAGAAGTGTTGTAGGGCTCTTGACACCTTGGGACTTCTGTGGTAACTTTGGCTTTTGCCTAGGTGACAAGGCATAGGAGGGTTTGAAGTGAGGAAGGATGGGTTCTGGCTTGAAGGGTGTCACACACACATCACAAACTGGAGGAGGAATAGGGACTGGGATCTGTTGAGGCCTCACACACATCTTGCTAAGCCTGAGGACCGTCAGTGACCTTGTTTTGTAGAGCGTAGCTGGTTCCCTTGGAAGCCCAGCTGGGTAAGGCGGGCCCTGCCCTGCTGCTCCTTGGCCAGTGACCTGCTAATCGGCCCTCAGTGTCGTGCAGTGATTGCCTCTCCGATTTGAACCCAGAGCTGGCGGAGTGGCTTCCAAAGGGTCTTCTGTTTGGGTGTCATTGAGATACAGTCCATGAGCCAGACAGATGAAGATGGCAGCATCAGGGCTGGAGATGGCTTAGCAGTTAGAGCCGTCTCCGGAGGACCCGAGTTCCCAGCCCACACTGCCTGGAACACCAGCTCCAGGGGGTCCAAAGCCCCTGGCCTCCAAGGGAGCTGGGAGTCCAGTGCAGACACCACACCTCCTCCACGTGCACAGAATTTAAAATAATTTATTTTATTTTTATTTTTGAGACACGGTCTCCCTGTAACCCCACCTGGCCTGGAACTCACTCTGTAGACCAGGCTGGCCTTGAACTCAGAGATCCACCTCTGCCTCCCGAGTGCTGGGAATAAAGGCATGCACCACTACGCCCAGCTTAAAATAAATCTTAAACTAACAATCAAAAAGACAATTGTGTGTATGTGTGTTTCTATGTGTGTGTGTTTCTTTTTTTTTTTTTTTTTTTTTTTTTTTTTCAAGACAAGGTCTCCCTGTAGTCCCGGCTGTCCTGGAACTCCCTCTGTAGCCCCGGCTGGCCTTGAACTCACAGAGGTCCGCCTGCCTCTGCCTCCTGAGTGCTACTGGCTGTGTGTGTTTCTTTCTTTCTTTCTTTCTTTCTTTCTTTCTTTCTTTCTTTCTTTCTTTTTTTTTTTTTAGTTTTACCTTTTTTGGTATTTTTGAGACAGGGTCTTCCTTTCAGTACCAGGTGTCCTGGTGCTCGCTCTGTAGACCAGGCTGGCCTTGAACCCACAGAGATCCACCTACCTCTCTGCCTCCTGAGGGATTAAAGGCATGTGCCACCATGCCTGGCAATGTCATCTTTCTTTACCACTGCATAGAACTCCACTCGTCAGCTGAGGGGCACTTGGGTTGGTTCCAGCTCTTCGCTATTGTGAAGAGAGCTGCAATAAACATGGCTGTGCATGTATCTCTGCAGTAAGATGAGTCTTGTGGGTATATATCCAGGAGTGGTATAACTGAGTCAGTGGTAAGCTCATTTTGAGTCTTTTAAGGGTTCTCCATACTGCTTTCCATAGTGACTGTATGAGTTTACATTCCCACCAGCAGTGGATGAGTGTCTCCCTTTCCCTACAGCCTCTCCAGCACTTGGCATCAATGGTTTATGCTAACCTGGTGGCAGGGTCTGGGGTCCACCTTGATTTAAAAAACAAGTGGAGCCGGGCGTGGTGGTGCACGCCTTTAATCCTAGCAATTGGGAGGCAGAGGCAGGGGCAGGCGGATCTTTGTGAGTTCAAGGCCAGCCTGGTCTACAGAGTGAGTTCCAGGACAGCTGGGGCTACAGGGAGACCCTGTCTCGAAAAGACCAAAAANTGTGTGTGTGTGTGTGTTTTATGTGTGGTGTCCATGCATGCACACGTGCACTCTGGAGGCCAGAGGACAACCCAGACTATGAATCTTTTTCTTTTTTAATATTTCATTTATTTTATGTATAAACTTGCCTGATGTGTGTAAGTGTACCTTTGTCATGAATCCGTACAGAATAGAAGCATTGAGTCGATCCCTCTGAATAGGAGTTATGGGTAGTTGTTAGCCACCATGTAGGTATTGGGAATCAAACCCGGCGGGTCTATAGTCTGGGGGTTGGAGGGAGTGCTCAGCGACACTTTTTTTTTTTTTTTTTTTTTTTTTTTTTTTGTCTTTTGAGACAGGGTCTCCCTGTAGCCCCAGCTGTCCTGGAAACTCAACTCTGTGACCAGGCTGGCCTTGAACTCACAAAGATCCACCTGCCTCTGCCTCCCAAGTGCTAGGATTAAAGGTGTATGCCACCACACCCGGCAGCAGACACTCTTTTTTTTTTTTTCTTCCTTTATTTGTTTATTTTTTTAAGGGATTCTACAATATAAGAGCACAGTTGTTTTCAGGTCACATTGACGTTTCTCAATTTGCCATACAACTAGGTAATTGGCGCTAGCATCCACAGATGAGGGATACCATTCATAGTTTGTTTTTCTGGGACTGTGTTACTTCACTCAGCATGATGTCTTCTAGCTCCATCCATTTACCTGCAAAGTTCATGATGTCATCTTTCTTTACTGCTGCGTAGAGCTTCATTGTGTAGATGTACCACATTTTCTCTATCCACTCGTCAGTTGAGGAACACTTGGGTTGGTTCCAGCTTGTTGCTATTATGAAGAGAGCTGCAGTAAACATGGCTGTGCATGTATCTCTGCGGTGGGGTGAGTCTTGTGGGTACATACCCAGGCAGACACTCTTAACTATCCAGACTGTGATTCTTTAGGCACTGTCCACTTTTCTCTTAGATAGGAACTCTCACTGACTGGAGTTAACCAAGTAGAGTGAGCCCCGGGGATCTGCCTTTCCCTGCCTTCCTGTCCTGGCTCTTTCACATAGGTTCTGGGGATTGAATTTAGGTATGAACCATCCCCCCAGCCCTTAGAGACAACGTAAAGCAATCTGTTACCCTTATATTCAGCAGCATTTTGTATTTGTGGGTTTTAAATATATATATATATATATATATTATTTTCTGTATATGAGTGTATTGCTTGGTAAGTGCACCTGTGTCATGCAGTGCCTGAGGAGGACAGAAGAGGGATCCCCTGGAACTATAGTCATGCATGGTTGTTAGCTGCCATGTGGGTGCTGGGAATTGAACCCCAGTCCTCTACAAGAGCAGACAGGGTCTTACAATGTAGCTCAGGCTGGCCACCAATTCATTATGTAGTCCAGGCTTATCCCCAAATCATGACAGTTCTCTTGCCCTAGTCTTCCAGGTGCTGGGCTTACAGGGGCGCACCACTGTGCTTGGCTTCCGGCCACTGTTTGAACAGAATAAGACCTCCCGAGTGTGGTCAGAGCACCTTGGGAACCATCTCTAGATATGGGTTGAAGGTGATCAGGACTTAGTCCTCACCCGTGGCTGACATAAGGCTTCCTGAGGGGAAACTGAGGCAAGCAGCCTTCCTAGGGAAGTGGTAGAGCCCTGCTGTGGGAGCTGAGAGACTCAAGTGAGCGTTCCATGCCAACCAAACTTCCAACGGAGTTCTCCTGTATGGCTATTTTCTTTGTTATAAAGTGCAGAGAAGGGACTGGAGAGATGGCTCAGTGGTTAAGAGCACCGACTGCTCTTGCAGAGGACCCGGCTTCAATTCCCAGCACCCACATGGCAGCTAAGAACCATCTTTAACTCCAGTTCCAGGGGAATCAGATGCCCTCTTCTGACCTCCACAGCATTGCAGGACACAGGTGCACCAATTTACATGCAGATAGTACATTCATACACATAAAAAAATAAAAAAAATAAAGTGCAGAGAAAGACACTTTCTCAGGAGCAGTGGGACCTGTAGCTGTTAAACAGAGAGCCCTGTATGGCCACAAGAGAACGCTGTCAGCTCCCAAGAGTCCTCCCACTCTGTCCTCCCCAGCACAGCCATTCTTGCCTTGGGCATGCTGCTCTTTGATTTTACTGCAGTTCTACTGCCAGGAGAGGGTTCCTAACCAGCAGCTCTGGTCTGCCTGCCCTGCTTGCTTAGTTCCTATGTGGCTTCTTTGGTCTTTTTTTTTTTTGAGACAGGGTCTCCCTGTAGCTCTGGCTGTCCTAGAACTCACTCTGTAGACCAGGCTGGCCTCGAACTCACAGAGATCCGCTTGTCTCTGCCTCCCAAGTGCTAGGATTAAAGGCGTGTGCCACCACGCCCGGCATTTATTTATTTCTGTATGTGTATCAATGTACTGTCTGCATGCAAGTTTGTGCACTCGTGTAGTGCAATGCCGCGGAGGTCAGAAGAGGGTGTCGGGTTCCCCCGGAACTGGAGTTCTCCTGGAATTGGAGTTTCAGACGGTTCTCAGCCGCCATGTGGGTGCTGGGGATCGAACCCGGTCCTCTGTAAGAGTGTTCGGCACTCTTAACCGCTAGGCCATCTCTCCAGCCCCCCTATGTGGCTTCTACTGAGTCTCATTTCTTCATCTCTGTGGAATGAGGATGAACCCCTTGGTCCTTTCTGTTTGGCCATTTCCATTAGTAGTGTTTGTTTGTTTGTTTGTTTGTTTAACCTTTTTCCGGGTCTTTTTTGAGACAGGGTCTCCCTTTAGTCCCAGCTGGCCTGGAGCTTGCTATGTCAATCAGGGTGGCCTTGAACTCACGGAGATCCACCTGCCTCTGCTTCCCTCCCCAATGCTGGGATTAAGGGCGTGCGCCACCACGCCCAGCCATTAGTAGTTTACATTCTTAACTGTGGATAGGTTCCTAGTCTGGAAACAGTTGGGGTCACTGGGAACACTGCTATGTGAACCATCATGTGTGTCCCTGTTGGGGACTGGGAAAGTGCTGGGTCATCAGATAGGCATATACTGAGACTTCATGGTTACTGCCAGCTTCTGGGCTGGCCTCACCATCTTGTGCTCCTGCCAGTGGTCCACACGTGGCATAATGAACTTTTTAAAGTTTAACTGTCCCAGGCAAGTGGTTTGAATCTGCGTTCCCCATAACTAATCAGATTCGTATGTTCCATTGTTCGGGTGTCCTTTTCCGGGACGGATCTTATTGTTTTTCACCTTGCCTCCCAGGTGGCTTGGGCCCTCAGAGTTGGTGATGGCGCCATACAAGGGCTTCCTGCCGTGGCGTGTGCTGCACTGGGCTGCCAGGGCAGGTCTCCGCGTGTCTGAGCCCCACAGGCAGGTCTCTGTCCCCTGCCTGGGTATCCTCAGCCTACGGCTCCAAGCGAGCAGGCCATCCGTTTGCTTGGCTGTGCCGCCTGGTATTTCATCACCGCAGGACTGCGTCACAGACACCTCAGCTGAGGCGCCACCCTCAGTGGAGGACACAGGGACCTTCCATTCCCCTGCTGACACAGGGACTTGCACCCCCTGCTCAGCCTGCCTGGGCTGCTGCCGACTTCATGTCGGAAACAACACTGTAAAGTGGCTCTGCTGTGCCGAGCTGCCGCGGGCCCTGCCGCGGGCCCTGCCTCTTAGCTCCCCAGGTAACGAGTGGCTTCCCTTTGCAGAGCCTCTGTCCTCACCCGGCCCTCCAGCCCCTCTGGTAGGGTGTTGGTTTCGTCAGCGCCATGCCCAAGGCCACCCTGCTGGCAGCGGCTCTCAGACCCGGGAGCCCTGGCCACTCTGGGCCACACCTGGCTGCCTTTGCTCAGCTTTGAGCAGCAGCAGCAGCCGTGTGGAGGCTTTGTATCCATGGTAGGCCAGGAGCCAGGCCCTCTGCTCCGCTCCGCTCCGCTCCGAGAGGTGGCCTCACTCCGGACTCTTACTCTCCACTCCATTTCCTTGGGAAGTATTCTGAATAGAGCCCGTGGCTGGGACCGTTTGGTGCTGGGCCGAGCCACGAGTCTCTCTCGCTTCCTCTCTTCTGCTCTGCTCCTTCTGCCTGAGGTTCTTTTCCTTGTGCTTTTGCTCTGTTCATCCCTTGGTTACTTGAGGCCTCTACTCACGTGGCTGCTTCCCCCTTGTTTGTCTTGTCAGCACCTCCCTCCCACCTGACAGCCTTCGTGCATATTTGTGTGCTCTGTCTGACCCTGCCAGAACGTGAGCTTCTCGAGGCCACCACTGTCTCAGGGATGCTCTGTCTCCAGCACCCAGGCCAGTGCCCGGAGCTCAGGACACACTCGGGTGCCTCTGCAGCTAAGTCTGGGCTGGTCTGAGACTGCTGGGGAGACTTGGCTCATTCATTGCTTGCCAGTGTCTGTGCTGGGCTGGGCTAGCCTGCTTTAGTAGTGTCTGTGCTGGGCTAGCCTGCTTTAGTAGTGTCTGCTGGGCTAGCCTGCTTTAGTAGTGTCTGTGCTGGGCTAGCCTGCTTTAGTAGTGTCTGTGCTGGGCTAGCCTGCTTTAGTAGTGTCTGTGCTGGGCTAGCCTGCTTTAGTAGTGTCTGTGCTGGGCTAGCCTGCTTTAGTAGTGTGGGGGCTGCCTCAGGGAGCACAGCAGCATCCACGTGCAACCTCCAAGATGACATGAGATGAGCTGAGAGATGAGGAGATGATGAGGAGATGAGGAGATAAGGAGATGAGATGAGAGAGCAGCGCTTTGCCAGCCCAGGGAGGAGGCTGGAAGCAGAGCACTTGCTGTCCTCACACTGGGCCCAGGGAGGAGGCTGGAGGCAGAGCACTTGCTGTCCTCACACTGGGCCCAGGGAGGAGGCTGGAGGCAGAGCACTCGCTGGGCCCGGGGAGGAGGCTGGAGGCAGAGCACTCGCTGGGCCTGGGGAGGAGGCTGGAGGCAGAGCACTCGCTGGGCCTGGGGAGGAGGCTGGAGGCAGAGCACTTTCTGGGCCTGGGGAGGAGGTTGGAGGCAGAGCACTTGCTGGGCCCAGTGGTTGGTCTGTTTTCTAAGCACATTAGGGGGTTGGGAAGGGTTGGGCAGAGAGGACTCGATAAGATGTAAGATGGAGCGGAGGGAGGGACTAGAGCAGAGGCTAGGCCCTGGGAGGCCCGGCAGGGACTGCGGGACTCAGCCTGGACAGGCAAGTGTGCAGGACGGGGAGCGGGGATCTGCTAGAGCACTTGGGGGCCTGGACAGCCTTCTTTGCCAAGCTGAGGACTGAGCATTTTTTACAAGGACGTGGTGAGCCACTGCAGACTCTGAGCTGAGGAAGGACAGTCAATTTGGGAGTCCCTCCTGCTGCTGAGTTGGGCCAGGGAGGTGGGACCGCAGTGCTTGGGGGGAGTGCCCTGCTGGCTAGCTGTAGGGGGGAGTGTTAAGGTTGTCATTGGCGGGATGTTTGGGGCTGAGGCCCACACTCCTGTGTAAGCTGGGCTGTGCAGTGCTCTTCGGCTTCCCTCTCCTTCAGTGCTTTTGCAGCATGGCCACCTCATGACTTCTCCCCCTCCTGTCTTCCTCCTGTTGCTGGCCACATGGCCTTTCCTCGGCTTCCTCCCACTTACCTCCCTTCCTTCTGCCCAGGGCCTGGGCAGCCTGCCACGGTCACATGCCAGGCAGTACTGTGTCCAGCCCGCCAGCTCCCCTGGGGCACGAGAGAAAGCTGATGCTGGTGCTGTCCTGGAGCCAGCTGCCACTCGGGGGCCTCTGTAGCTCCGACCCGATGTCCGCAAATAACCCTGGGCTGGGAGAGGCACAAGATTCCTTGGCCCTGTGGCCCCTGTCCAGGCCCAGGCTCCAGGTAGGGGTCCAGCTGGCAGCTGTCTGTGCGCCCTTCTCCCCTCCACGAGGGAATCTGAGACAGTACCAGCCTAGGCGTCTGTCAGTCTGTCAGCAGTAAGTGCCCAAGGACAGAGGTAGAGGTCTTGGGGAAGGGACCAGGCAGGGCCTTGGTCAAGCCCCCAGGACTGACTTCTAGGTCCCAAACAAGTATGTGTGCAGTAGGTTCCTTCAGTGTGTGCTGGAGCTGAGGTGGTGCTTTCCTCAGTCTTCTGCTGCAGCAGGGACGGGACTGAGGCCGGGGCTTGACAGGGAAGTCTCAGCAGCGAGTTGCTGAAGGCGACAGGTTGATTGGGAAAGTGGAGTGGTGTGTGCGTGTGTGTGCGTGCGTGCGTGCGTGCGTGCGCGCGCGTGCGTGCGTGCGTGTGCATGCGTGCGTGTATGTGTGTGTGTGTGTGTGTGTGTGTTGGGGGCTATCAGATGCTGGTGTCTTCGAGCACGCCCTTTGTGCCCAGGGCTGTCTGATTCATCCTTGGTTACCTCAGCACCGGGGCATGGCAGGAAGGCTGCAGCTACCTTGCTGTCTCCTGCCCAGCCAGAGGCATGGAGGGAGGAGGCTGGGTGCAGGCTGCGCACCCTGGGCTCTCCGCGCACCCTCGAGGGGACGCTGTCCTCAGCTCCCTGGCCGCAGCCACTGTCCCGCAAGCCAGGAGCCAGAGGGCCTCAGAGCTGAGGGAGGCCGCGACATCCCTCCCACTCTTACAGCTCCTTTTGTCACTTGTAGATTGCCCTGGGTCCACGGCACCTGCTGCATGTCCTGCTGCCCTGAGCTGTGCCAAGCTAGGTGACAGCGTGTCACACTGCCACCATGAATGAGGTGTCTGTCATCAAAGAAGGCTGGCTCCACAAGCGTGGTAAGGGGCCACTTTGGCCACCAGATTGTGTCTCCCTCTTGTACCCTGTTCTTTTCTAGCACCTGATACCCCAGGAGAGGAGCCATTGCCCCGGGGCCCTGGCGGGACACTCTGAACTAGCCCAGCCTGGACCTAGGCTCTGCCTGCACTCTGATTCTCATTCACATACGCCCATCTTACAGGTGAAGAAACTGAGGTTTAGACGGTGCAGTCACATAACTGAAATTACACGGCGGGCATTAGTCGGCCTTCACTGAACAGATAGTCGTTGGGACCTTGTGGGGATCACGTTCTGCTGGGGAGCGGGGACGCACACACACTACTAAGTGGTGAGACAGGCTGGAGCAGGGTGCACTCTGAGGAGATGAGAGTAAGCAGAGCCTGGGGGAGGTGCCGGAGCCACACAGCCTGGTAAGGGTGTCCCAGGGGAGGGACGGCAAGGACAAAGGCTCTGAGGCCATCATGTGCCTGGTGTTTCTAGGAACAGTGTGTCTGGAGCAGAGTGAACAGGGTGAGGTGGAAGCCAGGCAGAGCGGCCACAGAAAGAACCTTGGCTTGCTCCTGCAGGGGGCGAAAAGCCCGGGTATCGGGAGCCAGTTGCATGATAGGAAGCTGAGGCCCTGGCGAAGCTACGGATAGAGACGAGACTAGGCCTTGAGGGCCCAGGGCCACCTCTGCCCTGCACCAGCTGCCTTGTGACCCTAGGAGACAGTTACAAAGCAGCATGTGCTGAGAGTTGCCTTTGTCACTGTTGGCCTTCAGGGACGTTCTCATAGGGTGCCAGGCCTGGGAAGCTGGTCCACAGGCGCTTCATTCAGTCAGCACTTCACTCCCAGAGCAGCTCCCATGGGCCAGGTGCTGGTCTCGATCCTGGACACACAGCAGTGAGCTGGCCAGGCAGATGCCCCATCTTTGGTGACATGTAACATCCTGGGGGCCGATGTGTATATCCAAGTGGTGGTCTGTGCTATGGAATAAGATCAGGCAAGGGGAGAGGGAAGGCTATGCGGCATGCAGAGCAGGGAGCCGTGCTGTGCTGGGTGGCGGGGAAGGTTTCCTGGAGGAGCAGCAGCACGTGGCTAGAGGGGAGGGGGCAGTCAGGGCTTCCCGAGGGGAGTGACAGGGGCAAGTGTGAACAACCAGTGGCCGAGAAACCTCCTGTCCATTCTGCCCTGACCCAGCCCACAGGCGCCAGCAGTAGTGGGGAGCTCCTCGGGGCCAACAGAACGGCAGAGTAGAGCAACTTCCTGCCTCCTTCAGAGCACGGTGGTCCCCAGGGCACCCCTGCACCAGCCCCTGGGCTGAACCCTAACTTTAAGGCTGTCACTGAAGCCATCGAGATCATGGTACCTTCGCTCTGACTCTTCCTCTTGATGTGACGGTGGACGAGTTGTGCTACCTCTCTTGAGTCTTTTCTTTGTGAGATGGGACCTTGATTTTTGTAGTTGAGGCTGGTGGCAGATTTGTGGTCATCTCTGTGTCAGCCTCCTCCCAAACACTGGGATTACAGGCGTGTACTGCCATGCTTGGCTCAGCCCCTTCTCAGGCCAGGGTTTTCCTGTGGTGTATTCACTGCGGCGTCTTCAGTTCCTCGAGAAATGCTTGACGTACAGACAGTGTTCTCAGTAACAATGATGGTGATTGCGGTTGTGTGTGGAACATCCGTGCAGGCTCTCTTGGGCTTCTGTCGTTCAGCTAGCATTTTCCTTGACTCACTGGACTCGGCTGTGCGGAGCCCTGATAAGTGATGGGGAGTTTTGTCTGACCCAGACTTTGCTGACAAAGTCAGTCTCAGCTCTGGCTCCTTTCAAGGCTTCATGTCTCTGTGCTGAAGGAAGGAGGTGAACTCACCACTGGCCTGTCTTTGTCTTTTGTGCAGGCAGCTTGGCTACAGCTTGCCTTGACTACACACACACACACACACACACACACTGGCAGACAGCTTGGCTATAGCCTGCCTTGACTACACACATACACACACACACACACTGGCAGATAGCTTGGCTACAGCCTGCCTTGACTACACACACACACACACACACACACACACAGGCAGACAGCTTGGCTACAGCCTGCCTTGACTACACACACACACACACACACACACACACACACAGAGGCAGACAGCTTGGCTACAGCCTGCCTTGACTACACGCGCACACACACACATACACACACACACACACACACACACTGGTTGGTTACTCCTAGGCCTCAGCCTGCGTTGACCACACACACACACACACACACACACACACACACACACACACTCACACTGGTTGGTTACTCCTAGGCCTCCCGGTTTATCACCTAAGCAGCGGCTGGCAGAGATGGGTTAGACAAGGAGGGCTCTGCTGCCTCCTAACACCTGGGCATCTGTGCTAACCCGTTCCCACCCCTAGCTGGTTAAAATGATCATTGTACTGGTTATTGACCTTCCAGTCTGTCAGGTCCCAGGCTTGGACCCAGGCTCTGTCTCCAGCAGGTAAGCCAGTGTAGTTGAGTTTTTGTGGGTGCCCTCTGGGGCAGCTGCATCTTATAGACCAGCAGCAAAAGTGAGTGCTGTTAGTCTCGGCGCAGGTGGCGGCGCTGAGGTGGGACACTGGCCCTCTGATACTGTTGCTATGATAAAAGGCTTACAGTTCCAAAGGATCAGAGTCCGTCATGGCAGGGGAGGCACGGCTGGAGCAGAGCTGAGAACTCACCTCCTCAAGCATGAGCAGGAAGCAGAGAGAGCTGGACGTGCTGACGCAGCTGTGAGCTCCGAAAGCCCTCCCCAGCGTCAGGCTTCCTCCAGCAAGGTGCATCTCCTAAACCTCCGCAGACAGCAGCACCTGGGTCGCATGGGGGACCACAGATGCTAAAATCGTGCTGGACTCAACCTACCTGCGTGCTGCTTCCTGTTGAGCAGATCTGAGAGCACAGCTGACTGGAGTTGCTTGTCCGCACTCCCGGGTCCCGGAATCCACACGGCTTTAGCGTGTCCCTTCCACCTCTAGCAGAGTGACACTCCCCACTAGGTGCCTCCTGCCAGCTTTGTGATAGGGGGCAATGCTGGACTCTAGTGTCAGCCTTCCCAGATAGCTCTGTGAGCCTTGACACACAAAGGAACCTTTCTGACTCAGTTTCCTCATTTGACTATGAGGATTACACTGAGATTATATTTTTCTTTCCATCTAGGCTTCTTGTCACCAAAGTGTGAAGCACTGCAGATAAGCACCATGCCAGGGTCCAGACAGAGAAGCAGGGTGGTCTCCAAGGACTCTGGGTCCCACCCAGGCCATAGCTGCTCTACAGATGAGCTTTGCTAGGCTCTTTTGTTGTTGTTTGTCTGTTGGAGTCAAACCCAGGGTTTCCTGTGTGGTAGGCAGCTGCTCTACTGCTTATTACATCGGCACCCTGACTTTTTCTAACATTTTTCTTAATCGAGGTAAAATTTCCATAATATGAAATCAACCATTTTAAATGATATGAGTTAGTGACTTTAATTCATTAATGATATCACATAACTACTACTACTACTTTGAAGTTCCAAAACCTTTTCATCACCTCCAAAGAAAACCTCGTGCCTGTTTCGCAGTCCATCTCCATTCTCTTCCTCCAGATCTGGTAGCCATCAGTTTCCCTCCTGTCCTTATGGATTTTCCTGCTCTAAACACTTCACATAAACATTCAGTATGCAGCTTTCTGTGACTGGCTTCTTGCACTTAGCATAGTGTTTTATTTTTATTTGTGTGTTTGCCTGTGTGTGTGTGTGTGTGTGTGTGTGTGTGTGTGTGTTGCCTCCAGGGGCCAGAAGAGGGCATCAGGACCCGCGGAGCTGTAAATACAGGCAGTTGTGAGTTGCCCAGTGTAAGCGCTGGGCAGTTAACACTGGTCCTCGACAAGAGCAGCAAGCGTGCTTAACTGTTGAGCCATCTCTCCAGCCCTTTCATTCCTTTTTTAGCCAAATAATGAAGTGTACGGTATAGCACATTTTGTTTATTCATCTTGATATACATCTCTATTTCTTTGGGCAATTGTTAGTATCACTTTGAACAAAGTATACTACCTGTTTTTAATTACTTTGTTTTTTTTCCGGCAGGGTCTCTTTTAGTCCAGAGCTGGATTTCAAACTGCCTGTCTAGCCCAGCGGGGCTCTTGAACTCCTGCTTCTCCTGCCTACACCTCCTGAGTGCTACAAACCTTTATCAAGGTTTTGATTTGCATTTTTTAAAATTTCTAATGTTGTGGAGGCTCTTTTTATGTGCTAGGCATTTGTATATCTTTGGAGCAGGGTCTGTCCAGGTCCTTGACCTCTTTAAAACTGAGCTCTGCCGGGCGTGGTGGCGCACGCCTTTAATCCTAGCACTTGGGAGGCAGAGGCAGGCAGATCTTTGTGAGTTCAAGGCCAGCCTGGTGTGCAGAGTGAGTTCCAGGACAGCTGGGACTACAGGGAGACCCTGTCTCGAAAAGATAAAAAAAAAAAACAAAAAAAAAAAAACTGAGCTCTTTGTGGTTAAGAGCACCAACTGCTCTTGCAGAGGACCCAGATTCGATTCCCAGCACCCACATGGCAGCTAAGAACCGTCTTTAACTCCAGTTCCAGGGGAATCTGACACCCTCTTCTGACCTCCGTGGCATTGCACGACACTGGTCGCCAGCCCCTACATCTTATTTTTTGTCTTTAGTGTGTCATTTATGACTCCATTGCTCAGTCTGGATGGTGAAGATTAAATTATGTGGATTCTACTAAGAATTTTTAGAACATTTTTGTATGTGTTGTATAGTGTGAGGTAGGGTCTGCCTGCGTTCCTGCTCGGGTCCCAGCTGTCCCAGCGCCATTTGCTGAGACCTTTCTCACTGACTGCCCTTGGTGCTCTCGCTGAAAACCAGCTCATTGTTGATGCTTGGGTGTGCTCTTGACTCTTGGCCTTAACACTGTTGTGTGTCTGTCTGTGCTTGTGCCGTACTACTCTAATTAAGCTGTTCTTCCTCAATACTGTTTGAATTAAACCATTTGCTTTCCGTGCTGTCTTGGTTCCCTGGGATCCCTTGCAGTTCTCTATGAATTTAATGATTGACTTCTCTATTTTTGTAAGTGGCTGCTGGGGTTTTAGAGATGTACATCACTTTAGTAGTAGCATTTGATATTATTATTATTTTTGGGGAGGGTCTTTTTGAGACACAGGGTCTCCCTATAGCTCTGGCTGTCTTGGAACTCTCTGTAGACCAGGCAGGCCTTGAACTCACAGAGATCCGACTGCCTCTGCCTCCCAAGCGCTAGGATTAAAGGCGTGCGCCACCATGCCCGGCAGCGTTTGATATTATTAGGACAGTGTCATTGCATTGTTTTGGTATTTCTTTTTTGTTGTTGATGGGTTTGTTTGTCTGTTTTTGGTCTCCCTGTAGCCCCAGCTGTCCTGGAACTCCCGCTATGTAGACCAGGCTGGTCTTGAACTCACAGAGATCTGCCTGCCTCTGCCTCCCAAGGGCTGAGACTAAAGGCCATGCCTGGCAGGTTTTTATGTCATTGTTGCCTCTGTGTACTTGGGTGGGGGGTGGCAGAGTTGGTTCTCTCCGTCACCTTCACATGGGTTCTGGGGGGTCAGATTCGGTTGTCAGGCTTGTGCAACAAGCATTTTACCTGCTGAGCTCTTCTCTCCTGTCCTCTTTGGTCAGTGTTTTATAGTTGAAAGTCTTTACCTCCTCAGTTAAATTATTCCTATGCATTTTGTTCTTTTGGACAATGTTGCAAATGGAATTTATTTTCTGTTTGTGCGTATGTGCCAGAAGCCAACTTCTGGCGCCTTCTGTTGCTTTCCACTGCATGTTTTGAAGCAGAGTCTCTCACTGAACCTGGACTTGCTGATACAGCTAGATGGGGCTGGCCAGCAAGCCCCTAGGGTCCTCTTGCCTCTGCCTCCCCTGACCTGGGATGCTTATGTGCATGCTAGGGTTGCAGACTCAGGGCTTTGTACCTGCACGAGTACTCTACCCAATGAACCATCTCTCTAGCCTTCAATAAATGGAATTATTATTTTTTAAAGATTTCTTTTTATTTTGTGTGCCTGCTTGTCATCATGTGTATGCAGGTGCCCTCTGAGACCAGAAGAGGCCATCAGATCCCCTAGCACTGCAGTTACGGGTCATTTTGCGCTGCCTGATGTGGGTGCTGGGAACTGACCTCAGCTCCTACAGTAGTAGCAAATGCTCTTAACTACAGAGCCAGCTCTCCAGCCCCAGAAATATTCTTTTCTTTATCTTTCCTTTTCCTTTTCCTTCCTTCCCATTCCCCCTTTTCTTCCTCCTCTTCCTCTCCTCCTCCTCTTCCCTTGCTGTTTTCTGAGTCTCTCTATGCTGCTCCACTGACCTCATGCCTTGAGTGGCTGGGGCATGTGTCACCATGCCTGGTTATTTTGTGGATTTTTTTTTTTTTAAATAGGCAGAATCTCTTCCAGCACTAGAGGCAGAAGCAGAGGCAGGTGGAGCTCTGTGAGTTCAAGGCCAGCCTGGTCTACAGAGAGAGCTCCAGGCCAGCTAGGACAGACTAAAGGGAGACCCTGTCTCAAAAATATAATAAATAAATAAATAAATAAGACAGAATCTCATGTAGTCAAAGGTGACCTTGAACTCCTGACCTTCCTGACTCCACCCCCTAAGTATTGAGTCTGTCCCACCATGCCTGGACTGTGTGGTGCTGCTGACGGAACCCAGGGCTTCGTGCATTCTAGGCAAGCACTCTGCCCACTGAGCCACATCCTGGCCTTGTGAATTCTCCAGTGATTTTCACTATATAGGATCATGTTACCCGCCAATAAAGATGCTTTTACTAGTTCTTTTTCAATCGGATGTCTTTCACATAGTTTGTTTTGTCAGAGTGAAAAAAAAAGGCATTCTGATCTTGTTCTTGACCTCAAGGGAACCTTGTACTCGGTGCCTGCTGAGTGTGCCAGCAGCAGTGGGCACTTGTGCTGAGAAGATCCTTCTCCCAGTGTGCTGACTGTCTCTATCCCAGAAGGCTCTGTCAAATGCCTTCCCTGAGTCAACTGAGCTGATTGTTACCTTTTTTTTTTTTTTCATTTTATTAGAGCGGGACATTACATGGATCCATTTTCGCATATTGAATGAAGCATCTTTTTTTCATTTTTGAAGTGATCTTACTTTATGGATTCATGGAGAGTCCCAGCCTTGCGAGCTCCTTCCCCTTGGTGCATCTCTGCGTGAGCGGCTGGCGCTTCACTTGAACCGACGGTCCCTTATCTCGCCTCTTTGGCTCCCTTATTTTCGCCGATCATTCTCCTTCAGCTGTTTCAGGAAGTGTCAGCTCTTAGAGTGCGTCATAAGCTCAGTGCGCACATTAATTCTCCTGGCCACGTTCCTGCCTTGCTAGCTTGTCTGTAGCAGTGCCAGCACATGCTGGTGACACTGTAGACTCTTCCACTTTTGCCATGGTAACTTTTATGGGATGTTCCTTTCTGAGCAGTACCCATTCCTTTGATGTCTACAATGCCTCCCTTGTAGATTCCCATGTATGTGGCCAAAGGAGCAGCTCCATGTTCTATAAGGACCTGGAGAACAGACACTGACTGGCACCTCTCTCTTCCCTTTGTGTTTGTAGTTTTAGCAAATTCCTGGAAGATGGCAGCTCTGGCTGATAGGTGAGCTGTCTTTCTTTTTTTTTTTTTTTTTTTTGTTTTTTCAAGACAGGTTCTCCCTGTAGCCCCAGCTGTCCTGGAACTCACTCTGTAGACCAGGCTGGACTTGAACTCACAAAGATCTGCCTGCCTCTGCCTCCCAAGTGCTAGGATTAAAGGCGTGCGCCACCACACCCGGCGAGCTGTCTTTCTCCTCACTGGGCCGTAGTGTATACTTTATGCTGCCTCCCCCCCTTTTCTGAAATAGGCTATCCTCCCTATGTTGTTCAGGCTAGCTTCAAAATCCCAAATTAAGCTGTCCTGCCTCTACCTTCTCTGCACAGCCAATATTGCAATCAATTTGACTGCTTTGGTTTAGTTTGATTTGGTTCAGGTAGGATCTCACTCTAGGCTGACCTGGAGCTCACTATGTAGTCCTGGCTGGCACTGGAACTTCCCGAAGTCTTCCTGCCTCAGCCTTCCCACGTGCTGGGATCACAGGCATGGACTGCCGTGCCTGGTCTCGGCTGGGATCACAGGCGTGGACTGCCGTGCCTGGTCTCAGCTGGGATCACAGGCGTGGACTGCCGTGCCTGGTCTCGGCTGGGATCACAGGCGTGGACTGCCGTGCCTGGTCTCGGCTGGGATCACAGGCGTGGACTGCCGTGCCTGGTCTCGGCTGGGATCACAGGCGTGGACTGCCGTGCCTGGTCTCGGCTGGGATCACAGGCGTGGACTGCCGTGCGTGGTCTCGGCTGGGATCACAGGCGTGGACTGCCGTGCCTGGTCTCGGCTGGGACAGCCTCTCCTGTCCCCCACAGCACCTCCCCCCATTCACTCTCATTTTCCATCTGCAGATTCCTCCTCTTCTTAGGCCTAGAGAACCTCTTTTCCTCTTCATGGAGTTGCCTATTCCAGACATTTTTTTTTTTTTTTTTTGTAGCTTAGCCCTACATAATAACAGTTGATTGTGTACTTTGGTTCTTGCAGGACTGGCTGGGAGCCCTGCACATGAGAGTAGCCTGCTATATACTGCCAGTCCGGGAAAAGGTCAATGCTGGAAACGGGAAGTACGCCTTCTGCTGAAAGCCTGTCACTCTCACTCTGTGAGGCAGCATAAGTCAGAATGGTCTTTAGTCTGTGGTCCTCTGTGACTAGCTTCTTGGCCTTAGGTTTAGGTCTGCTTCATCTACATTTTTCTGACCAAACAGCAGTCCATCAAACTGATCAACATGTTTTTTGTGACAGACATTTGGATTGTTACTACTTTTTTGTTTGTTTGTTTGTTTTTTCGAGACAGGGTCTCCCTGTAGCCCCAGCTGTCCTGGAACTCACAGTGTAGACCAGGCTGGCCTTGAACTCACAAAGATCTGCCTGCCTCTGCCTCCCGAGTGCTAGGATTAAAGGCATGTGCCACCACGCCCGGCATTGTTGTTGTTACTACTTTTTAAGAAATACTTATTATGTATATACGTGTGTGCGTGCCATGGTGCGTGTGTAGGCAGGGGACGCACGGCCTGTGTACACGTGTGTGAGTGTGCGCTGTGGTGCGTGCATGGAGGTAGGGGACGGACGGCCTGTGGGAGTTGCTTCTGTGGGTCCACTGTGTAGGTTTCAGGAGCCAGACCCGGCACCCACTGAGCATGCTCTGCGTGCAGGTGCACATGGAGTCATAAGGTGTCCTCCTCTCTGTTGCTCTCCACCTTACCCTCTTGAAGGTCTACTGAACCTAGAGCTTTCTGGTTTGGGTTAGGCTCCATCCCTCACCTCTCCCAACACTGGAGCATTGCCAGGGACACAGGCACTTGTACCTGACTGTTACATAGGTGCTGGGGATCCATGCACACTCAGGTTATCGTGCTTGAGCAGCAAGTCTCTTACCCACTGAGCCATCTCCC
This sequence comes from Rhizomys pruinosus, assembly GCA_009823505.1. Taxonomy (NCBI): domain Eukaryota; kingdom Metazoa; phylum Chordata; class Mammalia; order Rodentia; family Spalacidae; genus Rhizomys; species Rhizomys pruinosus. The sequence continues at coordinate 1,039,217 of VZQC01012905.1, forward strand.
CAGCCTGTTTCCATTACTTGACTGTTAGGAATAATGTTCCTGTGAACGTTCATATGTAAGTTTGCATGTGGAGTGTGGTTTCTGTGTCATTGAATTCTCGGCAGCCCCCGAAGAGCAGATTCCTGTGGAGTGCGGGTGTGTATGTGTGCCCGTATGCTTGGATATTCAAAATGGCAGGGGGCAAAGGATGCTTGGAGGGTGGGCAGTAGTTATCCCCTGCCTGGCACAAAATGGTTTTGACATCTGATTCCCCCTCGCATAGCTGCATCAGTCAGTATTGCACAATTTTGAGTATTCGGAGGCCCAGGAGGCCCTTAGAACAGTGTGTGTTGGCGAGGGTAACTTGCTGCTGCTGCACGCCTAGGCAGCCAGTGCCCTGGGGCGCTGCAGTAGGCGCCTTCTTGCCAGGCATGACCTGTGGATCACTTGGTCCCAGCCCAGTGCCCCAGCCTGCGTCAGCAGGAGCTACCTCCAAGGCTCCCCTGGGAGAGACACTTATCCACGTTTCTCCTGTGCTGCCCCTGTGAGTCACTGTCATCCTGGGCCAGCTGCCTGCCAGGACACCATCAACCGCGCCCTGACCCTCTCTCCTACCTCATTTCAGGAGAATACATCAAGACCTGGAGGCCCCGGTACTTCCTTCTGAAGAGTGATGGCTCTTTCATTGGGTATAAGGAGAGGCCCGAGGCCCCCGAGCAGACCTTACCCCCCCTAAACAACTTCTCTGTAGCAGGTGCGTTTCTGGCCAAACAAGCAGAGGTTCCAGAAGTCAGAGCATGGCTGGCAGCTGTGGGGGCGTGCGGGATGCAGTTCTCCTCAGCCAGAGCAGCTGTGGGGGCGTGCGGGATGCAGTTCTCAGTCAGAGCAGCTGCAGGGGCGTGCGGGATGCAGTTCTCCTCAGCCAGAGCCTGTCCTTGGCCTGTTTGCCCTCATGTCTAGTTCCTCCTTTCCCCAGCTATCGCTCCTTGTCAGAGGACCCCGTGGGGCCAGTCTGCTAGGAGGTGAAGGGTGAGAAGCCAAGTGTTTCTGCACACCCCTCCCTTGCCCAGTCCTGTGTTATCTTGGTCTGTTAACACAGCCATCTCTCCTCTCGTCCTAATGAAGTAGACCTTGGCTTCCCATGGGCCCAGCTGATCCAGCCTCTCCTCACGTCGTCAGTTCCTTCTGTAGTACCTAAAGTGAGGGTTTTCAGGTAGAACAGCTCAACAAGCCCAGGAGCTCTACTGTACTCCTAACCCCCCCTCTTTACCTCAGACCTGATACTGTATCCTTGTCACACCTGCTAAGAAAGGCTCATAGGCCACCCCCTTTCCATCACCACCATGTCCCCAGAGCCCATCTTCTCTGAGGTCCGTTCTTCTGCCTCGGCCTCCCTCTTTGAGCTCCCCCTCCCTGCAGTCTCTGGAGCGCAGCCCAGGGCCCACGCTGTTCTATAGAAAGCCTTTCTCTGATGTCTCTCTTCCTGCGGCCCTGGCCCTGGCACATTATTTCTAGCTGCAGCTTCTCACTTGAGCTGCCAGCCTGTCTGCAGCAGCTTCTTGCACGTTATCCCTGGGCGTCCTCTAGGCCCCTCATGCTTGCCATGCCCCGGGCTGCCCTCCTTTCCCTGCACAGCCTTTCTCTTCTTCCCTGTCTCCATCTCCTGAAATCCTGTTTTGCTGTTGCTCCCCGGCAGGGCCCTGGTTCTGGCCCAGGATGGACCTCCCCCGCCCTGTGGCCCACTGCCCCCCCCCCAGCCCGTTCTGCTCTGCTGTAGTGCATCCCGCTTGCCCAAATGCTACTGCCAACTTTGGCCTCCAGCCAGAGGGACTGTCTCAGTCTCTGTCCCTTCCAGGGCTCCCTGTGGCTCCAAGGACAGAGTCCAGATTCCTCAGTATGGCCTCTGAAGGCCGTGCCTAGGCAAGCCTGTCCCACCTCTCTAAGCTTATCTCATGTCTGTCTCCCCTTTTTGCAGTTGGAGCAAAGTGAACCATTCTGTGCCGTGTGGGGCCTCTTTCTCCGTGGGCCTTTTTGTCTGTCTAATTGACTTGTCCCCCCAACCTTCAGTGCTCAGTGCAGAGACTCCATCCGTAGGAAGCCCTCTCTAGTGCCCCAGGGTGGGTTGGTCTCCCCTGGCTTCTCCTGTCCGGCCCTCACTCCTGAGCTGCCTCTGGTAGTCTGGCCTTCCACACAAGTTGGACTTTGAGCCCTGTGAGGCCAGGCCAGGGCTGTCTCAGTCCCTGGCACCATCTGGTATGGAGCTCGACATGCAGGAGGCGGCTTGGGGATATGGTCTGTGGGCATCAGGACTGCTCCCTCACTCTGTCCTGCCCGTGCCCTCAGAATGCCAGCTGATGAAGACAGAGCGGCCGCGGCCCAACACCTTTGTCATACGCTGCCTGCAGTGGACCACGGTCATTGAGAGGACCTTCCATGTGGATTCTCCAGATGAGAGGTGAGTGTGGGCCTGTGTGGCTGCCCTCTGGGAACGGACAAGCCTGGTGTGAGGGAAAGCGTGCAGGTGACAGCATCTTCTGGGACCCTATTTCAGCATTCTCTACCCTCAGCCCTTCTGGTATGAGGTCTCCCCAAGTAGAGCTGGGAAGAACTGGGCTCCCTGGTCTGAAGACCCTTGACTGTGCATCTTTAGATTTTGGAGGACATCACAGCCTTGCAGAGGGTCAGTCAGCTGCATTCCAGATTCTGAGGCAGTGGTCCAGAGTCAGTTACAAACCTTAGTTTAGGGGCTGGAGATGTAGCTCAATTGTTAGAGTGCTTGCCCAACATGCATAAGGCTCTGGGTTCGATCTCCAGTACTATGTAAACTGGCCGTGGTAGCATATCCCTATAATCCCAGCACTTGGGAGATGGAGACAAGGGGTCATCTTCAACTACATAGCAAGTTCAAGATGGAGACAAGGGCTCATCTTCAACTACATAGCAAGTTCAAGTCGGAAACAAGGGGTCATTTTCAACTACATAGCAAGTTCGAGACCACCTGGGATACATGAGACCTTGTCTCAACAAAACAAAACAAAACAAACAACAAAACAAAACAAAACCAGTCAATTTAGAGCCAGAGGTCACGATACATGCTGTAATCTCAGCACTGGGCAGGCTAAGGCAGGAGGGAACACGAGTTCCACACCTGCCTAGGCTATGTGAGTCCAAGGCCAGCCTGAAGGGAAAGGGAAGCTGGAGCCATAGCTCCGTGGTAGAGCGTCTGCCTGGCCATGGGAAGCTGGAGCCATAGCTCCGTGGTGGAGCGTCTGCCTGGCTGTGGGAAGCTGGAGCCATAGCTCCATGGTAGAGCGTCTGCCTGGCCGTGGGACACTGGAGCCATAGCTCCGTGGTAGAGCGTCTGTCTGGCCGTGGGAAGCTAGAGCCATAGTTCCGTGGTAGAGCGTCTGCCTGGCCGTGGGAAGCTGGAGCCATAGCTCCGTGGTGGAGCGTCTTCCTGGCCTGCATCCAGCTCTGGGTTCCATCCATAGCAACACAAGGGTCAGGAGACCAAGCAAGGTAAGAAGCTGCGGGAAGGGAGGTGTCTGAAAGCTTGAGGCCCACACCTGCCACACGAGTGCCGTCCGTGCAGCCCCTCCTCCAGCTCCAGCTTGCTGCTCCTCTGTGCCCCGCAAGAGCAGATGGAGCCTTGCGCCCTGTGCCCTAGAGGTCACATTGCACCATACTCTGAACTCCTTGCACTCACTGAATGAATGCTGTGCCTGAGGACCTTTCTATTTTAGGGTATAGAGCAGTCACTGCTCCCACCATGTTCTTTGGTAACAGTTGCACATGGGTTCCCTGAGCTTGTTTAGCAGTTCTTTAGGCATGGTGGCGGTGTTTCTAGCCCTGGGCTCGTTACAGGGAGTGTTGCTGTGGAACGTCACATGTGTCTCTCAGTTCACGTGTGTAGGCCAATCCATAGGATGCATTCTTGGGGATAAGACTGTAGGCCACAGAAGTACGCAGTTGTAATTTTGAGAGGTTTTCTGTCAGGGGATGTCTCCACTCTCAAACACTTGGATTCTTAGCAGTTGGGGCAGAGGGCAGTTCTGTCTGTGGATGAGGGGGACCTTAGGAGTGTCCTTTCCTGAGCTCCGTGGCCATCACAGCTCTCTTCTCCAGCTAACAGGCTGCTGTCTGTCCTGTTTATGTGTGTGGAGAACAGCTCTCTGCAGTCTGCCACGTCTCTCCCTCCCACTCTGTCCTTTTGGATTTCTCCTTGGGGAACAGTGCTCTTGCTCGTCCACGGAGCAGAGCTCTAGCTGTCCCCATGGGAGCCTAAAACAGGGCCCCCAGAGAGTTCCTCACACCATCCAGTGCAGGATCCCTAGCAGCGAGTGTCTGTTGAGCATTGCAGGTGTAGTAGTGAGAACAGAATTTTTATTTTATTTACCCTTTTTATAATTTTTTTAAAATTTTTATTTTGTATATGTATGAATGTACTGCCTGCATGTAGGTTTGTGCACCCGTGACATGCAATGCCTCAGAGGTCAGAAGAGGGCGTTGGATTCCCCTGGAACTGGAGTTAAAGACGGTTCTCAGCCACCATGTGGGTGCTGGGGATCAAACCCGGGTCCTGCAAGAGCAGTCTGCGCTCTCAACCGCTAGGCCATCTCTCCAGCCCCCTATTTACCCTTTTTAAAGATGGAAACTCAGGGGCTGGAGCGATGGCCTAGCGGTTAAGAGCGCCGACCGCTCTTGCAGAGGACCCGGGTTCGATCCCCAGCACCCACATGGCGGCCGAGAGCCGTCTGAAACTCCAATTCCAGGAGAACTCCAGTTCCAGGGGAGTCCGACGCCCTCTTCTGACTTCCGCGGCTTTGCACGTCACGGGTGCACAGACTTGCATGCAGGCAATACATTCATACACATACGGAAATAAATAAAATTAAAAAAAAAAAAAAAAGATGGAAACTCAGGACTATAGAAATGGCTCAGCAATTAAGACCACTGGCTGTTCTTGCAGAAGACCCGGGTTCGAATCCCAGCACCCACATGGTGGCTGACAACCGTAACTCCAGTTCCAGTGGATCTGACACCCTCATCTGCTCTCCACGGCGCCACACAACACACTGCACTACATACATGCAGGCATAACAGTCATACACACAAATAAAAATAAATTTTAAAAAAGATGGAAACTTATAGCCAAGATAGCCTTGAGTTGATATCTAGGTAGGACTGGTTTTCAGTTCCTGGTGCTTCTGCCCCTGCCTCTCAGCAACTTCATTTTACTTTTGATTTTCAGTAGCTGAGCATGTACCTAGTAGCTACGCTCTTGGACAGTGCTGTTAAAGCAATGTCACAAGATGCTACCACAATCTATACTGTAGTTACGGTTGCATATCTCCCCAAGGTTAAAAATAGACTACGGTCACCGTGAGGAACAGAGTTACCAACTTGGGCCAGCTGAGGTGTTGCTCAGCTGAAAGTTGGGGACCAAATATGGACTGCCAGTAAAAGCAGATCTAGACTAACAGTGCTAGTTTGTGAGTGTTCAGTGAATTTGGAAGGATGGATAAGAATTGACTCCAAGCCAGGTGTGGTGGCACACGCCTTTAATCCCAGCACTTGGGAGGCAGAAGCAGGCTGATCTCTGTGAGTTCAAGGCCAGCCTGGTCTACATAGTTCCAGGCCAGCTGGGGCTACAGGGAGGGCCTGTCTCAAAAAGACACCCCCCCAAAAAAAATTGACTCCAACCGGGTATGGTGGCGCACGCCTTTAATCCTAGCACTTGGGAGGCAGAGGCAGGCGGATCTTTGTGAGTTCAAGGCCAGCCTGGTCTACAGAGCGAGTTCCAGGCCAGCTGGGGCTACAGGGAGACCCTGTCTCAAAAAGACAACAACAACAAAAAAAAACCAACTCCAGAGATCAGAAGAGGAATAGTTCAGGAAAAAGGGACTAACCAGAATATACAGAGGCCTGGAACAGGAATAGTTCATGTGTCCCAGAGAGATCTGAGGGAGTTTTGTGTCACAAGACAATCAAGGGCTGCGAAGCTCACTCAAAGCTGCTGAGCCAAGCCAGAGCTTTGCCTACAGGTGGAAATCCCTGCAGGGCTTGGCAGGCAGTTGCTAAACTGGGGTTTGTCACAGGGTTGTTAAGAGATTCAGAGTAGGACAAGCAGGAAGGCTCAGGGCAGCAGTACCTGGTGGGAGGACTGGGAAAGGGTGTTGAGCCACAAGCCATTGAGATATTGTTTCTGGTTTTGACCAGACTTCTTCCTCAGCAGTGGGAGACTCCTGTGCTTAGACCACTATAGGATAAGGGTGGGGTTTCCTTTCTTAGCACCTTTTGCTGCCAGGGAGAAAGCCTCTGGAGTCAGCTGTGCTCCAGAGACTAAGCCCTAGATTCCTAGTGCAGGCAGAGCCACAGACATGCCATAGGGCAGCCCCTCCTCTCTGCCCAAGGGAAGGGTTGATGTTGTCCTCGCTGCCACTCTGCCAGGGGAAGGGCTGATGCTGTCCTCGCTGCCACTCTGCCCAGGGGAAGGGCTGATGCTGTCCTCGCTGCCACTCTGCCAGGGGAAGGGCTGATGCTGTCCTCGCTGCCACTCTGCCCAGGGGAAGGGCAGATGCTGTCCTCGCTGCCACTCTGCCCAGGGGAAGGGCTGATGCTGTCCTCGCTGCCACTCTGCCCAGGGGAAGGGCTGATGCTGTCCTCGCTGCCACTCTGCCATGGGCCAAGGTTGCTGGCTGCCCTGAGCCTGGAGGCTGCAGGGTGTTGGAACAGATCGGGTACACACTGGTGCTGGAACATTCCCTAGATGCCGTGACAACCTCCTTGCTGCAAGTTGGTTTCCCTGCCTTGCCCAGACAGTGGGGCCTACCCAATACTTGGTCCTGTTACCAGCTTATTTTGATGCAAAGAAGTTGAAGTGTGGCATGACTGGAGAGCACACAGATGCCTCCCCTAGACTCCCCACGACAGCCTTTGCACGATTGCCGCATCTGCCACTTCTTTTTCCTTCTGTTGTTGTTGTTGTTGTTGTTATTATTATTAAATTTTTTTGTTCTTTTTGAGACAGGGTCTCCCTGTAGCCCCAGCTGGCCTTGAACTCACAGAGATCTGCCTGCCTCTGCTTCCCAAGTGCCAAGATTAAAGGCGTGCGCCACCATGCCCGGCCCCTCTTACCATTTTATACTGTTCTGTGTGTGCACGCGTGCACATGCCACGGCATGCATGTGGAGGCAGAGGACAAGAGTCAGTTCTCTTTCCACCATGTGGTTTCAGGGCTTGAACTTGGGTCCTCAGGCTTGGAGGCGAGTCCCTTAACCTGCTGAGTCATCCTTGGCCCCCTTTGTACTTTTCTTAAGTCTCACCTGTTCTTACTTGGTGGCACTTTACTGTTCCCTGCTTCCAACATCTAAGAAGGACTTCCTCTTACAAAGTTAAGTTGCCTTCGTTATGCTGGAAGTTACTGTAGGATGAACATCCTTAATATGAACTAATCCCAGAATGCTCCAAATTCAGGACTTTGAGTGTCCTAATGATGCTCAGAACATTTGAGGTTTTCAGGTTGGAGATACTTGACCAGGGGTAACGTTTGTGTAAATTTTCTAAAATCCTCAAACCTCCAAGATAGATATACTTCAAGTCCCCAGACTTGGGTAGTGCAGATTACCAGCACCTCTGCAGGGCCGTGCCATGCGTGGATTTTCCTCATCATCTTCAATGTGATTCCTGTCCACTGTTCTGAGACAGGTCTTCCACGGAACCTGGAGTTCCCTGTCTCAGCTGGACTGGACCTGCCTCTGTTGAGCACTGGGGTTACAGTTGTCTGGGTTTTTATGGGGTGCTAGTGATCCAGACCCCAATTCTCATGCTTTCACAGCAGACAGTTCACCCATTAGGCCATTTCCCCAGCCCTGGTGGTGGTGGTGGTGGTGGTGGTTTGATATTTTTGAGACAGGTCTCCCTTTAGTCCCAGTTCACTGTGTAGACCAGGCTGGCCTTGAACTCACAGAAATCTAAATCCACCTGCCCCCCCCCCCAGTGCTGGGATTAAAGGTGTTTATTTTTTGTTTTTGTTTTTTTTATGTGTATGAATGTACTGTCTGCATGTAGGTTTGTGCACCTGTGTCATGCAGTGCCACAGAGGTCAGAAGAGGGCGTCAGATTCCCCTGGAACTGGAGTTAAAGAAGGTTCTTAGCCACCATGTGGGTGCTGGGAATTGAACCCGGGTCCTCTGCAGGAGCAGTGGGTAGGCGCTAACTGCTGAGCCACTTCTCCAGCCCTGGCACTGTTTTTAATGGCAGGACTCACTCCAGGTGCACGCTGTCTGTCTGACTCCTCGGATCTAATTCAGCTACTTGTCTCTTTTTTCCCTTCAAGATGTTGACCTTCTGGACAAGTTGAGCTTGGTGCTTTGTAGACCACTTCACACCCTGGGCTGGTCATCGTACTGCCTGTGCTCCCAAGTGCCTCATTTTCATGTGACCAGGATTCAGGGCTTCAGCAGGCTTGGCAGACTACAGCCCTGCTTGCTGATGTGGCAAATTAAGTCCTCTTGGAACAGGACGGGTCCATTGGGTGAGAAATGTGGGCGGTGCTTCTGCCCTACCATGGCAGTTTAAATAGAAGTGATGAGGCACATGGCTGGGAAGCCTTGAGAACTATCTCTAGGTATGGTTGTGCACGCCTTTAATGCCAGCATTCAGGAGGCAGAGGCAGGGAGGACTCTTGAGTTTGAGGTCAGCTTTGTCTACCATAGCAAGTTCCATTCCAGCCAGGGCTACACAGTAGCACCTCAAACCCCCCCCCCCCAAATAAATAAGCAAGCTGATCTCTGTGAGTTCAAGGCCAGCTTGGTCTACATAATGAGTTCCTGGGGCCATAGGTAGACCTTATCTCAAAAAGACCAAACCTAACAAAAAAAACTACCTGCCATTTTACAAAGAGAGCCCACAGAGCCTGCCGTGGCAGGCGTGTTTAGTTAGCAGTGCATCGGGCTGTCCCATGGGCTTTCTCTGTTTTGAGTGGCTTAGTCCCACATGGAGTGCTCCACAGTTCTGTGGAGCACTCTACAGTTCTGTGTAGTGCTCTACAGTTCTGTATAGTCTGCCTGTCGTCAGACTTCTTTCCTGCCACGGTGCCCTCACTTAGCCATGCCAGTCTTCTCACTCTTCTTGAACTTGCCAATCACTGACTTGTGTCCCTTGCCCTGGACTTCTCCCCTTAACTCAGTGTTTTTCCAGATGCCATCTCTTGTCCCCATATCTACAGGCTGCTGCTTCCTTGCCCTTTGTCTGTAGCCCACTCAGCAGCCACTAATTAAACGTGGAAATTGGAGCTGTCCTTCCGTGTGGTGCCATTCAGCCACTTCTTTAGCATTAAAAATTACAGTTCAGTCCCTTTGGTGACCCAGGCCTACTATCCCAGCAGCTGGGAAGCAGAAGTGAGCGGATTTCGATGAGATTGAGGGCAGCTCGTCTACATATCTGCATAGAGTGTTCCAGACCAGCTGGGGCTATAGGGAAACTCTGCCTAAAAACAACAACAACAACAAAAAGCAGGAGGTTGGAGATTGGCTCAGCTATTTTTTTTTTTTCAGATGTAAATCTCTTTTTTTTTTTTTTTTCTTTTTTATTGATGCTTTGTGCATTTCATACATCATATTTCCAAATCAGTTCAGCTCATATTTCCCTTTCCCTTCCCCCTACCCCCCACCATCCCAGATCATGCATTTTGCCATAACTGTCCTGCATCTTTTCTCTCATTTTTTTTTCTTCATTTTTTAGCTATAAGTGATGCTCCATGAGTACAAGCATCCTTCATATGAAACCAATTTGCAGGGTGTTGTGCCCAAACTCCCCACAGCCCCACCATCCAGCGGGGCATGGTGAGGGGTTGTATGTTCATCAAGTTGATCAAATGAGGTGTCCAGACTACATTTGTTTTAGTTCACCATTCACCCCAATCGCAGCCCTTACATTCTACCACGCCCCCTCTTCCGCAGGTTGTTCCCTAGGCTTAGAAAAGGGGCACAGGTGGATGAGAGGTAAAACAGTCCACTCTCTCTGGAGCTGTTGACTTGGACTCTGGTCAATTCTGGCTGTTTCCTTTCATGGGCTGACAGTTTGTCCAGGAATAACCTTTCGATCCTACTAATGAAGCACAAGCAGTTAGATATATAGGTATTTATTTATTTATTTATTTTTTTTTTATTTTATTTATTTATGTGTATGAATGTACTGTTTTGCGTGTAGGTCTGTGCACCCATGTTGTGCAATGCCGCGGAGGTCAGAAGAGGGTCTTGGAATCCCCTGGAACTGGAGTTCTCCTGGAATTGGAGTTACAGACGCTTCTCAGCCGCCATATGGGTGCTGGGGATCGAACCCGGGTCCTCTGTAGGAGCGGTTGGCGCTCTTAACCGCTAGGCCATCTCTCCAGCCCCGATATATAGGTATTTAAACAGCACTAATAGTTATGGTTGGTTACTTTGGTATAGACACATATGTTTGGATGATATGTTAATCCATGAATTACATTTTTTCCTGTTAAATACGACAGGGTCTTACTGTGGCTTATAATATCTCCTAACCTGTAGAGGATGTAAGCTTGTGGCATCAGCCATGGGTTATTACTCCAAGGAGAGAGCCAATAGCCAATTAGGTTTGGGATATACAGGCATATGGCTGCCTCTGCTGCACAGTATTTCCAGGCAGGTGGGATGTAGCTGGTGCTGACGGTGGAGTCTTGCTTGACTCAGGGAGACCCGTATTTGCTTTATTGGTTGAGTGATGGCTCAGCTATTAAGAACGCTGACTGGGGCTGGAGAGATGGCCCAGCGGTTAAGAGTGCCGACCACTCTTTCAGAGGACCCGGGTTCAATCCCCAGCACCCACATGGCGGCTGAGAACTGTCTTTAACTCCAGTTCCAGGGGAATCCAATGCCTTCTTCTGACCTCCGCAGCATTGCACAACATGGGTACACAAATCTTCATGCAGACAGTACATTCATACACATAAAAAATAAATAAATTTAAAAAATTAAAAAAAAAAAGAAAAGAATGCCTGCTCTTGCAGAAGACCCAGGTTTGAATCCCAGCACCACATGGTGGCTGACTGCTCTCCAGAACTCCAGTTTCAATGCCCTCTCTAACCTCTGCAGGCATTTCATGACACAGGTGCGTTCACATGTATGCTGGCAGTATGCTCATACACATAAGAAAAAATATAGGGGCTGGAGAGATGGTCTAGCGGTTAAAAGCGCCGACCGCTCTTGCAGAGGACCTGGGTTCCATCCCCAGCACCCACATGGCGGCTGAGAACTGTCCGTAACTCCAATTCCAGGAGAACTCCAGTTCCAGGGGAATCAGACGCCCTCTTCTGACCTCCATGGCATTGCACGACACGGGTGCACAGACCTGCATGCAGACAATACATTCATACACATAAATAAATAAATTAAATTTAATTTAATTTAAAAAAAGAAAAGAAAATATAAAAAGAACATTTGCTGTCCTTGTGGAGGACGTGGGTTTGATTTTTTTTTTTTTCACACTAGTGTGGTGGCTATGCTTACATACATGCAGGCAAAACACTCATACACAAATTTTTTTTTTTTTTGTCTTTTTGAGACAGGGTCTCTCTGTGGCCCCAGCTGTCCTGGAACTCACTCTGTAGACCAGGCTGGCCCTGAACTCACAGAGATCCGCCTGCCTATGCCTCCCAATCCCAGCTAATAAAATATTTTTTTTTTAAAGCCTAACAAAAAGATTGAAAAGCCAAGTCCCCGACTCCATGGCCTCTAGTAGTGTGGGCCTGCGACTGGTCTTTCCCTCGCGTCCCCACTCAGGCTCTCTCGTCCAGGGCCTTCCCGATGCTGTTCCCTCTGCCTCAGTTCCTCCTCACCCCAGTCCTCTGTTCCCTACTGTGTCCTCCATGCCCAGATCATTGCTGGCAGGGTGAATCCGTACAACCACCCTTCGAGGTACTACTTCTGTGCTAGGCATGTCTCTGAACACTGCATATCCAGAGTCTCATGTCCCCTTTGCGTGACCTGCTAGAGCCTGCTTTACAAGTCAGCCCACCAAGGCACAGGAGTGCTGAGTGGCTGTCAGCCTGGTGTTGCCAAGGAAGAACCTTTGATGGTGCATCTGTCCTCGCCCACTGTGGACCCCGCAGTTTCTGTCGGTTAGAGAAGGCGGGCTGGGGGAGTGCTGAGCTTCTCCGGGCTAGTCCGCAGCAGGGCTGAGCCCAGGCCTGGCTCCTGCTTCTGGGCTTCTGACCCCCAGCTCATGGGCTTCTGACCCCCAGCTCATGCACTGCCCAGAGCCCAGTCCAGTATTGCTTGAGTAAGATAGCGTCTCACATGTCCCTCTCCTGGGTCTAGGGCCCAAGTGAGGGAAGAGGAGGTTCTAGAAAGTACTTCTGATGGGAGATGAACTGAGCAAGGGAGCAATGCCCAGGTCTCCATCCCTGTGCGGTTCCGTCTGCTTGCTGGCCATGTCAGTGGGCAAAGCTCAGTCTACTGTTCTTCCACCACGCGTGTGAAATGAGATGGGTGACAGATGGGACAGTGTTCAGACTGCTGGAAGTGAGAGGACTTCTCTGCATGGGGCGTGACAGTGGCAGTCTTTGGTGGTGGGATTTGGTGGTGATGCTGTTTAGTGGGAGTTCCTTTCTGGCAGGTGTCCAGATCTCAGCTCTCCAGGGCCCCTTTACCTCACTCGTGGATCCCGTGGGAACTGTTCTTGGTTTGTGTGCCTTGCTGAGGGAGGATCTCTGCTTGATCCTCCTGGGCCTTGGGTAGGAACTGCGCCCTGGGCTGTCATCACATTCTCTAGGTGGACACACTCGGGTCCCTGGAACAGGAGGAGCCAGCCTCATGACCTCCACAGCCACATCCCCCTGGGTTCTCGAGGAGCCAGGAGGCGTGTCTGGCTTGCTGCTGTGACAGCTCTATTTTTCTAGTACTGTCTTTTGTCTGGGAAGGGGTTCGTTTCCCTGGACTTTGGGGAAGGGGAAGACACGGAAGCCCCAGCTTTGGGTGGGGGCTCCCTCTGCCCCAGACACCGTGTTGCAAACCCTTGAGGACTGTCCTGGACCAGGGCCCTCACTTTTTCTCTGGAATTCTGAGTGCTGCAACCTCGCAACCTCGCAACCTTGGTCCAGTTGGAACCAGATGGGCAACTGATCAGGAGATAGGCGAGCCCGTTCCCCCCTTTCTGTAGCCTACTGGTACATTCTCCTGTTGAGCTCTAGCCAGGTGGGTGGGCTGGATCTTGGCCCCCACCCAGTGTCTGAGCTCCCTCCGGGCTATAGCCACCATCTCAGCAGCCCTAGTCTGTAGCTGGGGAGCCAGCTGGAAGGCATGTGCTGGGGGCAGGGCCTCTGTCCCTGCTGGTCCAGCTCTGGGGCCTGCACTCCTGTCCCACTATGAGCAGCCCCTCAAGCTGCTTCCTGTGCTGTGCTCTCCACTGCCTTCTGTCAGTGCAGGTAGTCAGCACACTGTTCATCTCCTGCAGGTAGTCAGCACACTGTTCATCTCCTGTCAGTGCAGGTAGTCAGCACACTGTTCATCTCCTGTCAGTGCAGGTAGTCAGCACACTGTTCATCTCATCAGTGCAGGTAGTCAGCACACTGTTCATCTCTGTCAGTGCAGGTAGTCAGCACACTGTTCATCTCTATCAGTGCAGGTAGTCAGCACACTGTTCATCTCCTGTCAGTGCAGGTAGTCAGCACACTGTTCATCTCGTGTCAGTGCAGGTAGTCAGCACACTGTTCATCTCTGTCAGTGCAGGTAGTCAGCACACTGTTCATCTCTATCAGTGCAGGTAGTCAGCACACTGTTCATCTTGTGTCAGTGCAGGTAGTCAGCACACTGTTCATCTCGTGTCAGTGTAGGTAGTCAGCATACTGTTCATCTCATGTCAGTGCAGGTAGTCAGCATACTGTTCATCTCCTGTCAGTGCAGGTAGTCAGCACACTGTTCATCTCCTGTCAGTGCAGGTAGTCAGCACACTGTTCATCTCCTGTCAGTGCAGGTAGTCAGCACACTGTTCGTCTTGCTCTGCAGCCTGTTTTTGCTGTGACAATCTCTCAAAATCTGTGTATGAAAGTTTGTGTGTGTGTGTGTTTGTGTGTGTGTGTGTGTTTTGTCCTTTCAAGACAGGATCTCCCTGTAGCCCCAGCTGCCCTGAACCTCATTTTGTAGACCAGGGTGGTCTTGAGCTCACAGAGATATGCCTGCCTCTGCCTCCCAAGTGCTGGGATTAAAGGAATGTGCCACTATGCTTGTCAGATCTGTGATTTTTATGCAACCCACCATCATAAAAAGTCAGCATTTTAAAACATTTATCTGTCTATGTATGTATGTATGTATGTATGTATGTATGTGTGTGTGCATGCGTGCGTGATGTCAAAGTCAGAAGACAGCTTGCAGGAATGCATTTCCTCCTTCTATCATGTGGGTCCCAGGGATTGAACTTAGGTCATCAGGTTTGGTGGCAAGAGCCTTTACCAACTGAGCTGTCTTGACATTTCCAGTCAGCATTTTAGAATGTCTAAGAGGACAACTGTGGTCATTCAAACAGATTATGGCATGTATTCCTCTCCTCCCATTTCTACTTTTTGGAAAACAGATATTAATATAGGGGTTGGGTTTTAGGTTATGACTTGTCCAAGGAGGGCACAGATTAAAACTAATTGAGAAATGCTGGCTGAAGGCATCCACTCAGGGAGGGAGGAGGCTGGCACTGGCCTGCCTGGTGTGCACTGGCTGTGCTGTGCAGAGGCTCTGGGGCCGTGGGGACTATGCTGCTGGATCTTTCATACCTGCTGAGCACCCACACGGGTACTAGAGGCATGCCACATTGGAGGCAGATGGCAGCTGGGTGTGGTGGTGCACACCTATAACCCTAGCACTTAAATGGCTCAGGGAGGAGGATTGAGAGTTCTAGTGCAGCCTGGGCTATAAAGAGTCTGCCTCAAAAAAACAAACAGAGCAGCTACCTTACGGATTATGAAGGCCTTTGGTCTCTTGGGTGGAGGAACAGTGTACTTGCACTTGTCTGTGCACCTAACAGAACATGGCATCATTTTCACACATATTTCTTGCCAAGTGCGATCTCCCAGGTACAGGGCCATTTTGAGAATGCAGAGCCTCCCAGCCATTAACAGAGGCCTCTTAGCTTCACTTCTGCTTGGTTCAGGAGGCCTGGAACTGAGTGGGAACTGCTTTGTGCAGTGGTCCTGGGGAAAGCCACAGGCCCTTAGTGAGTCCAGGAACCAGGCTTGGAGCAAGCATACTTACTGAGTTTTTCTTGCAGCTGTTTTTTTATTTTGTAGTGCTAGGGTAGAACCCAGGCCCTTGGGCATGCTAGACAAATACTCAGCCACTGAGCCACATCACCAGTTGTTGCATTTGGTTTTCTTTCCTTCGTTGTAGTGTGCGGAGGGGTGGTTAGGAGTAGGTGCTCTGTGTTTAGCAGCTTCTTCCTGATCCCGACTGCCATTTCCTCTCCTGGAGGCAGACAGGGCTCCTCAGTCCCAGTCACTTTTGCAAAGATGTTTGTGTCTATCGAGCTACATGTGTGCAGAGTGTCATCTCACTCCTAGCATAGATCCCTACATTGTTCTGCACTGCCCTTTTTTCCTATAATGTATTTCCAGTCACTCCCAAGTCTGTGTATAGACATTTGCACTTATTAAACAGAACAGCCTGGTGTGGTGGCGCACGCCTTTGATCCCAGCACTCGGGAGGCAGAGGCAGGTGGATCTCTGTGAGTTCAAGGCCAGCCTGGTCTACAGAGCAAGTTCTAGGACAGCTGGGGCTATAGGGAGACCCTGTCTAAAAAAAAAAAAAAAAAAACAACATCATCCTCCCCCCCCAAAAATTGTATCTTGGCTAAACAGAACAGTTTGCAGGTACCAAGACAGCATTTCCTGGCAACTTTTCTTTCTTTCTTTTCTTTTCTTTTCTTTTCTTTTCTTTTCTTTTCTTTTCTTTTCTTTCCTTTCCTTTCCTTTTCTTTTCTTTTCTTTCTTTCTTTCTTTCTTTCTAAATTAATCTTTTTTTTTCTTTTGTTTTTTTAATTATTTTTTTTTTTATGTGTATGAGTGTACTGTCTGCATGTAGGTCTGTGCACCTGTGTTGTGCAATGCCGCGGAGGTCAGAAGAGGGCATCGGATTCCCCTGGAGCTGGAGTTAAAGACGGTTCTCAGCCGCCATGTGGGTGCTGGGGATTGAACCCAGGTCCTCTGCAAGAACGTTCGGCGCTCTTAACTGCTGAGCCATGTCTCCAGCCCATCCTGGCAACTTTTCGATCAGGAGTGGTGGAGCTAGGTTATTGTTCTCAAACCAGACTCCCCTCTGCGGGATGGCTTCCATCTCACTGCTTTCTCTGCATCCTTGGCTGGCCAGATCCCTTCTCCACACACTGTCCATCCAGGGAATCCTGCTTGTGAGTTCTTGCCTCAGAAGAGCTGCTGCTTTGACCTTTTTTTTTTTTTTGGTGGGGGGGGGGTCTTTTTGAGACAGGATCTTCCTGTTGTAGCCCCAGCTGTCCTGGAACTCACAGATCCGCCTCCCTCTGCCTCCCAAGTGCTGGGATTAAAGGTGTGCACCACTATGGCTGGATTGCTGCTTTGGCTTTTGATAACTTCCTTTTCTTCCTGGTTTCCCTTGACACAAAATGGGTGATTTGCAAACAAGCTTTTCCATTTGCTCTGAAGTAGCTCCAAGGTCTTCCCTCCCTAAGGCTTAGTGTGGTGGCTTAGTCTCAAGGGCCTCAGACAAGCACATTGTCCCTTTTGGTCATTCTGGTGCTGCCCAACTTCAAGGAGTCCCCTAGGCCAGGCCACCCCGGTGGTCATCGTTGTCCACTGCTGCCTCCCTCTCATGCACGGCTGGTACAGTTTCAGTCAAGGCCCATCAGTGCTGCCAGCTTGGCTCATACCAGATGCCTAAAAGGGTTTGCTCATCTGCTTGCCCTGTGCAAGTTGTGGGGGCTGGGAGGAGGCCCTCAAACCTAATGCCTGTCCCCACACAGGGAGGAGTGGATGCGGGCTATCCAGATGGTTGCCAACAGCCTGAAGCAGAGGGGCCCAGGCGATGATCCCATGGACTACAAGTGCGGCTCTCCCACTGACTCCTCTGCATCCGAGGACATGGAGGTGGCCGTCAGTAAGGCTCGGGCCAAAGTGGTAAGTGCTGGGACCAGTGGCCAGGGGCTGGGGCTGCTTTGCTTTTATACAGATTACACAGGGGCCCAGCTAGAGTTCCTCAGTATGGAGTGGCTTCTGCTTACGGACGCTGCAGGGGCTGCCCCCCTCCCAGGGATGGCTTATTGGGGAAATTGGAAGGCTCCGCTTGGGAAAGCTTGGGCCTGCAGTGGCCTCCGTACCAGAGCTGCTGTCTGCAGTCTCCTCCGCTGCTCCAGCTGAAGCTCTTGGACCACAGCATCTTTTGGTTTTCCTTTTCCTTTGATGAAATTTTGTCCCATGGTCCAAATGCCAGACACTGAAAAAAAATCCCTGTGCTCCTCCTGCCCATAGACCATGAATGATTTTGATTATCTCAAGCTGCTCGGCAAGGGCACCTTTGGCAAAGTCATCCTCGTGCGGGAGAAGGCCACTGGTCGCTACTATGCCATGAAGATCCTGCGGAAGGAGGTCATCATTGCCAAGGTGGGTCATAGAGCTGTGGGGCCCTTTAGGGGGGTCAGATTAATGTCAGAGCAACTTGGGGCTGGAGAGCGGTTGGGAGCACCGGCTGCTCTTGCAGAGGACCTGGGTTCAATTCCCAGCACCCATATGGCGGCTGAGAACTGTCTTTGAGTCCAGTTCCAGGGGAATCCGACACCCTCTTCTGACCTCTGCAGCATTGCACGACACGGGCGCACCAACGTACATGCAGACAGTACACTCATATACGTAAAATAGTAAATTAAAAAAATTAAAAATGATTAGAGCAACTTTAAATCTGACTGGTTTTATTTGTGATTAGTGGATTAGACTGGATGGCCTCTGTTCTCTACAGCAGCTCCTACCAGGCCAGGGCAGAGCACTGAGTATTGAAAGGTGGCAGCAAGGAAACAGCCTAGAGGAAAGTGGATTGGCTGATGTTAGGTTATCTCGGACCACTTTTCTTGGGGACTTTCGTATCATGCAGTCTCCTGCTTCCAGGAAAAACTGGTCTGCTTGCAATGTCGCTGTTCCTGCTGAGGCTAGTACTGAAGCTCAGTCCATTACAATGGCCTCTGAGGGCTGAGAATGTGGTTCAGTGGTAGAATATTTGCCTAACAGGCTCAAGACCCCAGGTTCCATTCCTAGCACCAGCACCTTAAGATAACAGAATATTTTGAGAGCCAGGGGAGTGCTGAGGTTGGAGCCCAGCGCCTCATGTTAGCCTGGCAAGCTCTCTGCCCTGAGCTCTAGCCCAGCCTCTTCACTTTGTTAGCAGGGGCAATTGTCTGGTGCCAGGCCACCTGGGAGCTCTCAGGACGGGGGCGTCTGCTCCTTGGTGTGTTTTCCTCCCCTCTGAACACCAGCCCCATTGGACCATCAGAGAAGGGACCAGCCCAGGGAGGCTCGACCAGCCCAGGGAGGCCTGGCCTCCTCTGGCTGTTGGGAAGCTGAGTCAGGAATGGAATTCCTGGGAAGAAGGAGCTCAGAGGTAGAGCATTTGCTGAGTTTGATCCCCAGTGTAGCAACTCTTTTCTTTTTTCCTTTTTATAATAAAAAGATTCCAAACATACATATTAAACATCATAGACTGTCATGTAGCCGTGATTCAGTTTAGCGCTTATCAGCACTGAGCCAGCCTGGTTTCATGGGCTCTGCTGTCTCCTCCTTTTCTTGAATCTGGAGTATTTTTTTAATAATTTTTTTAATTTATGTTTTTATTTATGTGTATGAATGTACTGTCTGCATGTAGGCTTGTGCACCCGTGTCGTGCAGTGCTGCGGAGGTCAGAAGAGGGTGTCGGATTCCCCTGGAACTGGAGTTCTCCTAGAATTGGAGTTGCAGACGGTTCTCAGCCGCCATGTGGGGGCTGGGGATCAAACCCGGGTCCTCTGCAAGAGCGGTCGGTGCTCTTAACCGCTAGGCCATCTCTGGAATCTGGAGTATTCTAAGGCATTTTCTAGACATAACATTTCACCCATGCATTTTTTTGTTTTTTAATATCTATCTATCTATCTATCTATCTATCTATCTATCAGTCATCTATCTATTTATATTTTTGAGGCAGGGGCTCCTTGTAGCCCCAGCTGGCTTGGAACTCACTGTGTAGACCAGGTTGGCCTTGAACTCACAGAGATCTGCTCCCCAGTGTTGGGATTAAAGGCATGTACCACCACACCCGACTGTTGTTGTTTTTGAAACTCACTATGTAGCCCTGGATGGCCTCAAAATGCACAAAGATCCACCTGCCTCTGTGTCCTGAGTGCTGGGAATAAAAGATCCACCTGCCTCTGTGTCCTGAGTGCTGGAAGTAAAAGTATGTGCTGCTATGCCCAGATGCTCATGCATATTTTAGATTTGAAATAGAATTATGTGTCTGTGTAGATATGTCCATGTAAGTGCAGTTGCACACAGAGGCTAGACGGGGCATTGGATCCCCTGGAGCTGGAGTTATAGGTGGTTGTGAGTCTCCTGATGGGGTGCTGGGAACTGAGCTCCAGTCCTCTGCAAGAGCAGTCATGTTCTTCACTGCTTAGCCACCTCTCTAGTCCCCTGTGTATATTTAAAAATGTGTCTTAAGAGATTCAAACCCCATCTCAAAAAAATTAAAATATCTAATACATAAAAGTTATAATCACAAGTATAATAACAGGAGCTGGAGAAATGGTTCAGTGGTTAAGAGCGTGTACTAGTTTTGCAGAGGATCCAAGTCAGTTCCTAGTACCCACGCCAGCTGGCTCCCAACCACCTGTAACTCCACCTTGATTCGGTCCTGCACCTGCATTCATGTGCACACACCCACACACAGACACCTGCATTCATGTGCACATACCCACACACACACACCTGCATTCATGTGCACATACCCACACACAGACACCTGCATTCACATGCACACACCCACACACAGACACCTGTGTTCATGTGCACACACACACACACAGACACCTGTATTCATGTGCACACACCCACACACAGACACCTGCATTCACGTGCACACACCCACACACAGACACCTGCATTCATGTGCACATACCCACACAGAGACACCTGCATTCACGTGCACACACACACACAGAGACACCTGCATTCACATGCACACATCCACACACAGACACCTGCATTTACAAGCACACACCCACACACAGACACCTGCATTCACATGCAAACACACACACACACAGACACCTGCATTCACGTGCACACACACACACACACACACACAGACACCTGCATTCATGTGCACATACCCACACACAGACACCTGCATTCACATGCACACACCCACACACAGACACCTGTGTTCATGTGCACACACACACACACAGACACCTGTATTCATGTGCACACACCCACACACAGACACCTGCATTCACGTGCACACACCCACACACAGACACCTGCATTCATGTGCACATACCCACACAGAGACACCTGCATTCACGTGCACACACACACACAGAGACACCTGCATTCACATGCACACATCCACACACAGACACCTGCATTTACAAGCACACACCCACACACAGACACCTGCATTCACATGCAAACACACACACACACAGACACCTGCATTCACGTGCACACACACACACACACACACACAGACACCTGCATTCATGTGCACATACCCACACACAGACACCTGCATTCACATGCACACACACACAGACACCTGCATTCATGTGCACACACACACAGACACTTGCATTCATGTGCACATACCCACACACAGACACCTGCATTCACATGCACACACACACAGACACCTGCATTCATGTGCACATACCCACACACAGAGACACCTGCATTCATGTGCACACACACACACACACACACAGACACCTCCATTCACGTGCACACACACAGACACCTGCATTCATATGCACACACCCACACACAGACACCTCCATTCACATGCACACACACAGACACCTGCATTCACATGCACACACCCACACACAGACACCTGCATTCACGTGTGCACACACACACACATACACACACACACACACACACATACACACACAGTTGTAGATTCTTGGTGCACTTGATCCGGGGCAGGACTTCTTGGCCTTGACACTGCCGACGTTTGGACTGTGTCCTCTCTCTGTTTGAGCTAGCCTGTGCACCGTGGGAAGCAGCATCCCCAGCTCCATTTGCAGAGATCACTAGCAGTCTCCATGTGTGATCATCAGACGTCCCCCGTGCTCCTAAGCCCGAGCCCCGCCCAGGCTGTGGAGAGACTGCCAGTTTGGAATGCTCTTGTGCTCCTGCCCCTGGGCAAACACCAAACTTTGACTTGTGCCTCATGTAGCTCATCAGGCTTAGGAGGTGCACTCTCCCCAGGCTTCCTCTGAGGTTCTAACTCAGTGGGACTTAGGCGGGTCCAGAGAATTTGCCTTCTCCAAGTTCCCAGGGAGGCTGATGCTGCAAGCTAGTGTGCGGGCTGCGCCCTGAGTACGCTGCGCTCTGAAACCTCCGCTGTCCGGTTCCTCCTACACCGCTGCTGATTCTCACATCCTGTTGTGGGACCTCAGAGGTCACACACTATGTGCTGTTCCCCCTTTAGTCAGCGCTGTCTCACTGTCACAGATCACATGAGGTAAACAGTTTGTAAGGAGCAGAGTTTGATTTTGGCTCTGTTCATAGGTTTCAGTTCACGGTTGCTGTGCTCTGGCTTTAGGCCTCTGGAGACACACGATGGGACGTCATAAGACTGAGGGGACTGTCTGCCTCATGGTGGCAAGGAGTAGAGAGAAGAGAGGACCTGGGTTCCCATTTCCCTGTGAGGTTCTGCCAGTAGAGCAGCAGGCAGCAGGTCCAGCCTTGGGCATGTGGGCCTGTGGGGTCATTCAGGACCCAAGCTACAGCAGGTTGCTCATGGTTGGCTTGGGGTCACATGGCGGGATCCCAGCAGCTGCTGTTCACCTGTGGCTTTGGGGTGACCCCGGGCCAGGCTGCCATTTGGTCAGGGCCTAAAAATGGCCCTGTTCTGTCTCTGCCACTTATCCTGCTTAACTGCCACTGTGGCGTTGGTTTGATCAGGATGTTGCTCCTAGGTTGTAGTGGAGTGGGTGAATGTGTGTCCCCTGCCACTCATTGACACTGTGTCCACAGGACGAAGTTGCCCACACGGTCACTGAGAGCCGGGTCCTGCAGAACACGAGGCACCCCTTCCTCACCGTGAGTCTCCCTCCCTGGACAGCCCTCGGGCAGAGTTCTAGGAAAGAGCCATAGCCTTGCTACCAGCACAGCTTGGGTGCAGGCCTGGTAGGCCGGGCAAGGCATTTGCAAGCTCCTCAAATTGCCTGGACTTCAGGACACTGGGGGTGGTGGCTGCATGTTGGTGCCTTTGCTGGTGGGAGCAGGCACATCACAGGGAGGCGAGGAGCGTGGCTTCTGTCTTTGGAAGTGAGGGTGCTCAGCCTAGCTGGTTCAGGTGAGGGGATTACTTTTTAGTTTTGGGGGTTTTTTGTTGTTGTTGTTTTTTGTTTTTTCGAGACAGGGTCTCCCTGTAGCCCCAGCTGTCTGGGAACTCACTCTGTAGACCAGGCTGGCCTTGAACTCACAAAGATCCGCCTGCCTCTGCCTCCCAAGTGCTAGGATTAAAGGCGTGCGCCACCACGCCTGGCTTTAGTTCTGGTTTTAAGAGACTACAGGCAACACATCTCGTCGCTGTTGCCAGCTGATGTGGGCTGAGTGCGAGGAGTTGGCAGCTTCGGGCTCTGCGGCTGGCGGCTGCACTGAGGTTGCCGTTGTTTTGGTTTTGTTGCTGCCCTTGTGACCTGTTCACGTGAGATCTTAGGAGATTCCTCAGTGTAGAGGACAGAACCATGTGGCTTATGGTTTCTATGAGCAGGGTGGGTTGGGGGCATCCTCCATAGGGGGCACCCTCCATAGGGGCACCCTCCACAGGGGGCATCCTCCATAGGGCTCCTTAGACAGCTTGAGAGCTGCGGGCTGAAGCTCGTCTCCCCTGCCTTTGGAGTCTGTTCCCAAGCCGCTATCAGTCCCGGCCACAGTGAACAGGTGTGTTCGTGGGGGCCATAGAGGAGTGGGAGAGCGTTGATGGATCTCACTATTTAAGCGAGAAGAGAACTGATCAGAGCAGACTTTATCTCTCGGGCATTCCTGGGGTTTGGGTGCACACAGTCCCAGGCTGGGCAGGGAGCGCCATCATAGCTCCTGCTCCCAGCCGGCAGAGCTTTCCTCGTGTCCCGGCACTCTGCTTCCCTTCACAGGCCCTGAAGTACGCCTTCCAGACCCACGACCGGCTGTGCTTCGTGATGGAGTACGCCAACGGGGGTGAGGTGAGCTGCGCTGCGGCCACTTCCGACTGACTTTCTACGGTGGTAGGACTGGGGGAGGCAGAGATGGTGAGATGGTGCAGGCGAAGGAGGCACTGAGTGTCCCCAAGTCCTACCCAGCCCCCTTGAGATGGTGAGATGGTGCAGGCGAAGGGGGCACTGAGTGTCCCCAAGTCCCACCCAGCCCCCTTGAGATGGTGAGATGGTGCAGGTGAAGGAGGTACTGAGTGTCCCCAAGTCCCACCCAGCCCCCTTGAGATGGTGAGATGGCGCAGATGAAGGAGGCACTGAGTGTCCCCAAGTCCCACCCAGCCCCCTTGAGATGGTGAGATGGTGCAGATGAAGGAGGCACTGAGTGTCCCCAAGTCCCACCCAGCCCCCTTGAGATGGTGCAGGCGAAGGAGGCACTTGAGTGTCCCCAAGTCCCACCCAGCCCCCTTGAGGCAGGTGGCACAATCTCCACTTTGCAGGACAGAGACAGGTGTGGGGAGGCTAAGTGACTCGCCCAAGGTCACACAGCTACTGTTTCAGGGCAGGATCCAAAGCCAGAAGTGGCTGTGGTGGTGGTGGTGGTGTTGGTTGGCACTGTAAGGAAGGTGTCCTTGGGGACTCCTGAGAAAGCACCTGGGCTCTGGACTCCAGCCATGCCCGGAACTCAGCCCTCTGTCACTGAGTCACTCTCTCCCATCACCTGTGCCCGGTCCCGGGTTGCTCTGCACACAGACATGGCCCACTACATTGGGATTTCTAGTGTCCTCATCTCTCCACAGCTTGTCCCCCTGTGACTCCGTTCCTGGCTCTCCCCTCCTCCCCTGCCCGCACTGCCATCCTGTTCCAGCTCACGCTTTCAACGGCATTTACTAGTCATTGCTTCTTCTTCTTTTTTTTTTTTGGCTTGCTAATTGATTAATTAATTCTTTGTTTTTTGAGACAGGGTCTCCCTTTAGCCCCACCTGGCCTGGAACTCACATGTAGACTAGGCTGGCCTTAAACTCACAAAGATCTGCCTGCTTCTGCCTCTTGAGGTCTGAGACTAATGTCTGGTTAATGAATTTTTTTGGTGGTTGTTTTGGTTTTCTTTTTAGTATTTTATTTACTATTTTATATGTATGTATAGGTGTACTGTCTGCATGTATGTATAAGTGCACCCATGCCCTGCAGTGCCCTCAGAGGCCAGAAGATGGTACTGGATCCCCTGGAGCTGGAGTTACAGACAGTGGTTAGCCTCCATGTGGGTGCTGGGAACTGAGCCCAGGTCCTCGGCAGCAGTGCTGTAAACCGATGAATCCTCCTTCCAGACCAATTATTAGTGGGGTTTTTTGGTTGTTGTTTTGTTGTTTTTTTTTTTTTTTAAGTAAAAAATCACACTGAAGTAGCCCAGGCTGGCCCAAACTCACTCTCACTCTGTCTGTGCTGTAGCTGAAGCTGGCCTCGAAGTCCTCATTCTCTTGCCTCCAAGTGCTGGGTCACGAATGTGCACTAGCACACCAGTCTCAGCACCTGCCCTTTTCTTGGGTGGGGGACAGTGTAGTGTCCACTCTGTCGCAGGCCCCGTCTGCTTTGCCCTGCCTACAGCTGCTCCCTCCCTCTCTTCTCATGGAGCACCCCTCTCTCACCCACTCTCACTCCTTTCTCGCCAGCCTTTACTTGGCCTTCTCACTGGAACCCACCTGTTGGTGGGGCTGGGCCAGAACCCAGAGAGCCAGCGCTGAGCTCTGACCCCCACCTCCATCCACAGCTCTTCTTCCACCTCTCTCGGGAGCGAGTCTTCACGGAGGAGCGAGCACGCTTTTATGGTGCAGAAATCGTCTCGGCTCTTGAGTATTTGCACTCAAGGGATGTGGTGTACAGGGACATAAAAGTGAGTGGGTGTGACCAGTGGGGTGTGTGCACGGGCAGGAGTGCATGGTGTGGGAGTGCACGGGCGGGAGTGCAGGGGTGTCCAGGCTAGCCCATGGCACTCCCAAGGACTCAACAGAGCATCAGCCCAGACAGTTCGACAGTGAGGACCTTTGCACTCCCAGGCTGCTGATGGGGTGTCAGCTGGCACTAGTCAGGATAAGTTGACAGTGTCATCAAGGCTGGTTGCCAGCTGTCTGCCCTTGCTGTGTGTACACTAGGAACGGGGACATGTGCTCACCCAGAAAAGTGTGTGCACTGAGCAGCACTCTTCACTTCCTGGAGTCCCCACTGACAGAGACCGGGTGCCACGTGCTGTCCTAGATCAGAGAGCAGGCCACAGCAGCTCACAGCTGTGTGGCCATGTCTCTGGGCTAACGCTGAGGGAAGGGCTGGGCTGAGGACGCCCCAGCAGGGCCGGCTCCTCCTACACTGGCTTTGCTTGCAGTTGGAAAACCTCATGCTGGACAAAGATGGCCACATCAAGATCACTGACTTTGGCCTGTGCAAAGAGGGCATCAGTGACGGGGCCACCATGAAAACCTTCTGTGGGACCCCGGAGTACCTGGCACCCGAGGTACCGTACAGCAGGGGGCACAGGAGTGGGCAGCCCAGGGCTTAAGGAGCCCCAAGGGTGGCACCACTCAGGCTTCCCGCCAGGCTGCTGACTGCTCCTCCCGCAGGTGCTGGAGGACAATGACTACGGCCGTGCGGTGGACTGGTGGGGGCTGGGTGTGGTCATGTACGAGATGATGTGCGGCCGCTTGCCCTTCTACAACCAGGACCACGAGCGCCTCTTCGAGCTCATCCTCATGGAGGAGATCCGCTTCCCCCGCACACTCGGCCCTGAGGCCAAGTCTCTGCTGGCCGGGCTACTGAAGAAGGACCCGAAGCAGAGGTGTGGGCTGGCAGCGAACAGTGCCCTGTGTGGCCAGTACCCCTGCAGAGGTGTGGGCCGGCAGTGAGCAGTCCCTGTGTGGCCAGTACCCCTGCAGAGGTGTGGGCCGGCAGCGAGCAGTCCCTGTGCGGCCAGTACCCCTGCAGAGGTGCGAGCCGGCAGCGAGCAGTCCCTGTGAGGCCAGTACCCCTGCAGAGGTGCGGGCCGGCAGCGAGCAGTCCCTGTGCGGCCAGTACCCCTGCAGAGGTGCGGGCCGGCAGCGGGCAGTCCCTGTGCAGCCAGTACCCCTGCAGAGGTGCGGGCCGGCAGCGGGCAGTCCCTGTGCGGCCAGTACCCCTGCAGAGGTGTGGGCCGGCAGCGGGCAGTCCCTGTGCAGCCAGTACCCCTGCAGAGGTATGGGCCGGCAGCGGGCAGTCCCTGTGCGGCCAGTACCCCTGCAGAGGTGTAGGCTGGCAGCGAGCAGTCCCTGTGCGGCCAGTACCCCTGCAGAGGTGCGGGCCGGTAGCGAGCAGTTCCTGTGCGGCCAGTACCCAGGAAGCACTCGGAAGGCCCTTGCGCAGACCAGGCCTGCCCCCGTTCTCGCTGTGCTGCCCACCTTTGTGGGGACATGGAGAAGCACGGGGGTCCTTTGACAGTAGGGTGGGCATGATACTGTTCGTGGCAGACCCATCCAAGCCTGCACTGCTGCCTCTACCTCCCTTGCTGGCTAGAGACAGGCCAGTCGTGAGAGAGACCAGCTTGGCCTAGCTTTCCATCTCTGCTTCCGATCTGGGCCGTGACCTCGCTGTCTAAACCCTGTCCTTGCCTCTGCAAAGTAGTTTGCGGCAGAAGCCACGGCTGCAGGTCTGGGGGTCAGGGCTGCCTGTCCCACAAGCCTGACTCCCAGAACCTGCCAGTCTGGGAGGTAGGTGCTGATGGTCGTCTCTGCCCAGGCTCGGCGGGGGCCCCAGCGATGCCAAGGAGGTCATGGAACATAGGTTCTTCGTCAGCATCAACTGGCAGGATGTGGTACAGAAGAAGGTGAGCTCCCTGCCCGCTCCAGGAGCCTCAGCTGCTGGTAGGTGACCTGGCATCCCTGAGTCTAGCCGCCGCCTCTCCTCCACAGCTCCAGCCCCCCTTCAAACCTCAGGTCACTTCCGAGGTGGACACAAGGTACTTCGATGATGAGTTCACCGCCCAATCTATCACAATCACACCCCCAGATCGCTGTGAGTATCTGGAGCCCCGTTGCCTGGGTGGCAGAGAGTGGGGTCTGCCTTGGATCCTGGCTCACCAGGAGGACCCTGGTTGGCTACCTTGTCTACACCTGGCCTGTTTCTGCTGTAAGCATCACCAGGACCCACGGCTATGGTGTGTTTTGGGCTCGGAGGATAGACAGCCCTAGTCTTGGAGCTGGAGCACTCTGTTTACTGTGGAGCTGTCTGCATTCTCGCTCTGAGGCTGCCCTAAGGCTGAGCCTCGGGAGGAACTCAGGGCTGGGGAAGCCCCCGGAGATGCTTGGCTTGCCTGCAGGGCAGCAGCGTGGCAACCTAGGTGTGTTCGTAGCAGGAGCAGCCTGTGCAGGCTGGCGAGAAGAGAACCTTTCAGTGGAGAGACGAGCGGCAGGCAGGAAAGCGTGGGGTCAGAGCAGGGGTTGCTGGGGGCCACGAGGGACAGTGGAGAGCTTTGGCATAGGACCTTCGGAAGGGTTCTGTGCACGGGGCCTGGGTGCAGCTGTCGTGTTGGGCTTCAAGTGAGTGCGAGTGCGAACAGGCCAGGGAGGGTCTAGCCTGGACTCTGATGGTGGTGAGAGCTGGGAGGGGGGAAGGGACACCCAGGAGGCCTGGGCCGCGCTAAAATGTGTGGCCGCCTGGTCCAGCATGGGAAGGCGGCTGTGGCTGAGGCCTCCGGAAGCAGGTTGCTCCCTTCCGTGCCCGTCCTCCCGGCGCCGCTGCGGGCTTCTGGCTTTCTGTGGTCCCAGCATCGTCCTTCCCGGGGGTCGGTGGGAGCAGACCTTCTGCGGTGTCCTCATTCCCACTGCGTCTCCACTCAACCCGCAGATGACAGCCTGGGCTCGCTCGACCTGGACCACCGGACGCACTTCCCGCAGTTCTCCTACTCGGCCAGCATCCGCGAGTGAGCATCCCTCTGCCACCACAGGACATGCACACGGCTGCCATCCACTGCCTGGGTGGCTTTTTAAAGAAAACTTATTTTGCCTTTTTGGTTTGTGCCCCCTCTCTCTCATACCCCCTGTGTCCAGTCCCCCCTCCGGTCCTCGGCCGGACTCAGCAGTTATGGCGGCCCTCCCCTCCAGCCTCCCTTCTTCGCCCATACTAGTGCTGGGGTCTGCCCACTTCCTGCCCAAGGATGGGCTGCTGGGAGGATGGAAACCGAGGCTGTTAATCACCACCAGCCTCCAGAAGAGTGAAGTGGGGGGCCGTAGGGTCCCCTGGGTCTGTGGGCGAATACTGCGCAGGCCTCGGCCGTGACCTCATGGAGGTCCCCCAGCTCCCAAGCTGCCCATCGCCTGGGCTCCAGGAGCCTGGCAGGAGGCCATCTGTCTGCTGCCACCCCACTGGGGACAGAGAAGCAGTAACGACCAGGGACAGGCAGAGGCCTTTGAGGCTGTGGGACCTGGGTTCGGCTCCATAGAAAATGCAGCTGGGTCCTTGGATCTGCACAGAGGAGCGTGACAGAGAGCACCTCCACCTCCTGGCCCTGCCGCCTTCCCCCCAAGCTGCTTTCCTGACTCTGGATGAAGCAGGAGAACATTTGGGGGCCAGCCCTCCTGGCCCCAGCCCCGTGCCTTAACCAGGGCTTCCTTCCAAACAGCCTTGCTTCCCGCCGGGCCCTGGCCCCTGTCGATGCCTCCCTTTCCTGCCTGGGGTTCAGGAGCACTGGCCTCTGCTGTTACACATCTCACACCAAGACAGTATTGGGCCCCATGGACTCTGGGGTCTGGGAGAGGAAGGGGATGGGATGGGTATCTCTGGTATACATTGGGTGGGGGTCTCCCATCTCCAGAGACCCTGTTCTAGAGCCTGCCTTTGTCAGTGCTCTGGGCAGTGGTGCCCACCTTGTTCTGGCAGTGGGCATCCCAGGCTCCTGGGGCACAGGTGCCCGTGGCCGTATGTAGTAGATGTGGTGCCAGTGTGCTCAGGCCCCACCTCCAGCCTGAGCGTTTTGTTTCATCCTGTGGGAGGCACGAGGCATAGGTGCGGGGGATCCGCCTGTCTCTGCCCATGTCGCCTCCTCTCCCCTAACATCTCTGGGTGTTTGGAATTTAGTTTTCATGGTTTTGACCCCGGCCCCCCACCGGACAGTTCACAGAAAGGCATTGGGGGGTGGGGCGGTTTGGGGCATCTGTTCCCTTTTCCTGTGGGTGTTTCTCTGACGTCCTCTACCATCCCCTCTGGCCTTTCCTTACTCATGTTTGTACGGTACAAGCAATAAAGACACTCATTTCAGACCAGGGTTCAGCCCGTTTCCGCAGCCACGCCTCCTCTGCCTTGGTTCTGGGCTCCCGGACCGTCCGCCACCTGCCCTGGCTGCCTAGTGTTGTACAACTGAAAGATGGAGCCGGCGGCGGTGGAGAGCAGGGTGGGTAGAACCAGGCCCTTGACAACTGCTCTGGTGGGGAGTGAGTGAGGGCCGTGGTGTTTGGGAGGCTCGGCACAGCTGTGTGTGCTGAGTGTCCCGGCACCCGGCCTCCGTCCTGGTTCTGGAGCAGCGCGCATTTGCGCTTGCGCACCGCTCAAGAGCCGCTCCTCTGAACGCCCTTCTAATCACGTCTCCATGCCAAGTTGCTGTGCTTTGGGGACCAGGCAGCACAGAGGGCCTGGACAGATGAATTACAAATGTTAGAAGTGAGGACATTACAGGGACTTGGAGAACCTAAAAGTTGCAGAAAAGAGAGAGAAAAAGTTGCTTGTGGGAAAGTTGGGGTCAGTTCAAAGCAGCGTCGAGGCTGCAGAGAAGACTCCTAGATGGGTGTAAGGGTTCTGTCTTTAATATGGTCAGTACAGACAGCCCTGTGCTGGGCATGGGAGCTCAGTGGTCAGTATGCCCCGCATGGTTATAAGCCCGAGGCTGTGTAGACAGCCCTGCGCTAGGAATGGGAACTCAGTGGTCAGTATGCCCCGCGTGGTTATAAGCCCAAAGCTGTGTGGACAGCCCTGCGCTGGGTATGGGAGCTCAGTGGTCAGTAAGCCCTGCGTGGTTATAAGCCCGAGGCTGTGTAGACAGCCCTGCGCTGGGTATGGGAGCTCAGTGGTCAGTATGCCCTGCGTGGTTATAAGCCAGAGGCTGTGTAGACAGCCCTACGCTGGGCATGGGAGCTCAGCGACACAGCCCTCATGCAGCATCTGCAGGACCCTGGGTTACATCATTACACACAGGGAAAAGAAACAAGAGCCTTTTATTCCCGTCATCCAGCCCCTGCTGTCAGGTTGCGTGATTCAGATCTCCCGGTCGGGGTGTGTTCCTGTCTACCCACGCTCCAGAGGTGGTTTACGAGCTGCTTCCCATAGTGGATCCCATCCTTACCTGTGCCTGTGCTGTGAGGGGAAGGAGGTTCCGTACACTTTGTCAGCTTCATCTTGAACAGATGAGTCATGAACTGCAATGTCCACTTTAACATTTGTTACTTTAAAACTTGTGTAAATAAAATTGCCAGGAAGGAGGGGCTGGAGAGATGGCTGAGTGGTTAGGGGTGCTGGCTGCTCTTGCAGAGGACCCAGCACCCACATGACAGCTAACAACCATCTGCAACTCCAGTTCCAGGGGATCTGACACTGTCTTCTGACCTCTGGACATTGCACAGCACAGGTGAACCTAACATGCATGCAGGCAATACACTCACACATAAAATAAAAAAAAATATTTTTTTAAAAGTACCAGAGGCTGGGCACGGTAGTACATGCCCTTAGTCCCAGCCCTTGGGAGGCAGAGGCAGGTGGATCTCTCTGAGTTTAAGGCCAGCCTGGTCTACATATCGAGTTCTAGACTAGCTGGGGCTACAGGGAGACCCTGTCTCAAATCAAAAAGACAAAAGTACTAGGAAGAAGTGCGTGTCTTGTTGTGGGGAGCAGGTGTGGCAACAGTCCTAAGAAGGCACCTGAGACTTTATGACTAACACCTGAGTCTTATGATTAACACCTGATTCCCTCCTACCTCAAAGTAAAGCCACGCTCACCGTTTGAGCTGTGCAGGTGCACCCTGTATACAAGATCAGGCCAGATGATACCTATAGACCAGCCACGCAACCTGGGCTGGGAAGGTGGATAAATAGAGGGGCTTTCTAGATAGAGGGACACAGACACACACAGAGACTCTCTCTCCTTTCTAGTCTGAGAGAGAAGCTTGCTTGCCTGAGGAAGGAGAAGGCTTAGAGGGAGAAGCTTGGAGGAGAAAAGATGTGCTTGAATAAACCGTTCTGACAAGACCTGCCTGCCTGAATAATAAACAGCTTTGAGAAGAACGAGCGAGAGGTGCTTTGTTGCTGCGGCTTCATACAAGTGTTTCATACAAGTGTCCCCTGCAAGTGTACGAGTGTCATACAAGGGTTTCATACAAGTGTACAAGTGTTTCATACATCTTGTGACCATGTCCCCACTCTGACCGTGCTGCCGCCTCTGTGTGGTGCAGTCCTCCTGGCGATCCTCACACCTGGCTCTGCCGCTTCAGCCCCATGGCAGTTTTCTCTGCTGGGTCTTTGGTCTGTTGGGGTCTGGGCAGCCCAGCCTGGGTTTCTGTTTATCTTTTCTTTTTTAATTTTATTTATTTTTGTATGTGTGTGAATGTACTGTCTGCATGCAGGTCTGTGCACCCGTGTCATGCAATGCCGCAGAGGTCAGAAGAGGGCGTTGGATTCCCCTGGAACTGGAGTTGCAAACAGTTCTCAGCCGCCATGTGGGTGCTGGGGATCGAACCCAGTTCCTCTGCAAGAGCAGTTGGCGCTCTTAACCGCTAGGCCATTTCTCCAGCCCCATGGGTTTCTGGGGGGGTGTTTTTTTTTGGGGGGGGGGTTCTGTTTTTCAAGAGTTCCTCCCACACCTACTGGTCCCACACCTACTGTCCCTATCCCCATCTTGCTGTGTTTGTGTGTTCATATTTATGGTCTACATCCCACGCCTTGAGGATGTGTCACTTAGCTTCCCAGAAAGTGCAGTGATCCATAATTTAAAACTTTGAAGAAGGAATGGCGGCTTACCTCTGCAGCCCCAGCGCCAGGTGCCTGTGATCCCAGTGCTGTGCTGCACACAGAAGGGTCTCAGGCTCACTGGACACAGTGCAGCCAATTCAGTAAACTCCAGGTTCAGTGAGAGACCCTTAGTCAAAAACAAGTTGAAGGGCCCAGAGAGAAGAGCTCAGTGGTTAAGAGCACTGGCTGCTGTTGCAGAGGACGTGGGTTTAGTTCCTCCCAACACCTGGCAACTAACAACCATCCCTAACTCCAGCTCAAGGAGATCTGACCTCTGGCCATTGCACGCACAGATGCACTGGCATACATTCAAACAAAATCCTAATACATAAAAATTAATTTTAAGCTGGGCGTGGTGGTGCACACCTTTAATCCTAGCACTTGGGAGGCAGAGGCAGGCAGATCTTTGTGAGTTCAAGGCCAGCCTGGTCTACAGAATGAGTTCCAGGACAGCTGGGGCTACAGAGAGACCCTGTCTTGAAAAGACCAAAAGAAAAATTAATTTTAAAATGGTGGAAGGGAATTGAGGACACTTGAGGTTGACACTGGCTTCCACCAGCTCGCGTACAAACCCGCAGGGCCTGAGAAAGCAGCTCAGTGATGGAGCAGTGTCAAGCATGTCCAAGGCCTGGGGTTCGTCCTCAGCACCAAAAACAGCCATAGAAATGTGCCCCGCCCAGTGACGGAGTTCGTCCAAAGACACAGGGTGGGAGGTTGGGATGAATTTAGGAGTTCTGAAGCAGGAGCCCAGACGGCTCGCCCTGTCCATTGGAACACCCAGTGGGGCAGGGCTGCCAGGCCCCACTTCCCTCTTCTACGGAAAGTCATCCTGACAATCTGTGCTGACCGCTGTCCGTCCTCTGGTCGCTGCCTGCTTTACTCAGGACCTAGTGCGCCTGTGATCGTTTTCTCCCTTGCCTGCCTTTACCAAGATTTACGTGTGCTTTCAATGGTTAACCGCCTTCCCTCAACACCACTGTTTACCCAAAGTATACAAAGCCTCCCCTGCCCTCTCTGTATGAGGACATCTGATCAATTTAACATTCCTTGGAATCCTGGCCCTTTTGTGCACTGAGACCCCTGCTTTTTTTTTGGGGGGGGGTCTTTTAGAGACAGGGTCTCCTGTAGCCCCAGCTGGCCTGGAACGCACTCTGTAGACCAGGCTGGTTTTGAACTCAGAAAGATCTGCCTGCCTCTGCCTCTCGAGTGCTAGGATTAAAGGCGTGCACCACCACGCCCAGCAAGAGACCCCTGCTTTTCACCATATAAACTTGTAACAAAGAATAAGGGAGATTTGCACGAGGTTTGCAAGAGACAAGTCTCCCAGGAGTGTGTCTGTAGGCACTTTCTGTGCTGCTCCTTGTTGGGGCTCCCGGGGAGCTGGGGGTGGGTCAGCCTTGGTGTGGGACTGTGCGCCTTCTCCAGCAGTCAGGGCACTCCACCACGGGTAAGTGGGACAAGGCAGCCACTGCGCTGGACGAGCTCCTCAGGGTGGAGCTCAAAACTATTGTCCAGTACAGGGTATACAGGAAGCTTCTACCAATCAGCACAGAGATCGTCAGAGCGCATCCAATCCCTGAGAAGGTCAACTGAATCATGTTACATAGTCCTCAGCGTGCACATGCTTCTGTGGATGTTTACGTGCTGTTTACCAGCTCAGCGCAGGGAGGGGGCTGCACGCAGCTGTTGCCAGGAAGGGCGCCATGTTGATGGAGCAGGAAGAAATTCAGCAATGTTGCTTACTAATCAGGCCCGGGAGTGACCTCCATGGTACCCTGAAACACAGATCACTAAGAGGAAGACTCCCAGGAAGCTAAAGCTGAAAACAA
The DNA here is from genome assembly GCA_009823505.1 of Rhizomys pruinosus. Taxonomy (NCBI): domain Eukaryota; kingdom Metazoa; phylum Chordata; class Mammalia; order Rodentia; family Spalacidae; genus Rhizomys; species Rhizomys pruinosus. Next base: position 1,073,454 of record VZQC01012905.1, read on the forward strand.
TTTCAACAATAGCTGGGATCAAACTGGATTCTGTCCAGTGTCTGAAATGAGACTGTACCGGTAGTAGTAATGGGAGATGGAGCTAGCCCCTTCCTGGGGTGTGCACTGTACATCCTTAAGGACACCTGATGTGGATTGGATGGAACATGTTCCCCAGAATGCTCCGGTGTGGATGGCCAAGGCCTCTGCTTTCCATGCTCCTAGAGGTGACTAGATCATAGTGTGCTGACCCCATCAGTGGGTTAACACGCAAGCCCACAGATGAACCGGCTACTAGGATACGTGACTAGTTGGAGGAAGTAGGTCTAACTGTCTTGTCCACCCTGTCTGCTTCTATAGCTGCCATGGAGTGGGCAGCTTTCCTAGGAGAGCTGAGAGACACCGGAAGAGACGGGATGAGTAAACGCAGCTCCTGGATGGGATCCTGGGTCAGAAGACACTGGGGGAAGACAAAGCCAACCTAGCAAGGACATCGATGTGAGCATCACCATGGCATGCCCCACACCAGGACACTAGTCGTGTGGGAACTGGGCACTTGGTACTCTGCAGCTTACTGTAAATCTTGAAGTAAAAGTTGCCTGTATTCTGGGGAGCGGGAAGACCTGGCTTCAGTCTGTAGTACTGAAAAACAAGCATAGAACATGCCCTGCTGGGGGTAGTTTTTACACCCATGTTAACATTTTACCACCATGTTACCTCCCCCAACTTCATATTTAAGTATCTCTCCAGAGGCGAGAATATTCTCAAGGTCAAAAGTTTACATTGACAGTGTTCCTCTCTATATGTCAAAGTTTAGTCACATGTGTCTTTTTTATTTATTACGTTTATTTTATGTGTATGTGTGTGTTCCCTGCATGCAAGTGTACCCCTGGTGTGCAATGCCCTTGGAGGACAGAAGAGGATGTTGGATTTCCTGAAACTGGAGTTACAGACAGTTGTTAGCTGCCATGTGGGTCCTTGGATTCAAACCTGGGTCTTCTGCAAGAACCACCAGTGTTCTTAACTGCTGAACCATCTCTCCAGCCCCAACATGTAGTGTCTTTTTTTTTTTTTTTGAGACAGGGTCTCCCTGTAGTCCCAGCTGTCCTGGAACTCACTCTGTACACCAGGCTGGACTTGAACTCACAAAGATCCGCCTGCCTCTGCCTCCCTAGTGCTAGGATTAAAGGAGTGCGCCATGACTAACATGTAGTGTCGTTTTAAAGATGTTCTAGGGCCAGGCATATAGTGGTGCACGCCTTTAATCTCAGCACTCCAGAGGCAGAGGCAGGTGGGATTGAGGCCACTCTGGTCTACATAGGGATTCTAGGCTGGCTGGGGCTACACAGAGACCCTGTTTCAACAACAAGGGCAAAAGTTAGGGGGAGTGGAGTGATTAAGAGTGCTTACTGTTCTTGCAGAAGACCTATGTTTGGTTCCCAGCACCCACATCAGGCATCTCACAACCACCTGTAACTCAGCTTTAGAGGATCAAATGCCTTCTTGTCCTCTGAAGACAGCTGCACACAGGTGCACATAAATACATGCAAGCACACGTACATGCATACACAAATACATGCAGGGACATGTACATGCACATAAATACATTCAGGCACACGCACATACACAAATACATGCAGGCACACGTACACACAAATACATGCAGGCACACATACACATAGATACATGCAGGCACACATACATGCATACACATAGATACATGCAGGCACACTTACATAAATACATGCAGGCACATGTACACAAATACATGCAGGCACACATACACATAAACACATGAAGACACATGTACATGCATAAACAAATACATGCAGGTGCACGTACACACAAATACATGCAGGCACACATACACAAACACATGCAGGCACATGTACACACACAGGCAGACACACGCACATACACAAATGCGGGCACATGTACACACACAAATACATGCAGGCATACATACACATAAACACATGTAGGCACACATACACATAAACACATGCAGGCACACGTACATGCATACACAAATACATGCAGTCGCACGTACACACAAATACATGTAAGCACACATACACATAAACATGCAGACACAAGCACATACACATAAATACATGCAGGCACATGTACACATATAAATATATGCAGGCACACATACACACAAATACATGCAGGCACATGCACACAAATACATGCAGGCATGCATACACACACATAAATATATGCAGGCACGCATACACGCACATAAATACATGCAGGCACGAGTACACACAAATATATGCAGGCACATACATAAATACATGCAGACACACGTACACACACAAATACATGCAGGCACACATAAATACATGCAGGTACACGTAGACACACAAATACATGCAGGCACACACAAATACATGCAGGCACACACATAAATGCAGGCACACACACATACACATAAATACATGCAGGCACACACACACATAAATACTTGCAGGCACACATAGACACAAATACATGCAGGAACACACATACACATAAATACATGCAGGCACATGTGCACACATAAATATATACAGGCACATGCACATACACATAAATACATGCAGGCACATGCACATACACATAAATACATGCAGGCACACGTACGTGCACATAATACATGCAGGCACCTGTACACACATAAATACATGCAGGCACATGTACACACAAATACATGCAGGCACACGTACATGCACAAATACATGCAGGCACACGTATATGCACAAATACATGCAGGCACACGTACATGCACAAATACATGCAGGCATGCGTACACACACAAATACATGCAGGCATGCTGTGCTGGACAGCTTTAGTGTCAACTTGACACAGCTGGGTTGAGGGAGCCTCAATTGGGGAATTGGCTCCATTGGATTGGCCTGTGGCCACATCTGTGGAGTATTGTCTTGATGGTTGAGCAGTGTGGGAGGGCCCAGCCCACAATGAGTAGTGCCACCCTGGGCAGGTGGTTGTTGTGTACCTTATAAGAAGGCAGGCTGGGCCGGGCATGGTGGCACACGCCTTTAATCCTAGCACTTGGGAGGCAGAGGCAGGCGGATCTTTGTGAGTTCAAGGCCAGCCTGGTCTACAGAGTGAGTTCCAGGACAGCTGGGACTACAGGGAGACCCTGTCTCGAAAAGANAAACAAAAAAAAAAAAAAAAAAGGCAGGCTGGGCATGAGCCAGGGGAGCAAGCCAGTGAACAGCATTCCTCCATGGCCTGTGCTTCAGCTCCTGCCTCCAGGTTCCTGCCCTGAGTCCTTGCCTTGGGCTCCCTGAGTGAGAACTGTGACCCAGGAGATGTAAGCTGAATAAACCTTTTCCTCCCCAAGTTGGTGTCGGTCAGAGTGTTTTGTCACAGCAAAGGTAGACAAACTAGGACACACACGTACACACACATAAATGCATACAGGCACGAGTACACACACATAAATGCAGGCACACATACATGCACATAAATACATGCAGGCACACGTACATGCACATAAACACATGCAGGCACATGCACATAAATACATGCAGGCACACGTACACACACATAAATACATGCAGGCACATGTACACACATAAATACATGCAGGCACACACATAAATACATGCAGACACGCGTACACACATAAATACATGCAGGCACATGCACACACACAAATACATGCAGGCACACACACAAATACATGCAGGCACATGCACACACACATAAATGCATGCAGGCACACATAAATAAATGCAGGCACATGCACACACACATAAATGCATGCAGACACACACACAAATACATGCAGGCACACACACATAAATACATGCAGGCACACACATAAGTACATGCAGGCACACGCACACACACAAATACATGCAGACACACACATAAATACATGCAGACACACACATAAATACATGCAGACACACGTACACACATAAATACATGCAGGCACATGCACACACAAATACATGCAGGCACACACACATACACATAAATACATGCAGGCACATGTAGACACACATAAATACATGCAGGCGCACGCACATACACATAAATTTTTAGTAAACATACTGTGGGCTGGGGATGTAGTTCACTGCTAAGGCACTTGCTTAACATGCTGGATGACCTGGGTTCAATTCCAGCACCACAAAGAGAAAACAGACTTCTGGCTGGTGGGCCAGTCTGGGGTCCCAGATTGCATTCAGTCATCAGGTTAGAAATTCACATGGCAGGGGCTGGAGTGATGACTCAGCATCAATTAAGAGCACTGGCAGGTTTTCCAGAGGACCCAGGTTCAGTTCCCCGCACCCGTATGGCGACTAAACTTCTCTGTAACTTCTGACCTCTGTGGGGCATTGCACGTGGTACACTTATGTGCAGGTAGAACACTCATACACACTAGATAACCGAAGATCCACACCATAATTACTCTGCAGAATGTTCCTTCTGGAGGCGTCCAGCCCAGCAGTAGAGGTCACATCTCGAATCCACCAGGGAGAGGCTGGGGAGCCGTTCAGCAGTGCCCTGTTTGCTGAATGTGTGCAAGGCCAGTGCAAAAAACAAAAAAACAAAAAAACTGCCCCAGTCGTGGCTGGGTGTTTGATGGTCTGATATCTCCCTGTGCTTAAATACAATCTATTACGTGGAGAATTCCCAGAAGTGCCACGCTCCTCGTGACCTGCACATGATCATGCTTTGTCCTTTAACTCACTTGAGCCCTTAGCTGAGTCTGGTTTTCAGCTCTGAGGGACACAAAGGGGACAGAGTTTCTCAAATGAGAGGGACAGGTAGTGTGGATGGAAATACAAGCCAAAGGGAACTTTGGGCCCAGGGAAGGAGAGTGGGTTTCTGTGTGGCAAGAAGCCACTGGGCCGGTCCCTTGGACTCTATTCCTCTGCTTCTGTTTCCGGCCTCGCTGACCTCTCAGTGCCTAAAAATAAGCGGGTTCTCGCCTCCACGTCTTGTTCATGCTGTTCCCGCACTGGGAGGTGGAGGCAGTAGGATCACGGGTTCACGGTCGCCCTTGACTACACATGGAGCTCAAAGCCAGCCTGGGCTACACGAGTCATTGTCTCAAAAACAAAAATAAATTAAAAAGATTTGGGAGGCCAGGCCTGGTAGCGCACGCCTTTAATCCTAGCACTTGGGAGGCAGAGGCAGGCGGATCTTTGTGAGTTCAAGGCCAGCCTGGTCTACAGAGTGAGTTCCCAGACAGCTGGGGCTACAGGGAGACCCTGTCTTGAAAAGACCAAAAAAAAAAGGTTTGGGAGGAGAGAGATCGCTCAAGGAAGAGCAGTTCAGGAAGAGGAATCAGCCAGTGCAAAGGCCCTGGGGTAGGAGTGTAGCCGATGTGGGTGGGGCCAGTGTGGCTAGAGGGAGTGGAATGGGTCATGGGATAGATGAGGTCAGAGAAGTGTGTGTGTGTGGTGGGGAGCAGAGAGCCACGGCATCCTGGGCCTTCAGCTTGATAGAGACAAGAGTCCTCAGGCAGCTCTGAGAGCCTTGAGCAGGAGCAGGCTGTGATCTGGCCTGGGTATGCACAGCGCGCGCGCACACACACACACACACACCGGCTGAGTGTAGAACTAACTGAACACCCGAGCAGTAGCGACTCTGCTGGGGGCAGTCGCTGCCTGGTCCCCATCTTGCTCTCCCTGCAACCCCGAGGCTTGCTAAACGAGGCGGCACAGGGGATTTTCCCTCCCCCACCCAGCACAGGCCGGAGCCTGCTTTAAATACTGAAGCTCCCACCATGGGCCCAAGTCTTAACACACACAGGTTTATCGAATCCTCAGGAACAATCTGTTTATTGGGTTTCTAAACAATCCATGTTAGGACTGATGGCCCGGGGGGGGGGGGGGGCAGGAGGAGGGGCAGAGTCAGCCTCAGCCTGCGAGGTCACCTTAGAGTTGACACCGCTCAGCCTGATAGCAGTTACTTTTAGGGTTCGCACCTGCTCAGGCGGTGTGAGGGCAGTGCGCATGCGCCCCGGAAGCCCGTGCTCCTGGCTTCGCCTGGAGGATGCTGGTGAGAGGTAGGTACAGGGGCCCAGCTTCCGGCTCTGGTCTCTTTCCAGCCACTGACCCCAGCCTCTATTCTTCAGCGTCCCTCTGTCTCCCTTGATCTAGAGCCTCGGAAGGCTCCGGATCCTAAAGGCATGGCCACGGGCACCCGTGTCTCCTCAGGACGCTCGGAAATGCAGTCTGGGCCGCGTGCACCATCTAGGCTGGAAGAGGCCCTGACTGCGCTGGGGCTCGAGGGAGAGCGCGAGTATGCCTGGGACATCTTCACTGAACTCATGGTGAGCCAGCAGTTAGCTGAGACCCGAGAGGGCTCTCCTTCCTTCCCTTCCTGCCGATTTTGATTATTATTATTATCATTATTTTATTTTTATTTTATTTTATATTTTTTGGTCTTTTTGAGACAGGGTCTCCCTTTAGTCCCAGCTGGCCTGGAGCGCACTCTGTAGACTATGCTGGTCTTGAACTCACAGAGATCTGCCTGCCTCTGCCTCCCAAGTGCTGGGATTAAAGGCGTGCGCCACCACGCCCAGCTGATATTATTTTATTTTATTTTATGTATATGTGTGTACTGCCTGCACGTACACTTGTGTCATCCAATGCCTGCAGAGGTCAGAAGGGGGCATCGAATCCCCTGGAACTGCATTTACAGAGGTTAGCTACCTTTTGGGTGCTGGGAATCAAACCCAGATCCTCTGCAAGAGTAGCCAGTGCTCTTAACCACTAAGCTATCTCTTCAGTGTCGTTTATTTATTTATTTATTTATTTATTTATTGACAGAGTCTCAAGACACAGGCTAGTCTCAAACTCGCTGTGGAGCGTCTGGGATCACAGGCCTGTGCCAGCACACTCAGCTGGGCCTTTCCTTTTTCTGTTAATAGTTGTCGCTGTAGCTGTGTCAGGCTAGTCTCAAACTCGCTGTGGAGCGTCTGGGGTCACAGGCCTGTGCCAGCACACTCAGCTGGGCCTTTCCTTTTTCTGTTCACAGTTGTCGCTGTGTCATCTTCATGCCTTGGCTCCCCACTGTCCCAGGCTGCTCGGGGTCCTTCATTTGGTATCACATAGACCCCTGCATCTGTGTCTCACATTTATTCATTTACCAAACACTCAGCAATTTTGTGTGTCTGTGTGGGTGGGTGGGTGGGTGGGGTGCCGCTGCTGGAGACGGCCCAGTCATGCCCCCAGCTCCCCACTGGTAGTGCTCAGTACCCCTAGCCCCTCAGTGATTAGTAACACACCTTTTCCCCTATGCACCAGGGAGGCTGCGATGAACACTGTTTTAAGTCTTCCCTCTGGGGAGACAAATAAATATTACATTGCTCGTTAGTTACTAAATGTGACAAAGACCCAATCAAACCCTCGCCACGGTGGCCTTCTGACATCCATATATGAATCCAAACAGATTCTGCAGGCCTGAGCCAGCTCTTCTCCTGGGTGGGGGACTCAGGGAGGAAGTGAGATTCAGCTGTCCGTAGACAGAAGTCCCAGATCTACCTCAAAGCCCAGCGAGGAGCATAGGGAAAGCCCACGGGGGGGGGGGGGGGGGGGGGGGGGGGGCGGACGACGACGACCATCGCTAAAGGTGCGTGCTGCCAAGCAAGAGAGTTGATGAGTTCGAGTCCCCCAGGATGCACACGGCAGAAAGAGAACTGAACCCCTTAAGTTGTTCCTCAGGCTGTGACACACACACACACACACGTCCATGTACATACACACAAATACATGTAAACAAACTTACAGCAGGGTGTGGTGGCACACCCATTTAGTCCCAGCGCTCGGGAGGCAGAGGGAGAGGCAGGAGGATCTCTCTGAGTTCAAGGCCAGCCTGGTCTACGTAGCAAGTTACAGGCCAGCTGGAGCTACAGGGAGACCCTGTCTCAAAAAATACCAAAAATAAATAAATAAATAAATAAATAAATAATACAATAAAGTGATTGGTGGAGGGTGATGAAGAGGAGGAAACATTTAGGGAAGCTGGGATGGAAAAGGCACTGCAAGGAGGTCGGGGAGACTCGTTTATAGAGGCGGCTGAAAAGATGGCTCAGAGGGCATGAGCACTGGCTGCTCTTACCGAGGGTCCTGGGTTTGATTCCCAGCACCCACACGGTGGCTAGCCAGTTCCAGGGAATCTGACACCTTCTGACCGAGGGCATTGCACGACACAGGTGCACCTGCCACATGCAGGCAGTACACTCGTATGCATAAAATAAAAATAAATAAAATATGGGTGGGGTTTTTTTGGCCTTTTTTGAGACAGGGTCTCCCTATAGCCCAGCTGGCCTGGAACTCACTCTGTATACCAGGCTGGCCTTGAACTCACAAAGATCTGCCTGCCTCTGCTTCCCGAGTGCTAGGAATAAAATATTTTTGTTTTAAAAAAGAATCATTTGCCGGGCGTGTTGGCGCATGCCTTTAATCCTAGCACTTGGGAGGCAGAGGCAGGCGGATCTTTGTGAGTTCAAGGCCAGCCTGGTCTATAGAGCGAGTTCCAGGACAGCTGGGGCTACAGGGAGACCCTGTCTCGAAAAGACCAAAAGTAAAAAAGTCATTTATGTAGAAGAAGGAGGGGGAGGTTTTAAACCAGGGAGTCCCTTGGTGTTGGTCAGATCTGTCTTTGAATAGAACCCTGTAGGTGCTCTGGGGTTGACGAATCCAGGTTTGGTGTCCAAGAGCAGAGTCTGAGGAGGTGTGTGTGTGTGTGTGTGTGTGTGTGTGTGTGTGTGTGTATGTATGTGTAGATGTCAGGAAGTCTGAGCCATGGGAGCTCCACACTATAAAGAGAAGTAGAGAAGCAGTGTAGAACAAAGTCAGGGATTCTAGATGGAGACTCGGAACAGAGGACACTTGGCTGTCGGTGTGGTACTTGTGTCAGGTCCAGTGGGAGGAGGCCGGAGCCCAGAAGAGAGGCACCGGTCTGGACAGTAAGGCCATCCTTGCACCCCTGTAGGTGTGTACCACGCTGCCCGGGAGAGCCCTGCCTGGAAAGGTGACTCCAGAGATGCGCGCCCTAGTGGTGGACTGGCTGGTTCAGGTGCACGTATGTACAGGAGAAGGTTCGAGGCTAGCCCTTGTGTCATGGCCTGGGACCCTGGTGGTGACCCTTGTTCCTCTCCAGGACTACCTGGATCTGGAGGGAGACACACTTTACCTGACTGTGCACCTGCTGGATTCCTACTTGCGCACCGGCAGGGTGCGCCTCCGGCGACTGCAGCTGCTGGGCATGGCCTGTCTGTTTTTGGCCTGCAAAATGGAAGAGTGCGTGTTGCCGGAGGTACTCCAGGGTGTGATCCTTGGCGGGACTTTAAAAGGCCACACTGTATATTCTCTTGGGATGCCAAGAAATCTGTGTGAAGGAGGGACTGAGTCTGTGTAACAGGAGACTTAGGTGCAGTCTACAGGTGGAACTCGAACCCAGGCAGTCCTTACGGAGTAAAAGTAGCTGCTTTCTACTCCGTGTCTTGTAAGAACTGCCTAAGCAGGTAGAAAGGATCATCTCGTATGTACAGATAAAGGAAGGTAGGCAGGCATGGTGATCGGTGCCTTTAATCCCAGAACCTGGCCAGATGATCTCTGTGAATTCTAGGCCAGCCTGGTCCACATAGCGACATCCCTGTCTCAAAAAAAATAGGGAGACCAAAAAAAAAAAAAAAAAAAAAAAGCTTAAGTGAATACGTAAAGTGTGGAACACGTTGTTACGTCATTACAACTCTGGAGCCTGCCCTATCCCCTACATTCAGACAGATGTCAATAGTCCCATTTTACAGACCAGGAAACTGATGTCTGGAAGTTGAACTACAAATCACCCACCCATCCCAGGTACTTTAGAGCAGGAGTCCAAGGCTACCCCCAAAGCCTTTCCCTTCCACCGCAGTGCGCCTCCCTCTGCCTCCTGAGCGCTGGCTCCTTCTCTCCCGCGGAGCTTCTGCGTGCGGAGCGCCGCATCCTGAGCCGCTTGGACTTCCGGCTGCACTATCCAGGCCCGTTGTTGTGCCTCAGACTGCTGGGGGCTCTGGCCGGGAGCAGCGCCCAGGTGCTCAAGGCGAGGGGCGTGGCCTTCACACGGTGGGTGTGGTCAGTGCGTGGGGCGTGGTCTAGTGTCCTCTTCCCCCAGGTGATGCTGTTTGCTACGTACTTCCTGGAGCTGTCTTTGCTGGAGGCTGAGGCCGCAGCCTGGGAGCCAGGCCGTCGAGCCGCGGCAGCTCTGAGCTTGGCGCACCGCATGCTTGGTGAGGCCTGCAGGCCGGGCCCGGCGCTTTACAGGTAATGGTCTCTGCTCAGGGGGGTAGTGACACGTGTCCTTGTGGGGGCTTTCCGCACGGTCACGCTTTTCACCGTCTCTGAGAATCAGAAACAATTATGGGCAGAGAGGGCAGCACGATTATTTTCCTGGGTGGAAGAGAACGCGATGTCATCTGGGGATCCTGTTTGCCTTTGGGGGTGAGGGGTAGTGCATTCCTGGGGACTCAGTTTTGCCTCAAGGTGAGAGACTGGATCTCTCCATGCCCCAAAGATTCCTTATTCTGCCAGGCGTGGTGACGCACGCCTTTAATCCTAGAACTCGGGAGGCAGAGGCAGGCGGATCTTTGTGAGTTCAAGGCCAGCCTGGTCTACAGAGTGAGTTCCAGGACAGCTGGGACTACACGAAGATCCTGTCTGGGGAGGGGGAGGAGCTTTATTCCACTTTGAGAATGAGCTCTGCCAGGCCGCCAGTTTCCTGGCTCCATAACTTCTCACATGGGGTGTCCCTGTAACTGTTAGAGCCAAATTACCCTGCTAACCACCCCATCCAGCATAGTGGTGCAGCCTTTTTTTTTTTTTTTTAATTTTGTTTATTTCTGTATGTGTATGAATGTACTGTCTGCATGCAAGTTTGTGCACCCGAGTCGTGCAATGCCGCGGAGGTCAGAAGAGGGTGTTGGATTCCCCTGGAACTGGAGTTCTCCTGGAATTGGAGCTTCAGACGGTTCTCGGCCGCCATGTGGGTGCTGGGGATAGAACCTGGGTCCTCTGCAAGAGCGGTCGGCGCTCTTAACTGCTAGGCCATCTCTCCAGCCCAGTGGTGCAGCCTTTTAATCCCAGCTATTACGGAGAATGTAGCTTCAGCTGCACCGAGTTCAAGGCCAGTCTGAGCAACTCAGTGACACCTTGTCTCAAAAAATTTGGAAGAGCTGGATGGTGAGCTCTTTGGTGGAGCCCCTGCCTAGAATCCCCCAGCGAGGGGCTGGGGTGTGGCTCAGTGGTAGAGCACTTGCCTAGAATCCCCCAGCGAGGGGCTGGGGTGTGGCTCAGTGGTAGAGCCCCTGCCTAGAATCCCCCAGTGAGGGGCTGGGGTGTGGCTTAGTGGTAGAGCACCTGCCTAGAATCCCCCAGTGAGGGGCTGGGGTGTGGCTCAGTGGTAGAGCACCTGCCTAGAATCCCCTAGCGAGGGGCTGGGGACCGTCCCACAGTAGACAGACAGCCTTGCATCTCCAGCTTAAGGCACTAGGTTCTATTCCCAGCAACCCACACCTCTCGCCTCAATCTATTTAGCCCCACCCTTAGAGAATAATGTGGCTGCCCTCCTTGGCACGCCCTAGTCATGACCTTGAGAGGTCTGTCTCCGGAGCCATCCTCAGCCCTGGGATCCATATCAACGTGTCTTCTCCCTTTCCCCATACAGCTCAGTGGAGCTGGAACCCCTGGAGCCCTGCATGGTCCGCGCTGCGCTGAGAGGCCCGGCGCCTGGCTGTGCTGCTGTCTTTCTCAAGTACGCGCGGCCCCAGCACCGGGGCACCAGCCTGGCCGCGGCCCGCCTGCTCTGCCATCCCCTGCCCCCGCCTTTCTGAGCCCGCGCTACTCAAAGGAACGAAACTCAATGTGCATCGTAATAATTCAATAAAAGTTTATTATTATTTTGAACGCTCTCGCTCCTCATTGGTCGAATTCCAACCCCACAGTGGATTTTGATTTGTCATTTCCTGGTCGTCTTAGCCCTCTGATTGGATAATCGCACCAAGATTCTTAATAAAAGGAAGAGGTAAATTCCATACTCTCCGCCAGGGGGCAGGGGCGGACTTCCCTGGTGCAGCTCATCCAGGATAAAGTGTAATCCTTCTAGACAAGGGAAAAATTGTTAGGGGGACTGGAGAGCTGGCTCAGTGGTTCAGAGCACTGATTGCTGGTGTCGAGTTCGGTTCCCAGGACCCATGTAACGTCTTAACACCCGTCTCTGTCTCCATTCCAGGGGATCCAACTGGAGCACTTACATTCAGGCAAATAGGCATACATATAAAATAATTTAAAAATCCAAATGCTAACGATGGGAACACTGGAGAAACCAGGAAGGCCTGTTCTAGTTATGAGGAAAGCTAGCTCGACATGACCAGCTTTTCAGACAGTGATTGAAGATCTATGATTCCATAAATGCCTCTGCATTTATATGCCCTCAACCCTATATCACATATATATGTGATATAGGGTCTTTCCAAGTAGCCCAGGCTGGCCTAAAATTCACAATTCTGTCTTAGCCTCCCGAGGGCTGGGATTATAGACTTGTGAAATCATTCTAGGTTAAGCCTTTTTGTGTGTGTGTGTGTGTGTGTGTGTGTGTGTGTGTGTGTGTGTGTTTTTGAGACAGGGTCTCCCTGTAGCCCCAGCTGGCCTGGAACTCGCTCTGTAGACCAGGCTGGCCTTGAACTCACAGAGATCTGCCTGCCTCTGCTTCTCGGTGTGTGTGTGTGTGTGTGTGTGTGTGTGTTTTTGAGACAGGGTCTCCCTGTAGCCCCAGCTGGCCTGGAACTCGATCTGTAGACCAGGCTGGCCTTGAACTCACAGAGATCTGCTTGCCTCTGCTGAGATTAAAGGTGTGCACCACCACACCTGGTTTAAGCCAATTTTGTGTGTGTGTGTGTGTGTGCGTGTGTGTATGTATGAATGTACTGTCTGCATGTAGGTTTGTGCACCCGTGATGTGCAATGCCACAGAGGTCAGAAGAGGGTCTCGGATTCCCCTGGAACTGGAGTTCTCCTGGAATTGGAGTTACAGATGGTTCTTACCTGCCATGTGGGTGCTGGGGATTGAACCCGGGTCCTCTGCAAGAGCAGTCGGTGTTCTTAACCGCTAGGCTATCTCTCCAGCCTTTAAGGCAATATTTTTAGTTGTATAAACCCAGCACACCAGGTTATGCAGGCCTATGTGGGTCACCAGTTGGCAAAGGTCTTTCATAGCTGAGGGCTGGGGGTGTGGCTCCACTGGTAGAGTGTTCGAGTGATAGGCCAGAAACCATGGATCAGTCCCCAGCACTGCATAATCCTTGAGTGTGGGGGCCACAGGCCTGCAGTGCCAACCGCGAAGGTGGGGGCTGCAGAATCTGCAGTTCAGCATCACCCTTGGCAAACAATGAGTTAAAAAAGACATGTAGGGGGCTGGAGAGATGGCCTAGCGGTTAAGAGCACTGACTGCTCTTGCAGAGGACTCGGGTTCAATTCCCAGCACCCACATGGCGGCTGAGAACTCACTTTAACTCCAGTTCCAGGGGAATCCAACGCCCTCTTCTGACCTCTGAGGCATTGCACAACACGGATGCACAAACCTACATGCAGACAGTACACTCATACACATAAAAAATAATAAAAAAAAGACATGTAAGGGTATCTTGGGAACAAAACCCATAGTAATAATCTAATGAGAGGATGGCTCATGGTTAAGAGAACTCAAGCAGTCAGTAGTCGGGCTTTTCTGGCCCACAATAAAAGGATTCGGAATGCACAGCAAACCCAAAGGATCATTGATTGATTGATTGATTGATATTGATTTTTTGGTCTTTTCAAGACAGGGTCTCTCTTTAGTCCCAGCTGGCCTGGAATTCGCTACGTAGACCAGGTTGGCCTCAAATTCACAGAGATCGGCCTGCCTCTGCCTCCTGAGTGTTGGGATTAAAGGTATGTGCCACCACACCCGGCCTGAATCTTTGATATTTTAATAACTGAAGTCTGACTTCATGTCTAAGGTGCCACAGGTCAATAACTGTACCAGTGACCTTGGAGTAGTGTGGTGAGCATATGATTTAATCTTTATGTAAAGATCGGGATAATGCCAGAAACTAGGTGTTATGAAATTGGTAGTGTTGTCTCCTAGGACACTAGGACCAAGAACAAATGTTCCCTATTTGCTACTGTGCTTCAGCCTCTGGCTATTTAGTAGATTGGAAAGCTGTAAGAACTTTCACCTGGCAGGTGTTACAGGTAGGAGGATCAAGAGTTCAAGGTCAGCCGGGCGTGGTGGCGCACGCCTTTAATCCTAGCACTTGGGAGGCAGAGGCAGGCGGATCTTTGTGAGTTAAAGGCAGCCTGGTCTACAAAGTGAGTTCCAGGACAGCTGGGGCTACAGGGAGACCCTGTCAAAAAAAAAAAAAAAAAAAAAAAAAAAAAAAAAAAAAAAGAGTTCAAGGTCAGCCAGGCATGGTGGCACACACCTTTAATCCCAGCAGCTGGGAGGCAGAGGCAGGTGGATCACTGTGAGTTTGAGGCCAGCCTGGTCTACATAGTGAGTTCCAGAACACCTGGGGCTACAGGGAAGCCCTATCTCTCAAAAAGACCACAAAAAAAAAGAGTTCAAGATTATCCTTCGCTGTGTATAGCAAGTTGGAGGCTAGCCTGGGCTACATGAAATCTGGCTTTTTAAAACATGTATGAGTGTATTGCACTCCTGTGGAGGTCAGAAGGGAGATTGGGTGCTGGGAACTAAACCTGGGTCCTGTGAAAGAGCAGCCAGTGAGCAACCAGTACTCTCAGCCACTAATCCCTCTCTCCAGCCCCATGAAACCCAGTTTTAACAACAATATTCAGTACATTTGTGTTTTTTTTCTTCCTCTGTCTATTCTTTAGGGACAAGTCCTTGCTATGTAGCCCAGGCTAAACTTGAACACCTGACCCTCCTTCCTCCGCCTTCCAAGTGCTGGAATCACAGAAGCGCCTGGTCCTCCATGTTTGTCATTCAAACAAAACCCAACCCAACCACCTCCGAGTGCACAAAAGTGGCCACATCCCTTCAGAATTTGAACTCAGGAACTTTTTAGACTTTTAACCAAGCTTGGGGTTTGGAGGTGCAGAAAAGAATATGCCTCCACTTTTGAGGGGTTCAGAGTTGGACCCTAGGGATGGGAAGAGAACTATTTAAAACAATCTTTTTCAGCAAAGTACAATACGAGGTAGAGGTGGAGGCTCCTTTTGGGATGGAAAGTTCTGCATCCAGGCTCTGGCCCATCGGGGAGGAGCAGAGGATGTGCTGCGGGGGCGGGGATGGGGCCAGTGGAGGCTTAGACTTGGTGCCTGGTGCAGAAATCCAGTCTGGGGTCTTGAAGCTGGTGATTGGGTGGGGATACAATCACAATCCCATTCCAGGCACCTCTACAATCTCACAGGTAAAATTGTTATCTCCAAGTTAGGCCTGTCATCCTGCAGAATCTCCATCATCATCTCCTCTTCCTCCTCCTCCTCCTCCTCCTCCTCCTCCTCCTCCTCCTCCTCCTCCTCCTCCTCCTCCTCCTCTTCCTCTCTGTCTCTCTCTCTCTCTCTCTCTCTCTCTCTCTCTCTCTCTCTCTCTCTCTCTCTCTCTCTCTCTCTCTCTCTCTCTCTCTGTCTCTCTCTCTCTGTCTCTCTGCTGGCCTGGAATTCATTCTGTGGCTTAGACTAACCTCAACCTCTTGACCCTCCGGCCTCAGCTTCCGGGGTGTGATTGCAGGCTGTGTTTCTTCTCTATTTTTGCAATGGCCAGGCATCATTCGGAACAGAAACCAATCAAAGCTCAAGGCAATGTGCTGCATAAATAAATGAACGAATTCCAACGTGGCCATTACTGTTCTACGGTACTGGCTACAGCTACAGGTACTGTAAGTGCACTAAGTCGTCCGGTTCTGAGAAATGAGCAAGGATTTGAATGTGGGCAGCTTGAGTCCATATCCTGTATTCGTAGTCAGCATACCAAATGACTGGTGGGCTGACAACCGGCTCCTTGAGACTGGTATCTGCCTGCTTATCCTTCTGGAAATTCTCGGGAGCTTTGGACATGGGGGAGTGGAGAGCAGGCAGGAGCTTGGGGAGGGTCAGGGGAGTGAGGACAAGGGAGAGGCGCCTGGAGCATCAGACCGGCTGGAGCGAAGGTGGGCGAGGGGGAGTCCGGAGGGGCTTGTCTAGGCCCATAGGGGGCAGCCGGAGACTGCAGCCGAAGGTGCGGGGGCGGAGAAAGGGTGGGGACCGGCCCCGCGGGGGGCGATGCGGTAGCTGCAGCGGCGGCCGCAGGAGTTTCCCACAATGCAGCGCGGCGCGCTGTCCCCGGTGCTGATGCTCAGCGCTGCCCCGGAGCCTCCACCTCGCCCGCCTCCCGCCCTTTCCCCGCCGGGCCCGGGCTCAGGCCCCCGCCATGGCTCCGCTCGTCCGGGTCCTGCCCCAGAGCCGTCGGGGGGCCTGGCTGCGGCGCTCGACAGCAGCCTGCGGGCCGCCGTGGCGTTCAAGGCGGAGGGCCAGCGCTGCTATCGAGAGAAGAAGTTCCGGGAAGCCATCGGCAAGTACCACCGGGCACTGCTGCAGCTGAAGGCTGCCCAGGGGGCCCGTCCTGGCGGCCTGGCCACCCCCGCCCCCGGGCCCGCCACCAGCAGCCCAGGGCCGGCCCGCCTGAGCGAGGAGCAGCGGCGCCTGGTGGAGAGCACAGAGGTGGAATGTTATGACTCTCTCACCGGTACGGGGGCCGTGGGTGAGAGGCGTGGGCAGTGAGGGGCCATCGGGAGGCCTTGAGTGGGGTGGTGGCCGGAGGCTGCAGGAGTCAGGGCAGTGGAGGAGAGGAGTTGGGAGGAGATGAAGTCGGGTTTCTTCTCCAGGAGGGAGCAGGCACTTGGGCTTGGGCTTCAGAACTCCACTTCCCCTGACTAATATTCTTCCCTCCTCCCGCCACACCGAACCACAGAAAGGAGGGCTAACCCGGGATAAGCTTTTCCCCTCTTGATCCCTTGACTTGGTCCAATTGCCTTGGGCAACCTCCAGCTCCTGGCCGCAGACCTGTCTGACTTGCGCCCTCTAGCGGCGGCGCGGATGGAGGCTGTTCTACTAGGCCAGCGGATTGGCGCCCCCTGGTGGTCGGATGGGAAGAGGCCCGGTTCCCCGAGGTCACTTGGGTCCCGGGGGATGCCCACAAGTCTCTTAGGGTAGCGGTTCCTGCACCCCCACAGCTTGCCTCCTGCAGTCAGAGCTGGTGAACTATGAGCGCGTGCGCGAGTACTGTCTCAAGGTGCTGGAGAAACAGCAGGGCAACTTTAAGGCCACCTACCGCGCCGGCATTGCCTTCTACCACCTGGGCGACTACGCACGCGCACTGCGCTACCTGCAGGAGGCCCGCAGCCGGGAGCCCACAGGTGAGACGGGGCAGAGTGAGGCTGGAGCCCAGGGAACCCGGGCGGGAGGACTAAGGCTCCTTCCGCACCCGCGCATCTATCCTTCATCTGCCCCTTCAGAGAAGATCCACTCGTGCATGTTTCCCCCGTTCACCCTGCCAGCTCTCTAGTACGTCTGCGCTGCTGGGGATTGAACCCAGGGCTTCCCGATCCGGAATAGGCCCTCTACCGATTGGGCTATGTCCCCAGCCCATTGACCCATCCGGATCCGGCCCATCCACGTCGCTTCCCACACACCTACGTCACCTTGATTACCTCCCTGTCTGCACACGCATTCCTCCATTCACGTCCATTCCCACACCTCCACCCCCTCAAGCCTCCACTCGTACCTCAGAACACTTGGGTCTGTGCCTTTGGGGTAATCGCAGTCAGGTGCGTGTGTGTGCCCACGTGTGCACAGATGACTCAACACACGCAAGTGAGGAGGGCGGAGGGCACGGCAGGTGCTGGGTACTGGGTGCAAGGCTGGTGGGGGCAGGGGCAAGTTTAGCTTTCCTGTGAAGCGGTTTGGTGAGAACAGCTGTCCTGGGGGTGAATGGAGGTGTGAAGGGAGCCTCTCCTGGCGCAGCACGCGTGGTGTCTGGGTGTCTGGCTGCAGCTGAGATGCTGTGGGACGGGGAGCTGCTGAGTGTGAGGTGAGGTGGATGGCACCCTCTGTCCCAGGACACCCAGATAACACCCACCCACCTCCCCTGCAGACACCAATGTCCTCCGCTACATTCAGCTGACCCAACTGAAGATGAACCGTTGCAGCCTCCAGCGGGATGACAGTGACGGTGGGACTGGAGGGCCCCCTCGGGATGTGGTGGGCTGAGCCCACGGGGCGGCCTCCACGGGACCCCTCACTGGCTATTTTCCCCAGTTCATATGTTTACTGGTAAAGTACTTGTCACTGGTGACCCTAACCCCTTTGTGTGGTATTCTTGTGGGAACAACGGGGCACCCACACCTGAACCTCATTCCTCAGAAACCCAGAGAGGAGTGTGGGTATCACAGTGTTCCTTCAGGCTCAGCCAGAGTCAACATGCACAGCCAAGCCTCGTCGGCCAGGGGTTCCTTTAATGCTGTGTTTTGTGCCAAATCCCCCACATGCCCTGTCCCTGAGAATCCCTGCCCACCCTCCCCCCACCGCAGGGTGGGCTCGGGGCTCCACCCTCTGGGGTACAAAGGAATAAATTAAGTGTCCTCCCCTCCCCCCTTCCCCAATAAATAGAATGAGTATCCTGCCCAGGGCCTCCCCCACCGTGGGGCATGGTGGGCTGCGGCGGGGCCTGGGACGCTACATTCATGGCTGCCCAGGCGGGCGGTGGTGGGCAGGCCTCAGTGAGAGCCATAGGCCCCACACAGGGGCACCGTGTTGTCCTGGCTCTGGCCTTCCATGTCCATGTCCAAAAGCGTGGGCTGCACGCTGGGAGGCCCCGGGCTCTCTGGAGTGTCTGGCCTGCTGGGAGGCGAGATGCTGAGTGTCCGGCTGAAGGAGACCAGTTTCCAGGGGTCCAGACGGGGACGGCTAGCAGCTGGCCGGGGTCGTGGGGCAAAGGTCAGGGTGGTGGGACGGCCAGGGAACTCCAGGGGCCGGCGGCGGGTGGGGAACAGGGCCTGGGGGTCAGGCAGGCGGGGGAAATCCAGGGGATCTCTAGGGCCTGGGAAGAGAGGATCAGGAGGTGAGGGTGGGGTAAAGGGTGACGTCTCACAGCCAGCACCCATCCGTGGGAAGCGGCGTGGCCCGCTTCTCTTGAAAAACCCTCAGATCTGGGGAGCCTGCGCACTCATCCGTGACCGGGGTCCCCAAAGCCGACTGTTTTGGTTTTTTGAGACAGGCTGGCCTGGCACTACGTAGCAGAGGGTGGCCTTGAACTCCCGATGCCCCCACCTCCATCCTGGGAGCGCTGAGACTGCCGCGTGTGGCATCACAGCCAGTTTTATGTGGAGCTGGGGACTGAGCCCAGCACTCGACCGGCTCAACTACATCCCTAGCCCATTCCCGCCCAGCCCCCACTTTGTGACAGGTTGTCAGGTAGCCAAGGCTGGTCTCAAAAGTCCTCATAAAGATCAGGATGACCTGTCCCTCAACTCCTGAGTGCCGGGAAACAGGTATGGGCCGCCAAGTTCTGCTCAAAATTTCCTCTGAATGGGTCAAAACCTGCGGCCCCCACAGCAGGTATCAAATTTCACAACAGCAGGGCTGGAGAGATGGCCTAGCTGTTAAGAGCGCCGACCGCTCTTGCAGAGGACCCGGGTTCGATCCCCAGCAACCACATGGCGGCTGAGAACCGTCTGAAGCTCCAAATCCAGGAGAACTCCAGTTCCAGGGGAATCCGAGACCCTCTTCTGAACTCCGCGGTGTTGCACGACACGGGTGCACAGACTTGCATGCAGACAGTACATTCATACACATACAGAAATAAATAAAAATTAATAAAAAAAAATTTTAAAAAAAAATTTCACAACAGCAGCCGTAAACCGGAGTCTGCTCACTGCAGAGCATAGTGACCCTGCCCTTGTCATCTTGGTGGGGGTTAACAGACGGACCTGTCCCCAGCCCCAGCCTGCAGACATTGTACTGCCACCTGCAATTATCCTGCATTTCAGGCACCCAGCACCCAGCGGGCCTCAGCAGTGAGGACGGGCTGCGACCTCCCCACGCTCTGCCCGGGGGACGGCGGGCAGCGGCCTGCGGAGAGGGCTCTTGGTGCAGGCCTCACTCACCCGGGCCGTGGCTGGCGAGCTCCGGACCCCGCTGTCCCAGAGCCCCATCCGATGGTGTCCGCCTGTGTCCCCGGCTCACCGCACGTGCGGCAGTGACGTGCGTGGGCGTGAGCGACTGTCGGGGGTCCTTCTTGAATCTCTCCACCTCCAGGTCCACCAAGGGGTTGCTGCTGGGCGAGGGCACGGGCGAGAACGAGGACGGGGACCGGGACGGGGACGGGGGCGGGGAGGGCGCGGTGGGCGCCGCCTCGTCACTGTCCGAGCGCAGCAGGGAACGCGTGGAGTTGCAATCAGACACGGAGGACAGCGACACGAGAGTGGCCGAGGGCACCAGGCCCGGGCCAGGGGCTGGGTCATCGCGGCGACCCACAGGGCGTCCAGGCGGGCTGAAGCCCCGCGGAAAGCGGCCGGGGCGCGGGAAGAAGAGGCCGTCCAGCCAGCGCCGCTGCTCCTCGCCGTCCGCTGCCCGCGCCTCGGCCACGTCGGCGCCCAGGCCCACAGCGCCCAGCAGCGTGGCGCAGCCCAGCAGCGCCAGGTCGCAGCGACGCCGGGAGCCATGCCCGGGCCTGGCGGGGGCCACGGCTGGCGGCAGTTCCCAAGGCGCGCTGGGAGAGGGCTCAGGGGGTAGCGGCACCGTGAGGTAGGACGGGGTGGAGTAAGGGGAAGGGGGCACGCTGTTGCCTTCGTCTGCTTCTGCGAACTCCTCTGCAACGGGAGAGGCCGTCACTCGGCTGCCCCCCCGCCCCCAGCGACCTCTCTAACAAGACCTCCCCAGAAACCACTAAACTCATCCTCAAACACTTCTCGCCCACAGCCTATGGGTGGGGTACTCTTAGGTCCTTTTCCTGGCACCTTGCCCCGGGCAGGGTGATGCCCCCACCTTCCACAGGCACCCACACTCTTACCCATCTCATTGAGGCTGGCGAAGCCAGGGGCGATAGGGGTGTGCTTGGGGGATTTGCCAAGGTTGGGGGCGCTTGAGGACCACTGCTTGCTTCCTTCCCCCAGGGCCTTGAGCCTGCAGAGGGCACCAAGAGACTGGTGAGCCCAGGGCTGCCTTGGGCCTGGGGGGCACGGGGGCTGTTGGACGATCAGCCAGAAATACCTCTCCTCTCCTCCAGCCCGCTCCTTCTGCAAGGTGGAGCTGGGGCCCCATGTCCGGCCCTTCTTCTTGCCCCCAACCAATTCTTCCTTCTTTGGGGGTCCACTGCGGCTCCATGTGCCACTGCCACCGCTGCTGCCACCGCTGCTGCCACCGCCACAGTCCATGGGAGTCACTGCATGCAGCAAAGCCGTGACACACCAATCCTGGAAAGTTGTCTGGAGCCACCAACCTTCCCCTGGGGGCTCAGGGCCCTCCTGTCACCCTGGCTGTAAACCCCGCACAGGCTCCCGCTGCTATTAGGGTAGGCCCAGCTCGGCAGACACGCCTGACCTTCTTAGGTGCTGCCACACCAACTCCTGAGCCTTTCCAATCTAACCCTTCAACCCTTGCCAGGTCCCCAAGTACCCGGTGTTTCTCTGCTCCTCCCACACTCCTGAATGCACCCTGGCTCTAATATTTGTCAACACGTTGTGGTTGTGGCTGTTTGTGCCCCGGCTACAGGGACCTCGTGGGGGTGGTATGAAGCAGATGTCCAAACCAGCAGGTTATGGACATGGAACCAGGCTGTGGGGTGGGAGCACGCTGGGGTGTATGCCAGGGTGGAACAGAGCACGAGTCAGCCTTGAAGCCCTTGACCCCTTCTGAACACTGAGCCTCTGCAACCCCCTCCCCCCCTCGTCCGTCCTGGTCCCGTCTTGAGATCCAGTCTCCATCATCTCCTCGGTCTCCCAGTTATTCCTCACAGTGGCCACAGGGAAAAGATCCCTTGGTCATAGGACTGCCTGACTCACTACCGCCTCTCTGATGGTGTTTAAAACAAACCCAAGCTGGGCCTGCGTGCTACAATCCTAAAACTTGGGGTGGGGGTGGAGGGGCTGAGGCAGGAGGAAGACACAGTTAGTTCTAGAGCCAGTGAGCTGGCTCCTGGTTAAAGGTGCTTGCTACCAAGCCTGACAGCCAGTGTGACCCCCAGGATCCACACGGCGGAGACACCCAACTCCTGTAAGTTGTCCTCTAAACTTGCATGCCATGTCATGAGTGCACTTCCCACATACATACAAATAAGTGAGTTCTAGGCTAACCTGGGATATACGGAGATACTCTGTCTGGACAAAAGGGGGAGGGGGAGCTGGGCTTGGTGGTCCACACTCTTAATCCCAGCATTGGGAAGGCAGAGGCAGACAAATCTCTGTGAGATAGAGACCAGCCTGGTCTACACAGCAGTTCCAAGCCAGCTGATACAAACAAAACAAAAGGCAGGAGGCCAGGGTGGCTCAGCTGGTACTGTCTGCCTAGCAGGCAAGAAGCCCTGGGTTCAGTCCCCAGCATCACATAAACTGGGTGTAGTGGTGCATGCCTGCCATTTCAGCAGCTGGGAGGTAGAGGCAGGAGGATGAGGAATTCAAGGTCATCCTCAGCTACAGAGAGAGTCCCAATCCAGCCTGGGCTACATGAGGTCCTATGGCAGGCAAGCACAGGGAAAAGTGTCACCCAAGGCTACGCAAACAGCCGTTCTCCTAATGCTGCTGGCAGCTGGGTCCTCAGTACTCTTGTCTGAGCAGCAATGTGGACTTCTTTGTGCCCAACTTCACACAGCTTATTTCAATTGTGTTCTCAATATATCCAGTACAAAGAAGAGGAGGGCTGATCTGCCTGAAACTGGTTTTAAGTACATGCACAGTAGGGTAAAACTGTGTCAGGTAAACTTGTAAGGAGAATCCTCCACTCACCATCTTATGCCTATATACAATGGGCATGTACGAGATCAAAATCATACATTATGGGAAAGGATATGGACAGTAGAAAAACAGTTATATGGTCAGTTAGATCTGACCTAACAATCAAAATACAGAACTTTATAGGGCATGGTGGTGCAGGCCTTTAATTCCAGCACTTGGGAGGCAGAAGCAGATGATCTCTCTGTGAGATCAAGTCCAGTCTGATCTACATAGTGAGTTCCAGGCCACCTGAGGCTAGTGAGACTTTGTCTCAAAAAATAAAACAGCCAGGTGCAGGGGCACATACTTTTAATCCCAGTACTCTGGAGGCAGAGTAGGTGGATCTATGTGAGATGGAGGCCAGCCTGGTCAATACAACGATCCAGGCCACCACCTGGGGCTACAGGCAGTCCCTGCCTCAAAAAAATCCAAACAAGCCAGGTCTGGTGGCACACGCCTTTGATCCCAGCACTGGGAAGGCAGAGGCAAGCAGATTTCTGTGAGTTCAAGGCCAGCCTGGTCTACAGAGTGAGTTCCAGGTCAGCTTGGACTAAAGGGAGACCCTGTCTCAAAAATACCAGGCCTGTTTACCACACAATATTCCAGCCCTACCTTCTCTACTCTAGCCACATCGGCCTCTGAGCTGGAACACATCGGCTTCTTCCCAGCCTCCTGCCCTGGCTGTTTCCTCTGCTGGGGAGCACTGTCCTCACATCTGGGCAGGTCTCATTCCTTCTTACCACTAGGTACTGTCCAGACCTCACCCTCTAGGATGCATCCTCCAGCTGGGTGAGAGCATCCTTTCTCTGATGTCAGCCTGGCAGGGGTAAGGGTGCCCGGACAGCTGCTGAGCCCTTATCTCTAGGCGTGTGTGTGAGGGTGGCTCTGCATCACATAAGCATTTGAATGGCAGACAAGGTAGAGGACCCACCTTCCTTCCTGAGGGTGGATCATCAGCTCACCCCTGACCTGGACAGACTTGACCTGGGACTGCCATCTTCTGCTTCTTAGAACTTTAGACTTGGACAGGAGGTGCAGCTCCAGCTTTTCTGGGCCTCCAGCCTGCAGGATGCTGGCTGTGTATCCCAGGGTCTATAATCCTGTGAGCCAAACCCTCCTATGGTAGGGCTGTATACCCTGCTCACCTGATCTCTCTGGATACCCTAATACACCCACCCCTCTATTTTTGGTGCTGGCGGTGGATCCCAAGGCCTTCCACATGCTCAGCACTGGCTGATCTAGACCCCAGGCCCTTAGGTCGTGTCTTTCTGTGTCTTCCTTGCTAGACAGTGAAAATGACCCTGCTTATTGGCTTTCTTGTTATCTGTTGCCCCAATGAGAGGAAGTCAGGAATAGGCTTGGTGGGTTTGCTGAGTGACTGAATGTGGGGGCCTTTTGGATACTCACGGCGAATAGCCCTCAGCCGGGGGATGATGCTGGGGCTGGCAGGGGGGCTGGCCCCATCTGATCCTTTCCGCTTGTCCAGGGTTGGAGAGGCCTGGACTGTGATCTTATGTTCAAAGCCTGCAAGAAGGAAGAGGCTTTCCTAAGGAAATGGTGTCACAGTAAACAGAGAAATTCCCCTGTAGAATATAGAAGGAAGAGCCGGGTGTGGTGGCGCACGCCTTTAATCCAAGCACTCGGGAGGCAGAGGCAGGCGGATCTTTGTGAGTTCAAGGCCAGCCTGGTCTACAGAGTGAGTTCCAGGACAGCTGGGACTAAAGGAAGACCCTGTCTCGAAAAGACCAAAAAAAAAAGAATATAGAAGGAATGACTATGGGCCGTTGCTGCTTAGTGTCCCTGTAGTGTGGTCCCCAGACCCATTGGCATGCACATCAACTGGAATTCTCTAGGAAATGAACATTCTCGGGTCCTTCCTAAATTATTACTTTTAGGGGGTGAGGTCCAAAGTCTGTGCTTGACCAAGATCTAGGCTTGAGGGTTGACCATGGCAGCAAGTGAGTCCTGTGTGGCTGCGAAGAACTTAAAATGTGGTTGGGTGACCAAGGAAGTAGAATTTCATCTTTCCTTATTTAGTTGTGATCTGATTTAAATTTAAGGCAGATACTTCATTTGGTTATTAGAGGCACTGAACCATGTTTGGAACAAGTGGACAAGTGAATCTCCTTTTTTCTACTTTAAATTTTATGAAATATGGGGCTAGAGAGATGGCTCAGCAGTTAAGAGTGCCGACTGCTCTTGCAGAGGACCTGGGTTGGATTCCCAGCACCCACATGTCAGCTAAGAACCGTCTTTAACTCCAGTTCCAGGGGAATCTGACACCCTCTTCTGACCTCCGCAGCATTGCACGACACGGGTGCACCAACAGTACACTCATACACATAAAAAAAATTTATGAAATCTAAGTACAGATTACAAATACATAAATTTTTTTTTTTTGGTCTTTTCGAGACAGGGTCTCCCTATAGCCCCAGCTGCCCTGGAATTCACTATGTAAACCAGGCTGGCCTTGAACTCACAAAGATCCGCCTGCCTCTGCTTCCCGAGTGCTAGGATTAAAGGCATGTGCCACCACGCCTGGCACAAATACATAAATTTTTGCAGCAGCAGGGGAACAAACCTTTTACATGCTGAGCAAGCACTCAACCATTCAGCTACATGCCCAGGACCCCAGATTAACTGAATTGGGGGGGGGTGCTGGGATATTCTGCACATTAGGTTAGGCAAGCACTTTAGCACTGAGCCACACCCCAGGCCCTCACTGTGGATCTAGGCAGGTGCTCTACCACTGAGCCACAAAGCCCCAGCCCCCCCCCCCAATTCAAGGTATCATTATGTCGCTCAGACTATCCTTGAATTCCCCATACAACCCAAGCTTTCCTTGAATAGGTTCTCCTGCCCCACCTCCCCAGTATTATAGGTAGGCACCATTGTGCCTGGCCTAGATCAGATATTTCTGATGGAAATTTAGCACCCAGACTGCAATGTGCTATAAATACAAAACACACTGGATTTCAATGATTCAGTGTGAAAAAAGAGAAGGGAAATCTCTTGTTATTTTTGGTATTGCTTGCACACATATATTGGGCTAAATAAAAAGACAGTTAACAGCTAAGTGTTCCACGGCTTCTCTTTGTTGTTGTTTAGAGACAGGGTCTCATAGTGGAGACTGACCTGAACTCCTGGCCCTCCTGCCTTACCTCTCATGATAGGATCGCAGTCTTGTCCCACCACTCCTGGCTTCTTTAACTTTTTCAATGTGGTTGCCATGTTTAATGTTCTACATGTAGCTGTAGCCCATCAGCCAGTGCTGATGCGCCCGGCTCTGCAGGTTCTAACCACACAGAGACCCACTGTGTGTCAGGCAGCTGAGTCAGAAAGCTGAGAAGCAGTCCTTCTGGTTTTCCTGCAGGTTGCCCTGAACTCTCTACTAGGACAGGCGGCTAGAACTCCTGGCCACCCTCCTGCTGAGTGTTGAGATGGCAGGTGGCAGCCACCACACCCAGCTTTTTGAGTCATTTTCTATACGTAATATATTTTGCAATAAAAATAAAGCTTTAAAGGTGCTAAGGATGGCAGAGCAAACTTGCCTAGCATGAGTGACGCCCTGGGCACATAACTTAAAAGGAATCTAGCAACCCTGGTTGGAGACCCACCCGCCGCCTCTTGGGGCCGCTCAGGGGACCTGGTAGTACCGGAGGGCAGGCTGATGTGGCTGCCGCCTTCCCGCAACTTGAGCAGGCGGCTGCGCTTGAAGTTGCCCTTGCGTTTGCGGACCCTGGGCTTCTCCTGGCTCAGCTGGCACATGAGCAGATGCAGCTCCCGTTCCACGATGTCCATCTCCCGCTCCGCCAGCTCCTGCTCCCGCCGCCTCAGTTGCTCCTCCTGGAACCGCTGCTCCTGCGCAGCCCGCAGCAGCTCCTCCTCTCGGCTGCGCAGCTCCTGGAGGACGGAGGCCAGGCTGGGGTGGGCTCAGCGCTGGACTCACCCATGGTGAGTCAATTTTGTGTTTGTTTGCTTGTTTGTTGTTATTTTTTGGTCTTTTCAAGACGGGGTCTCCCTGTAGCCCCAGCTGTCCTGGAATTCTCTCTGTAGACCAGGATGGCCTTGAACTCACAAAGATCCGCCTGTCTCTGCCTCCCAAATGCTAGGATTAAAGGCATGCGCCACTAAGCCCGGCTGTTTGTTTTTTGAGACATGATCTCATGTAGCCCAGGCTGGCCTTCATCTCACTACAAATTGTTAGATGACCTTGAACTTTGGATCCTCCTGCTTCCACCACAGTGCTAGGTAAGTAAGTTGTGGTTTGATAAACAAACATCCACAGATGCAGAGCAGTGGAAAACTTCAACCCCCATGAAAGCAGAAACACACACACACACACACACACACACACACACACACTCACACAGTTAGCAGTCATCTACACTGTGCAAGCCTATTCCTGCCTCATCTCAGCCTCTCTCAAGTTTTGGTAGGACTTTAAAGCTAATTCCAGGCATCATGCAGGGCCACCTGTGCTACAGTACAGGGAATCTTTGTCTTATTCAACAACAGGAAGCAGTTTTATCTTAACATGCAAAAACTCCCTGCATGGACCCAGAGGCCTGGGTTCAGGATCAGGGCCTCTGGGCACCCACCCAAGGCATCAAGAGGGGGTCCCGCTGCGGCCCTCCCCATCCCCTGCCGTCACCTTCTCCTTGGTCCGCAGGTCGTCAAACATGTGCTGGATCTCCAGCTTCCAGTCCTCCTGCAGCGAGTGGAAGGACTCCAGGGGCATCTGGAACAGGGCCGACTGCTCGATGACTTCCAGCCGCTTCACGATGCTGCTGAAATCCGGCCGCCCGTGGGGGTCAGGGTCCCAGCATTCTGGGGTGGGAGGCGGTGGGTGTACGGTTAGCGCTGTGGTTAGGCAGGTCTTCTGGGGGCTGTGGAAGCAGCTTCCATGGAGACAATGGGAAGGGCTCAGGGCTAAGCTCCTGGCAGATGCCACTCAGAAGCACTAGGGAAGCACTAGGAGGGAACCCAGGGACCTGCTCACAGGGGTCCAGGGTCAGCCAGGAACCCTAGGGTAAGGTGTACTCAGGAGCTCTGGGTCTGGGGAGTCACAGAGGTGACCATAAGGCTGATGTCCAGAGGCCCCTTGATCCAGACAGAGCCTTTCCCCCGACTCCTAGCCTCACTGGAGTACAAGGATGGTGGGAAAGGGAGAGGTGTGGCCCATTGGACACTGCCCCCCAAGCTGAGCCTACCCTCTCCACGGGGCCCTGGCTCACCCTCCAGTAGGCGGGCAAAGGGCTCGGGGCACGTGGAGGGGATGGGCAGCGTCAGCTTGTTCATAGCCACACCGTAGGCCACTGCCAAAGCGTCGATTTCGCGGTAGGGGACCTCCCCGGTCAGCAGCTCCCACAGCAGCACCCCGAAGCTGCAGGTAGTGGAGAGGGAGGGGTGATGCTGTAGCCCGCCCTAATCCTCACACTCCAGCCCTGCCCCTGGGGCCAGGGGACTGTCCCTCTCCCCTATTTCCAGACTAGATGGGGCCCCAAGAGCCTGATATGACCTCCACTGGCCTGTTCTTCGAAAGATCACGGGGTTGGCTCTTAACATCTCCCTCAGCTCTGCCTCCCTTTCAGTGGGACCCAAAGTCTACTGGGAAAACCCAGGCCTTTTGTTTTTTAAACATGAAGTCAGTCTTTATTATTTCATTAATTAAAAAAATATCTAGAGGGGCTGGAGAGATGGCTCAGAGATGACTGCTCTTGCAGAGGACCCGGGTTCGATTCCCAGCACCCACATGGTGGCTAACTCCAGTTCTAGGGGAATCCAACACCCTCTTCTGACCTCTGCAGCATTGCATGACATGGGTGCACAAACCTACATGCAGACAGTACACTCATATGCATAAAAAAAAAAAAAATCCAGAGACAAAAGCAGGCGAATCTCTGTGAGTTCAAGGCCAGCCTGGTCTAAATAGTAATAAATAATAATAATAATAATAATAATAATAATAATTTTTTATTTTTATAATAAATTTTTTAAAAATCTCAAAAATTACTATTATTATTTTGGTCTTTTTGAGACAGAGTCTCCCCATAGCCCCAGCTGGCCTGGAACTCACTATTTAGACCAGGCTGGCCTTGAACTCACAGAGTTCTGCCTGCCTCTGCCTCCCAAGTGCTAGGATTAAAGGCATTTTTTTTTTTTTTTTTGTCTTTTCAAGACAGGGTCTCCCTGTAGACCCAGCTGTCTTGGAACTTGCTATGTAGACCAGGATGGCCTTGAACTTACAGAGATCCACCTGCCTCTGCCTCTTGAGTGCTGGGATTAGAGGCATGTGCCACCACACCTGGCTTAAAGGCGTATTTTTATTCATGTGTCTAAGCATATGCCATATGTGTGCAGGTGCCCTGAGGGGCCAGAAGAGGAGTGAGTCCCCTGCTCTGCAGCCATAGGTGCTGTGAGCACCTCAATATGGGTGCTAGGGACCAAACTCAGGTCCTCTGCAAGAGCAAGTGCTCTAACCTCTGAACCATCTTACCAGCCCCTATTTCATTAAAAGAAAAAAAAATTTTGTCTTTTCGAGACAAGGTCTCCCCAAAGCCCCAGCTGGCCTGGAACTCACTATGTAGATCAGGCTGGCTTCACTCTCACAGAGATCTGCCTACCTCAGCCTCCCAAGTGCTGGGATTAAAGATGTATGTTACCACACTCTGA